>JAVJGI010000063.1:31103882-31133781 GCA_035590275.1 Ibycter americanus
GGGGGGGCATTTCTAGATTTGTCTGCCTATACCACTGCTCAGACCCATTTCCAAAGTTCTGGCCCCCAAAGAAACAAGAGAATAAGAATATTATTATCATAATTAACTCTCTTCCTTAAGGAGGTAACTTTAGAGACAAACTGCTTTCCAGCAGTGTCTTCTCTAGCTGCTAGTGCTTGCAGCTCTCTAGTGCTTTATAACCTTCATTTCCACAAATGCTGCACAGATATTGGTGATTTATTCCTGTAATTATTGTGCTCTTGAAGTTGTACCAAATGGAGTGTACAGTTCCTTGTTAAACATTGCAAGTTAAATCCCACTGGTCAGGAAGGAAATAAAAAAAAACCCTACTGAAACCTATCTAAAGCACATTTCAGCCCTCGCTTGGCTGTCCATCAAAGATGATGGTCTACAAGACAAAGATGAGAGAAGGAAGCACATGTAGTCCATCTTCTTTCAGTACAGGCAGCGCATGCAAGTTACTTACCTAGTGCTTCAAATTGTGCTCCTTGGCCCATTGCTTTAAAATGAGAGCTGATGAGAACTTCTAGGTGCAGGAAATTTGCTGTTTCATTGCAAATGGAATGACAACTGTACGTGTTTTAGGAAATTCTGAAAATAATTGGTAAAGCAGTCTTTGTTGCAGTCACAGAGTTGAGTTCTGATGCACGCAGAAATGTGATAATGGTGAAAACTGACATAAAGCAAAAGCTTAAGAAAGACAACAGACACAGAGATAATGACTGTATCCTACCAAAGCAAAACATTCTGAAGAAGCAGAAATGATGGAACCATCTGTTCTCATAGAAAAGCACATTTGCAGATTCTTTTTTTTTTAAGTGTATGTGAAAGTGTATTTATTTGCTTAATTTGAGACTCCTGACATCATGGGTTTGGTGCCAACTCACTGCGATCTTAATAAACAATGAAAAGAAAAATCACCCAGGTAGTGAATCACTGGAGCCAACATCTTCAGAACCAGACCATGTCAGTGCTGGTGGGGTTTTTTTCCCCATCAGGTTAGTAACCTGAAAGGAAGTGGGTTTGCACTTCCCTGCCAAGCTTTTCAAGACCGTACATGAAAATGAGAGCACAAAAGGAAAAACTGGTTTCCTGGACCTCAGCTTAGCGAAGTGATTCTGCACAAGCTCAGCTTTAGGTACAGCACATGGGATGTTCGCATCCGAAGGCGGGTACACCTCTCCACCCTTTGCTGCTCCTGGACAGATATTTGAATGTCACTATTTTAGTTCCATCATGTTGTGTATCAAATCACCGATTACCCATGATTAATCCTCCCATTAGCAACCACTACATGGTGTTTCCCTTTCCATTTTCTTTTCTTCAGCTGGGTTTCCACTTGCATTGACTCGAGAAACTCTTAAAGCTAAATCTGATCTCGGAGAGCTGTAAATCAGGCAGCACCATAAATCAGGTGTCCACACTGGCGTAACAGCCATGTAAATGAGATCAAAAGAGACTTGCAATTTCATTCTATGAAAAGAAAGCTCTTTGCTTTCTCAGCAAGTTAACTTAGCCTTCCTCCTGAGAGATGACCCCACTTGAACATGAATCTGGGAGGAAGTGGAATGAGCCTGCGCAGCATGCAGCTAGCCCTGACTGCAAAACAGCACAGGCAGCTCTCCCAGCAAGCCGAAAACCTGAGGAGTTGCACCTGCAATAGTTAAAGTTCTGTTGAACACCTTTGAACTGTGATGAAGCCAGCTTTGAGAAGACTGTTGCTTTGGATAAAATCACAAATTAAAATGAAAAATTGTGGCATGGGTTCACAGCTGTGTTTCATGTCCGTGCTCATTTAAAGGAGGCAGCCTTGAAGGTGGCTGTGGAAAGCAATTTATTTGCTAAATGTACTCTGGCTTTCCACCCAGAGGCATCAGAAAGGCACGCAGTTAGTTCATTAGGGTTCAGGATATATGGCAACTCTGTTGCAAACATTCACCTTATAACTTCTCATATCAAATTCTTGCCAAAACTTCATATCAACATGTATAGTCCATTAGTGAAGACGGAGAGCAGGAAATGTCATCCAGAGTTCTCCCTGGCATTGATCAAATGCAACCGAGTGTTGCCTGTGTGATTCCCCCTCTCCAAGCAAAACTCCATTAGAATTTCAGAACTGGATGTCCCCAAGAGCCACATTAATCACTCTGCGATGGCACAGTGCAGACCTCCAGCATGCAGCACGCTAATGGCTCACAGCTGCAACATGAGCTTTACCAGGAGCTAATCTAAGGATCTCTTGGCTGTCTCTCCAGTGACATGGGAGTGCAAAAAGGAAAACTAATATAAATAGCTAACTGAAATGCTCCATCAGAGTTAAGATCCCAAGTGTAATGAAACCAGCTTCCCTCTTTCTGCTTCCTGTCTCTGTAGCTCAAGAGGTGACCTGTCTAATATTCATCACAGTGCATGTCGTAGATGTGCAATCAGCGTGCAAAGAAGTCAGATTTGTGAAAGAATGGATGACAGAGACAGTTCTGTGGTGTTCTGTACACCTTACAATGCAGTGGGGAGGCTGTGATCCTCGACCCTCCCTGAAATGGCCCATGGCTTTCACCATGCCTCTGCCCCAAGTGTCCTTCCACCCTCGCTGAGACACCGCTCCCCACAAAGGGTCATGGCATGGGTATACCCTTACTAAACTCTCCTTATAATCAAGGATTTTGGACCAGAAATCCCTGCACTCTGTGAGAAACACAGGCTGGAAGTGACACCTAGAAAGCACCCCTGAAAGAAGGTAGCTCTCAGGAGGAGCAGTTCGGAAATGGTGGTTTCCCTTTTCACTTGTCAGAATCAGATTTCTTTGTTGATTATGTGTTTGATACAAAGATAGATCTCAGTAATTAATATCTTGTGTCAAGCTCATCTTACATTGCTGAAAGAAATAATTTGAGAGTGTCACTGTGATTCATTTGAACTATTGAACTCTGTATCATTTTCAGAAGGAAAATGCAGAATGACTGTATTTACAGGGCAGAAAGCACTGAAAACCACCTATTTATATTCCTGAGAGCTTTCCTAGAGCACACATCATCACAGAAACAATTTACAAAGGGTGTTTGAAAGCCAGGATACCACTCTATAGTAAAGCACTACGAACATAACAGATCTGCTACTCTTTAAGAGGGATACACATTCTTCCTGGTCCCTCTGGACAATCCTTTTTGCACCCACTTTGCTCATCACCTTTCCCAGTGCTCCTCTTCTTGGACTCCAAATACTGCTCAGAGTTCTTTGACCTTACTTAATGCACACAAGACTAGATGTGGACTACATATCTGTCCTTTCAAACCATTTGACTTAACATCTCTTCAGCCTTTTCATGGACTGCAACATCTGCAGTGCAAGTACAGTAAAGGTGGTGAGGAAACATGCAAAAGTCTGTTCCTAGCCTTTCACAAAACATCTGAGCCAAGTAAGTCTCATGCTCAGAATATGGCTGCTCTCCGTATTTAGGAGTTCAAGTTGCCTTAAAAGACATAAAGTGAATGTAAAACCCTGCAGTGAATCAGAAGAGGGGATTGAGGGCAGTGGACACTACAGGCTAAAAATTCAGGCATCCTTCAGGAGCCATAGAAAATGTGTATGAAAGCAGTGGGACAGAAGAGATGCCTAATAAACTAAGGAGCTCACCATTTTCCTCCTGCTTGCTCTCTGTTGGTCAGTAAAGCTCAGCAGGATGAGTTCTGTCCACAGCATCCCCATTTTCCACCAGACACAAAGGGAATTTTCTTACTTTACCATAACTTTCTAAGGAGTTGTTGGCTGCAGCTGTCTCTCCTTGGCTGCAGTAGTTTCATTATTATACTTTATGTTTCATAGGACTTGGTACATTCATTTCTGAAGGTTTTATCTATTTGCCATATGATGTGTCTGTCCCCAAATACTCAGAAGTAGAGCAAGACTTCCAGACAGTGTCTTTCCATGACCCAACAGAGGGCACTTGCTCCTGAAAGGAATGGAGACGGATGGGGAGCACACTTCTTTTGTCTCCTCGGGCAGATCCTGCAGGTGACATCCAAGCAGCCTAAATTCTGCTCAGCTCCCAGTACTGATGCAGCCTCTCTGCTCTTCAGCACTGCTTAATCTTTGAATATCCACAACGTCCTCTGAGGTGGCCAAAAGGGTCTTTGGGCATCCACGAGAAAAAGCAGCACTTTCTTGGCTAAACTATCATGTTTGGGCCTCCAAAGCCTCAGACTTTTACACTCAGAGAAAGAGACATTCAGCAGGGCAAATGCCACCTTCCTTCTAACAGCCAGCCCTCAGAGGGCTTGACATGAAATAACCTCCACTGCAGGTCTGTGTTTGAGGGGCTTTCAGTCTATCTCAGTTGCCTGTGTGAGAGTACCAGAGCCACCTGGCCACTGTGGGATGGGCTTGCTGGGTGAGTGAGGGTGGGGGGGACACTTGCTGCCTTTCCTGGGACATCGAGTAGCCGGGAGCACAAGAATTACAGGGCAGTGGGAGAGCACCTTAGAGAGAAAGCGACTGTAACTCCCCAGTTTGGATGCTCAGATGCCTGTGCGTGATCTGGAGCTGATCAGGTTGGATCTGCTCCTGGCTGCACCTAACCCAGTCCATGAGGGCTCCATGTCGGACGCTGGCAGCTGAACTACAACTGCCTGGTCCAAAGCCAAACCTCACCACAGTTAAGGAGAGCTGAGCCCATTGAACCAGCTGAGGGCAAAATGGTTGTATGAACCTGACATTTATTTTCCTAAAATATTTCAATATATATGTTACATTTCTTCAGTTTAGGTCTGACTAATCATTTTCTTCATGCCCACAGCAATGGGGTAGCAATCAGACAGGCAGAAATTAATGCAATGAAATTGGTTTAATGTCCTCCACAGCACTGGAATAAAATTTGAACAGAGTGCAAAAGGAGCTACAGATAGTACATTTATATTGAAGTGGAAGAAATAAAATTCTTCACTCATCAGAAGTCTCCTAAAATAAGCACAGCAATATCAAAGCCAGTTAGGGAGACAGTGATGTAACTCAAAGACATAATAAGCAATCTTCTGTGATGCAGTTTATGAACAATTTATCACCACACTTTGGTTCCAACAAGAATATAGTCCAATAAGCTACTGGCTTCAACTTACCTTTAGATCTCTATAACCGACTCATATTGATAGAGCCAGAACATGACAGTGCTGATAAAATTACCTATTTCTAATTATTCAGACTCCACAAAGGATTTTCTAACAAACACATCAAATACATTAAAATGAATGAATTTTCTTTTATGGATTCCCAGCACTACTAAAATCAGTGGGTCAGTGGAGTGGAAAAAAAAGTGTGTGTGTTGAAGTGACAGCATAAATCAATAATCAGATACAAATGTGAAGATAATTTATGCTCCCTTTGAATCCCATTGGGGTTTTTTTCAGCTCAAGTATTCCTAATGTGCTTCATGATCTGTGCAATTCTGGGGATGTTCTGGGAGGCATGATAGGATGGGGAGGGAAGGGGATTTGTGAGAGCTGACAGCAGGGATGGATAGAATGGGGAGAGTCAGCTCACAGGCTTGATGAGACCTGTAGATGGTAGACACAGTCCAAAGCCAAAGTGGCTCTGAAAAGAAGCTCCTCACCCAGGCCTGGAGGGAGTAAGCAGCACTAGGATTCATTACTGAGGGTCAGACCCCGCTGTGTGAAGCGTCTATCACCAGGTAGACGGACACATCTGACTTGCACCGCTACAGTCATGGGCACAGGGCTGCACCATGCAGAGATACCAGCTTGGAGCTGCATTGGCACAGCACCATTTCCCAGCCAATGACTCCTGGTTTATGAAGCATCATCCCGATGTGACTAAACCATTTTCAGCTGTACTAACTTTTTGGGAAGCAGTTCGGGTGCCTATGACCCTCAGCGACATGGGAAGGGAGCACATGAAGATAAAATACACAGAGAGGATGCCCACTACTGGAAGCAGGAAGGCGGCATGTACGTTGTGCACTACTTGCCTAATGCACTAAATTAACAGAAAACCCATGTTTACTCTAAAAGATCATTGCAGCAGTAGAGGAATTTGAAAAGCCTGTTTCAGACAAGAGAAGCCAGGGTGAGTGTGCTGGAAATGCACAAACACATCAAGTATGAAATGTATGGACACTTGAGAAAGGCTTTGTCAAGGAATAAACAGACAAGTGCACACCTAAGACTTCCCTGATCTTTCCTTCTACAAATCAAGAAGCTATGCAGCAGAGATGACAAGCCTGGGCCTGGTTTCCAGTGAGCCAGAGGCCCCAACTAGCCCATGAGTTTTATTCCTGATTCCAGACTCACATTCCTGGCTCTCAGGAATGAGGCTTCTTAGGGAGACATTTAAGAGCAGGGCACAGCATCCAGACAAGATGTTTCTCTCTCCAGGATTACAGAAGGTGAAACATCACCAATGAAGTGGAATTGCATCAAAGTCAAATCACCTTTTCCCATTGCAAAGATGCTTTGAGGGTTCAGGCTCTTTGATGTGTCTGGTGGAAAAACAGAGAGAGATGGTCCCAAACTATCATCCAGTGATCTGGATACCAGCCCATCAAGTCTCTGCTTCCCCTGCTTCCCACTAAAATTTCTCTCCTGAATGACCCTGAGCACTAACAACATGCTAAGGTCACTCTGAGCCAGGCAATGCCGTTAGTGCCACCATGTCTCACTTGTCCTGAACTTGATGGGACACGGGGAGGGAAACAGGTTGCATGACAATCAACCAGCCTTTGGCTGCCTAGTCTGAATGACCACACAGTTCAGTGCAAAGCCTGAAGTGACCGCGCCTGCTTTGTAGCAAGTCACCCTCAGTATTCTGCAACTTAGCCAGAGGTGTTCTGCAATTATAACACAGAAAGCAATTCCTGCTCCAATGACACGGAGAAGGAACATAGACACTGATTTCCACTGTGCAGACTGGAAAGAGAAGCACTGGAGAATGTTGACCGAGCCACACCACACAGGGAGCTGCAGACGCCAACCAGCACAGGAGAAGCTCGTAAGTAGTACCGTGGCCATGAGGAACACCAGGTCTGCTGGTACCTCTGCTGCAGACCGCTTCTGCACGTGCAGCGGGTCTAGGCCCCCTGCTACTCTGCTCGGGTTGGCTCTGCATCATAAGAAAAGTGAGTCTGAAGCACCAGCCTTCCCTTGTATGTAGAGTTTCTGTGGTGTGTGCATACCATGGCCATTTGTCTAGCATTTCCAGAGGATCAAAAGCCAGAGCTGCTGGGTGACTACTTGACCGTTGCCTAATACAGCCCGACAGGCTGCCTGTAGGAGTGGTGGAGCTGGCAAGTTGAAATGGGTGGCAAAACTGAGGTCTGCTGAGTAGCACATGTAGGGATCTGGGGACAGGACAGACACTCTTATTCCCAAACACACTTTTCAGAACATGATTTCTGTCCCTCGATTTGGGAAAAAGATACCCCCTCTCATATCACTCATTTTCTCAGTATGGGGTGAGGCAGCAGATTCCTGGGCCCCCAGCTGACTTGTCCCAGCGGAGGGAAACAGAAAGTGTTTTCTGTTCCATGAGGAGCAGCACGTTACATGATGGACACGTGGACTCCACTTTAGTTTTTGTGATGGGAACAAATCCCTTCGTAAATTGCCTAATGGGGCAAATTCCTTACACCATAGTAAATGAAGAGAGCAAAGTGTTTGTTTAAAGCATCCAGCATCTCCCCTTGCTCAGAGGATCCTTATCTTCTGTGTCCTCTTTCCCTTTGTTAAACTGCTCAACTTGTTCATCCCTTTCTTTTTAGGAAGACTGGTTCTTTTTGTCACATACACTCCTGGTTATAAACCAGGTAATAGTGACTAAACTTGCTGGCACATGGCACATTCATTATTTTAAGTTTCTTAGCCCCAGAGCCACAAGAAAAAATAAAGTTGAAGAACTAATAATTTTAGTTATACCAGCAAAGTGAAGGGCTGATACGTTCCCTACTGAGCAACAAATTAAAATAAGCCTAAAGCAAAAAGCAATTTCTGACTTTTCTATGTGTGTTTTTATTTCCATGTCTCTGGTGGCTACCTACAAGTAGGAGTATGTCGAAAGCTTCCCTTAACTCTGAATTTCAAGTCTAAATTAAATTATTAATGTCAGCAGAAGCTCCAGCATGCTTATTTAGCTCATGCAGCACGGATCCTGCCTGCCAGGCTGCCTGGGCTGCCTGCCTGGACCTGGACTGGAGAGTCTTCCTCATGCGGAGCACTGTGGAAACTGTGGAGGTCTTGGTCAGCATGAGGGGGTGCAGGCTCGCCTGTGTGTCTGACAATAAAAGCCTAGCTGCTGCAGCCCCTTCGGAGAACATGCTACCAGGTCTCCATCTCCTGTATCTCCCACTTCCACATCAGACTCTTTCCCATCAGTCTGTGGGATTTCTGAAAGACCATTGGTGCATCAAATTTTCCCTGGGCAGTCAAGATAAACTAAGGGAAGCATTAACTCAGATTGTCTTCCGGGAATGAAGAATAATCAGGAAGGATGGGAAGACATACAGATTATGCCGTGGCACTTCCCCACTGCCATGAACCTTGGGTCACTGATGCCCGCAGGACATTCAGTCCTTCTTCCCAAACGTGTTTGGCAGCCTGCAGCTGCAGGGCCATTACAGCATTACAGCGTTCTTACACCCCTACCTGCCTGCAAGCCTGTGAGTAAATCCTGCTGCTCACTTTGGCGGAGAAACTGTTCATATCACAGCCATCAGCCTGCCGCTATACAGGCAGTCAAACCTCCACATCTGTAGCACTCAGCTAGCGGTAATCAAAGCCACACGTTATTCTTTGCCACTTCACTCCTCCATC
Organism: Ibycter americanus; assembly: GCA_035590275.1. Lineage (NCBI taxonomy): Eukaryota > Metazoa > Chordata > Aves > Falconiformes > Falconidae > Ibycter > Ibycter americanus. The sequence continues at coordinate 31,112,717 of JAVJGI010000063.1, forward strand.
ACAGCCCCAGCTAGGCTTGTTCTCCACTCCTGTGAGTGAAAAAAGGACAGAGAGCACAAGTTCAACTCGGGAAATGTTTCTCAGAGAAGTTCTGCTTTGTAAGCATTTGATTCCTGCTTGACTTTGTTCGCTGCTATCTGAACTCCCTGAAAAGAAATCAAATGCAGCCTGTCCTAGCAACAGGGTATTAGAAGAGGATGGGACTTACAATACCTGCAGTGCCTAAAAATGGAGTATTGTACTGACTACAATCAGTCAGTTAAACCTAAAATTGCTAAAATTAGAGCCCAAAATTCTAGGCTTTAAAGGGATGATTTTCCACGTCAAGATTTTTAGACTTTAATATCTAATTCTTTAGCTTAGTTTGCTGAGGGTCAAACTTGTCTTATGAAGAAAGTTGTGCTGCTCCCCCATCTCTTGTTGTGGGGAGTCCAGTTGAATTTGCATAACACACTGCCTTGTGCTGCCTTTCTGTGTACAGTGACCCCATTGTAAATGCCATATAACGGGTAATTAATAGCATATGGTTATTTCCCTCTGGCAGTAGAAAAAGTATTCTATGAGGATGAGAGGTTTGAGATTAGCAATGGTTAAACTGTTCTCAACTTTGGCCTAAGTCTCCAAGACCAATAACACCATATTTTTTTGCAGGTTCAGGAAATTCTAATAGCTTCCTTTTATTATTATTATTATTATTATTTCTAAACATTTTCTGTATTCAGACTTCACCAGGATTGCTGAGGCTAGAAATGCTGCTCGGCATCTGTAGGTAGTAATATCCCTCATTCTTTGATAGCAATGTACTTTTCAAGCCTCATATTCATAAATCTTCTAAATGCCCAGGAGATAACTAAGTACGACTGTGTACTATCACAGTAACCTAAGGCACAAAGAGGTTAAGAGACTTGTCATGCATTACCAACTGAGTCAGAGCTGGGTACTGAACCTTTAAGTCCTGACCCCTCATTTTCCTTCCGACCACTCACCAGCCGTCCCTCTCCCAGTAACCAAGTAGTTTGGTAATTACAGTGACATTTCCAAACTTTAGCTGCTGATTCTTTTTCTCCCCTTCAGCAAAATCATTAACTTTTAAGATTTAGCCCATTCTTTATGTAAATGGAAAAGACATTTAAAAACCTTAGCACAGAAGACTTGGATTTTCATTAAGGAAAATCCACCTCTCAGCGAGGAGATGGGGCCAATTCCCCCACCATTCAGTTGCTGTCTCCCCTTCCAAGGATCCACCTTGTGAGCAGTTTGATCCAGGAACCACACTGCTGCCTTGCAGCCACATTTGGATACTCAGCCCAATGCCAAATGTACGTTATGACACCACTGAGACAGTGGGAGGAGGTGAGATTTCACAGCAAGGTATAGGAGGAGAGGGCGAAAAAGAAGGCAAAGCAGTGGAGTAGGAGCACCACCGAAAGGCTGTATCTCCTCAGATAAAAGTGGTTTGAAGGTTTCTGGTGCAGCGTCTTCTTGCATACTCCTCTCAAGCCCTCTTGCCAACGGAGGAGGACAGGTGTTTTATATTGCTTTGGCTCCCAGCCTGCGCTGGGCAGACGGTCAGGCCAGATACTGATGAATTCATCCAGAGGCCTCTAAACTGAATTTGTGCCTTTTCCAAAGCAATTTTTATAAGGTGGCACCAGCAGGTGTATTTTTCATTTTAAAACAAGAAGGCTATTTTGAGAGGGATTGATCCTGGACTAGAATAATAATAAAAAAAAAATCCTAGGACTAAGTTCTAGTTATTAAATTTTTCAGCTTTTAAAAATCAAGGTGTGGAAAGGTCACCATCCACTGCATCAGCCACTCCGTCTTGTTTCACCCCAAGCATTGCTCACTGTCCCGCACTTTTGTCATAGTCCAGTGCTGTGGCTAAAACTAAGACACACGAAAGTCTTACCCCTTGGGGCTATCCAACACATGCCCCAAAAGGCAGGGTACACATGGGCTATCTCCTCAACTGAAGGTTCCTCCAGAGTCCAGCCCAGGAAAGCCCAGGCTGGAGGTCTGAGAACAAGCCTGTTTAGTGGGAAGCTGCTTTACCTTGCTAAGTAAATAACTGCATAACCCACCCGCGGGGAGGTGGCAGGAAAGAGGGTCCTAAACCCCTTTGACTTCTGTTTGAAGCCTTCATGAGCCCAATAGCTGCTCTAGAGTGGTCCTCAGCCTGCCATCTGCAGTCTCTGACGTACGAAGAGCTAAGGCCACACCAATGGGATGATCTAGTCATCCCAATGGGATGATCCCTCCCCATTTGAGCTCCTTTCTTACAGGCAAAGCTGGCAGAAGCAGCGCCATTCTTCACAGTTCTCAGCACCAGGGGCTACTGCAGGGAAACGAGGAGCTGGGTGTTGAGGAAGCTCCCCTGAGACATCACCTATGGGGCTGTTGAGAGGCTCAAGTTATCCAACATGGATCACAGAAATTGCTGAAATACTGGAGACACAAGCCTCTGCCAAGTTCCTTAGCTCTACGCAACGCCTTTTGATCACTTCTTGCCTCACACTCCCCAAAACAGGCCTTATTTGAAGGAAACATTAGTGATCTCAGCTGCCCAAAACAAACGAGTTAGCCACTGCTGTCCATCAAAAGTGGCTTCAAGCAGGTTTGTTACAGGTGGAAAGACTAGAAGAAAGCAAGGATTATTGGTATCTATCCCAAAATCCAAGGACCAGCTGACACAGTACCTGCCAAGCTACGTGCAAATTTGGAAGCCAGGCAGCTGCCCCCCCGGCTCTGCCTGAAGCCTACTGACAGAAGCAGCTAAAGGAGCAGGTGCTTTGTACAGACCTTATTACCAAAGAGGTTAAAAGATGACAGCTGTGAGAAAATGAAGCCATTCTCTGCAGAGCGGTTGCTGGAGGAGTGGGAGAACCTGTCTTGGAAAGAAGCCCTGTTGCAGTTTTATTACTCCGGTGTGAAAGGAAAATTGTATACCCAGGGGCCATACGCTGCAGTGCTGTTTCTCACATTTAAGCTCACTCTTTTCTTTATAAGGGATGGAGGAAAAAGTGCTTCTTGCAGTGCAGCTAAAGGGAGATCTCCTCTCCAGTGAGTCTATCTGACCAGGTTTTCACAGTGTTTGGTGGGCAAGGCTGTCAGCTCAGGTTCAAAACCTTGTGCTGGGATTAAAATCAACTCTAAGCAGATACCTGAAGGCTCCCACTGCATCTGAGGACATTTTTTTGCAGAAGTTCTGGCTCAACCATCACCCATATTCTACTATTTTTAGAAATAATAGGTCCAGGAGGCAAATTGCTTGGATTTGCAGAAAAAGGCCTAGTTCATACCAATTCCTGGTAAAGGAAGACAGCACAAAACAGCCTAAAAAAGACAGACAATCCTGGTCAGGCAGCAAAACTAATACATAATTACAGATGCACTGAGGGGAGTTACGGTCTTGGCAAAATTATAAGCAGTTAAGACCATTACCTCGTTGTCCTAACAGAACGCAAAACCAGCAACGTTTTGCAGAGTCATTGTTGAAGTGCTAACCAGAACGTCTCTGCCTTACGCCACCCTAAGACGCCACCTCATGCTCTGTTGTCATCATCCTGGATTGCCCCTGAGAACAAAGCATTTGGTCTGATCTGTTAATATACCCAAGCGGGTTCGTAAGGAGAGAAGGTGACTGGTGGCTTCTTTTTTAGCTCTGTAGCCACGCGGTACAAGTCTCAGACTTCGGGGCTGTTACTGCTTGCATGCAGTGGACAGTAAGAATTTCACATTTCTTTCTTATCTTGCTGCAGAATTTAGTTTCTGTCTGGTTGCTTTTTTTCTGCTTTCTCTGGGCACTGAAGTGCAGCCAAATTTCAACACAAGAGGGAGGCTGCCTTTCTGGGACTCATAATGACATTCTGCTCTCTGAAGTGTGCTATGCTTGCGCTCAACCATCAGGTTTAGGACTAGGAGGGAATTTTACCGCCAGGTAAGATTGGCAGGAATTTTTGAAGCTTTTCTGGCTTGCATCTATCATGTGCCTTATCTCTCTTCCATAATCTTAAGGGAAACCTGTTTATTTGGTGTTCTGGTATCACAGCGGTGTAAGACATTGCCGATTCCCTCAACCTCTTTTGTCTTCTTTTTGTCATATGCTTCTGGCATTTGCTCATTTACTCCAGATCTTAGATTGGTCACAAACGGGGTATAATTTAGGGCGCTTGTTGGTGTGAGGAGTAGCCTGTGGATTTTTTCAACTACTGCTTGATGTCTTGCTCTTGCAAAGGACTGCATTCAGTGCCCTGGATGCCCTCTTCCAAGCCAATGGTTTTGCACTTCATTTACATATCATTAAATGCAAAAAACTCAACAATTTACAACAATGAGACAAAACATTACCAGGCTGCTGAGATTATACTGCAGCTATACATGAACACGTTAATTCTAGTATATCAAGCAAACCTACTTCAAAACTGGATTCTACACATTACAGAAATGCTCCATAATATCTCTGCTTTTCCTGCAATCATTCTATTCTGACAGTGCCATGAACCCAATTCTCAAGGGTTTGAAAAAGGAGGAGGAAGGCCAAACTTTTGCTAAAGCTGTCCAGATATTGGTCACTTTAGGGTATGCTAGCAATATTAGGTTTCCCTTGGCGCAAAAGCAATTTCACACAGCATTTCAACCATGTGGTTAAAATGGCCAGTCTTTTAGGAGACATAGTCTTTTATGAGGACTTTACTTGCCACTCATCCTTGTTACCACCTCCTACCTTGCAGATTCTCTAGAGCAATGGCCAACATTACGATGCCAGTTTACATAACATGCTCTACAGAAAATTAATTTTCAACCTCTGAAAACAACAGCTATTGGATGGAAAAATATCTCACTTGTTTTTCTCTTAAAAACAGTGTGGTGAGTGTGTTGGCTCTCTAGTCTGACACATTTTCATTTGCTTGTGTTTCATACATGGATGATATGGCACCTACAATGTCAGTGTGTGTGTCTAGTGACACTCCAATACAGGTATCTTGAGTAGTTCCTTATGGGAACAACCACCTTGTAAAAATCCTTTCTGCTGTGCTTTCTCCAGTGCCTAGAAGAATAATCTATGATCCATAATTGGAAGCTTCCTAGAAGCACTAATTAATAATATAATGATATCATGGATAATAGAACAACCATTCTAACATGCACACAAATAAGACACAAATACATTTGCTTTGAAACAATCGCAAAACCATCTCGCTATATTTTAGTGCAAAGATTTCTAGAAAAAGTTCTTGATGACTTGAAATAGTACAGTAATTGATTTTTAAGCTATTCATCAACACAGTGTATTTGTTTGTTAATGGGCATTGGGAATAGTTCTTGGGTGCTGAATAATACACAATCTAGAAAGTATGGGACTCTTTCCAATGTCCATACTCTGTAGCTAAGAAAATATCGATGCTTTAGAAACATAGACATCAATGTAAAATACTTTGTTTTCACAGTATTGAATACAAATGGCAGGATACCTCTGTTCTCCATTAAAAACAAGGCATGTTACTTAACTGGACATCCTTCAGACACAACATACAGATATTCAACCAGATGTGTATTTTTTTCAGTTTTCCAGCTGGAGGAAGTATTTAATTCATAGGAGACGCATACCAAGGGAAAAGAATAGAGGGAGACTGTGTGAAGAGTCTGAGCATTCAGACCTCACTGGAAGCTGGTGGACAAGCATTGATGGCTCTTTACAAGCTAACATAGACCATATTGACCAGTTTCAACACGTTTTCCAGCATGCAAGATTGAGACTTGAAACCAAAACCTGTGGCCCACACTCCAGTTTCAGTAAGGGGCTAAGGCAATGACCATAGGGAGAATACTGGTAAGGGAGTTAAAACCATGTAGGTCCCTTCTTTCCAGGAAACCTTCACCTGAGGGTAAGAGTGTGAGGTTGTGACTGGGAAATACCCTTGACCAAATCTCCTTTGTGTATGAGTATCCTAAAGTGGGGCCTGTTCATACCTTCATTCTGCTTTGTGCAGTTGAGAGAATAAGCTCACTTAAAAATGCCAGCTCTGAAAATGCTGTGCTTGGCCTGTTCTCGCCACCAGCTGTATCTAGCTGCCTTCTCTCTCAGCCTCTGTCTTTCTGACCTACACTACTGGACTCTATGGAAAGGACAAAACCAAATAACGCAGCTGAAAATTGCCACAACAGTGTGTGCTATTGCTCATCCTCTGCAGATTGCTGGCTGTGCCAGGGCTGCCCTGTGAGCAGACAGTCCAGTTTGACCAAAGTCCATTAATTGTTCCTTTAAAAAATGACTCAAGATTTTGACTCAAGCCCAGCTGGAAGGCTGCAAAGCACTCCAGAAATCATTGCCACCAGCTGGCGCTGTGGTCAGCAAGGAGCTTGTTTTCCTTATACTAGGTGACACATTTCACACATGTTTTCAAGGATTACTAGTCACAAAGCCACAGTGAGCAAGAAATACAAATACATGAGCACCAGTCTTTGAAAATATCCTGTAGCAAGGCACCACTTGGCCTTCTGCTTCCATTAGATATCGGCTACCACCTTGATGGATTGAGGTGCTCATGCTCTGAGCAAATATATTGACAGTGACACATCCATTCAGTTCTTGGGGTCACCATTGACTGCACTGCCCCAGTCAAGTTCATTCAGAGCAACATTTGTCTTACTTATACCTGCCAGTGCTGCAGGGCTATAAGCGAAGAACAGCCTTGACAGTCTGTTAATCAAAGACCAGGAGAAAAGAAATTAAGAAACTTCAGCAATGCTCACCAGCAGACTTCTGCCCTCTGAGCAGGCTGCTTGTTGGGGTGAGATTTTTGCTCCCTCCAGTGAAATAACACCTGCAGAACTTTTTACTTTGCCACAAGCAGAAAATCAGCAATGGTTCCAGCACTGTGTGGTTTACTCTAGCAAAGCTTGTTTTCCTTTGTGTAGCCCAGTGTTAAGCTATGAATTCCCAGGATCTAAAGATCTTAAAGCTTAGTGCCTAAGACATCATGTTATACATGCAGGCATTTAAGCCTCTGTGTAGACTAGTACCAAAGCTTTCTTGAAATAAGCCTGCTTTAAATAGCCATATATTTATTTGGATTGTAAAGTCAATAGTCTGAATGAACACCCACTACACCCACACCATTGTTTCGTACATTGCTGGATATGAAGGCTACCTCAATATAAATGCCCTATCATATCAAGTGACCAAGCAAACGAAGGACCTTGATATGATGTCTATGATTAATATTCAGATTCTTCTGACAGGACACCAAAATGCTGCCAAGCAGAAAGGGTCCTATTAGACAAGAGTGTTCTACTGGGTCATGCAGTTTCTGAAGAAAAGAAATTGGGACTGTCTTACAGTAGAAGCATTGAAGCTCTTTTCCATCAAAAGCTCTTTTCCATCAAAAGCTCTTTTGCATCATTGCACATATATATGATCACACAATCCCAGAATGGTCAGGGTTGGAAGGGATCTCTGGAGATCACCCAGTCCAACCCCCTGCTAAAGCAGGGTCACCTACAGCAGGTTGTACAGAGCTGCATCCAGGTGGGTTTTGAACATCTCCAGGGAAGGAGACCCCACAGCCTCTCTGGGCAGCCTGTCCCAGTGCCCATCACCCTCAAGGTAAAGAAGTTCTTCCTCATATTCAGATGGAACTGCCTGTGTTGCAGTTTGTGCCTATCGCCCCTTGTCCTGTCGCTGGGCACCACTGAAAAGGCTCTGGCCCCTTGGCACCAGCCCTTAAGGTATTTGCATATGTTGCTAAGATCCCCTCTCAGTCTTCTCCAGGCCAAACAGCCCCAGCTCTCTCAACCTTTCCTCACAAGGGAGATGCTCCCGTACTCTCATCATCCTCTTAGCCTCTGCAGGAGCCTCTCATGCTCATTGTTTCCAGTATCCAGAGAATATCAGTAGTTCCCTGTCCCCCTTGAACTGGGGAGCCCAGAACTGGACACAGCACTCCAGATGCGGCCTCACCAGGAGTGAGGGGGAGGACAACCTCCCTCGACCTGCTGGCCACGCTGCTCCTAATGCACCCCAGGATCCCATTGTTATTCTTGGCCACCTGGGCACACTGTTGGCTTATGGTCAGCTTGCTGCCCACCAGGGCTCCCAGGTCCTTCTCCACAGGGCTGCCTTCCAGCAGCTCAGCCCCAGCCTGTGCTGGTGCCTGGGGTTGTTCCTCCCCAGCTGCAGGACCCTACACTTGCCTTCGTTGAACTTTGTTAAGTTCCTCTCCGCCCAACTCTCCAGCCTGTCCAGGTCTCGTTGAATGGCAGTGCAGCCTTCTGGTGATTTTGAAGAACAGATGCTGAAGGAGATCAGCATTTGTTAGCTGTCCACAGAGATAGCCTGAGTGGGCAGTCAACCCCAGCTATTTTCTTTTCATCAGAGTATGAACCAGTGCATGCCTAACAACAAGCATTCAGGACCAAAGCTTCTAGTTTCATATATTCTTGTTCAAAAGATAACACATACCAATTGGAAATATACAGATTTTTAATTAAATTGCTAAATCTGCACACAGCTGTCCATTTCAGAGTAAAACTCTGTATTTCAAACACTATAGACTCAGACAAGAATGCAGCATTTCTGGATAGCTTTCAGTCTTGATTACAATGGCATAAATTTGAGGCAAATGCTCTCATATGGTCAATTAATCCAGATTGACACTAAAGCAACTGAGAGTCCAAGAGCCATGGAATGTCTTTATACTGCTAGTGTAATTATGATCAGCTTTGTTGTCTTAGAATAGTCGTTGTGTAATTCCATATAATAGCAACATGTAAATTTACTGTGGTACTTATTACTTCTTAGTGTTTTTGTTTGTAGTCTCCCAAGATACAGGCAGTAAAAGAAAGCACCAGTTCCTAATGGTTAGAGACAAAAACAGATCTGCTGTCTAGTTTCAGGTCTGCTGCTGACCTGCTGAGTAACACAAGTCATGCCTCTCTCAGATTTGCCTGTTGCACGAAAAGCCAACCCTCTTCAGCACTGTGAAACCCACATACCTGTACTATTAAGGCTATACAACAGGAATGAAAATACATTTAACTGAAGACTGGAATAAAGAGATTGGGTACGAGATGAACTTCTCCTGAGGTGTCTAATGGTCTATCATTAGAATGGCTACTGTACCTTCACCTAGCCAGCTGCTTCCTAAGTTAGTCCCTACAGAGAAATGACAAGTTTTCTTTTCAGTATTTTCCCATTTCCTGAACTGTCTTTTCACTTCCAGCACTTTCCATTTTTTGTCACAGCATTTAATTCCATCAGTAAAGTCATTGAGTCATTTCATTATTCACTTCCTTTCACATTAGATGATGCATCAAACCTCCATGCTAACCCCCTCCCCAACTTGGTGTGGTGCTTCTTAAAGAGATAGACGTTCCTGCAGAAATCGCGCTCCAGTGTTTCAGATTTGGTGCATTCAGGTGAAATAAACTACTGGCCTGTGTAACAAAAGCAAGTAACATCCCTTGATACAAGCAGAATTAGAGTCCGTACAGGCATTTCTGAGGCATTGCCAGGCAGAGTGTTTGCATTACATTAAGTGTTATAAAAGCACAAATACTTCTTGGCTATGGAACTTATGTTACGATATCCCTATAGGGTACATGAAATGTGGGTGCATGGCATCCTGAGCAAGTGATTCCCACTGGAGGAGTGTATGTCTGCTTTTGAAAACATTACTTTCTATTTCAGTTTGAGGACAACGTTGCTGGCTTTCGTTGTTGTTGCTATAGCTGACTGATCCTATACTCTGGTGATATATCATTCTCCCTCGCCTGCCTTCACCAATCACTGTACGTCTGTCAAAAGTGTTAGAATCAGTTGGCACAGTCACTTCACGAGTGGGAACAAGCCAGGTCTTCTGGAAATCCTATGAATTTTCATAGCACAAACAAGTTAGCTACAGAACCTGGCTGAAATTTTAGTGCTCTTCAAGACATTATAGAAATCAGTCAGCACTTAACAGGTCTGAATTATTGAGGCTGGAGGTAAAATAAGCCACCCAATAACAAAAAAGCAGTCAGTCACAGAGGACAATTGTGAATTCTGCAAAAGCAATTGGAACATTTAATAGACTTTTTAAAAGCCCTGAATGAAGTCCTCAGACATCAAATTAAAGTATCCACAATAGCCTGTTCTGAAATGGAGCCTGGGATGTCTTAAAGTTGAATAAATGGCAGACTTCATACTCAGTGCCAAGACTTCCAATTTTTAGTTGCTTCACTTCAATATTGTCTAAACTTACTTTTTTTCTGTCTGTTGAGATTTAGAAATGATATTGCTGTGCTGGCAAGAACTGTTACTAGGTGCTGAAAAATTCAATCATACAGAAGCAAGTCAGGTAGGGGGAAATGTATGCCAGGTTATTTATTATCTCTCTATAGGAGCCCTGCATTTTCTCAAGGCAGCATCCTAAGGAAAATTTCATTGTAGTTATAAAGACAAGACAACAATGGAAAATCCAGTTAAAAATTTGGAAATTCTGACAGTAGTTCTTCATTCAGTCTAGTTTAATTCAGTTACATATCTTCAATATATGCTGATCTAATTAAGAACTGGTGAACAGCTATTAATAGAAATGTATTTTGGATGCTAATAATGTGGGCTTTATGCCCCTGCCTAGCAAAGCTGATATGTTAGAGGTAATAGGAGTATTAGTGTCAGAGAGCTGTCACAATTGCAAAGGCGGGTGAATAACTCCGTGTTGGCAGGACCTTCCTATCCAGGAGCTCCCCTAAGCATTAACAGTGCCCCTCTGCCTACATGATGCAAAGGATTATCATTTATAGTTCCCAAGTAGTTCAAAGGACGACTGGTCTTCAAAAAACACAGGCAGGAAAGAGTTTATCCAGAAAAAGAGGCAGTTTGTGAAACAGCATCTAATAGCTATCATCTCCTCCACCCCTACACACGACCCTGTCTAGCTGTTACAGCCCCCTGAGCTCAGTTTTAAAATAAATAAATAAAGTCATAACCTCTATCAGAGAAAGCCGAGCAGAGACTGAGTACGTTGCAGAGCAGGACTGGAGGCATCCTGTGCAGGGGAAGATTCTAAGGCACTGCCAAACATGTTCAATGCAGCAAATGTGGCTACCAGTCCAGTCAGGATGGAGAACATCTTCTCAGGTCTGGTACCACAGCCTGGTGCTGCAGAAACTCAGCATCTTCCATGTAAGAAGGAAGAGAAGGAAGATGGTTATCACAAAGCTTTAATGGGTTTTCCTGTCATCATGTGCTAGACTTACATCTCCATGATTAGACAGATACCATGAAGGGAGGAAGGAAACTCAGTGAGACTAAATTATTAGGTCAACCGAACAGAAAATCAGACGTAACACAGACCAAAACCTCTATGATTCCTTTCTCCGTGTTGGTTATCTAAATGTAAGACATCCCAACCTGCCTTTCTGTTCTTTGGCTTTGACTTTTTTCTTCTTGTTTTTACATAAAATATCTCAAATACTAAAAACAAGTCCAAAAAGGCTGCTTGTTAAAGTTTTACAACAATAAGTGCTTTTTGATGGGAAATTTTGCAGGAAGGTATCAAATTCAGTCAGTGCTTTCACCGGAAATTACATTTCAATGTGACACATTCAAATAATTTTGTTTCAAAAGACTAATTTTAGCTACTATTATGACAAGCAGAAATAAGAGCAAAATGTTCTAAATTACTATTACGAAGCATTTCAAGAAAGCCATTTCAGTGTTTCAGGAACAAAAAATTTCCCAAACTTCAGCTGGTATTTAATTTTGACTGCTAGTGCTGGTTTGGAAATAAAATTGTAAGTTTCCTGCGGAATGAAAATCCCATTTTCTGACCAGCCACCTTCAGTAATAGCATTTCAAATGCAATTTTGGGGAATACAATGGGCCTGTTTTCACACACTGCTGTGGGGCACTGCTCCAGTCACCTCTTGGCCAGAACCTCCTCTTGTCTCAGGGCAAACACCAAGGAATATTTCGTGGGCAACAGCAGTGAGCTGCACACAGCACACCAGCCCGCAATAATAGCCAGAAGAGGTCTTGGTCACTTTCAAATGTTACAAAGCCAGGTTCAGGCAAATCTAATAAACCAGGAAAAGGAAACGTATCAGAGAGCACTAGAAGGGAAGAAAAGGAAAGGAAATAGAGTTAAGGGAACCCATTTACCCATTGCAGGGTTCAGTGGATCTTGCAAAAAATTTGCAGAGACAGAACAGGTCACAAATGTTCTGTCCCTGTGTTTGATAACTTAAATAGCTTAGTCTCATACCTTCCACTATTATTTTTTTTTACAAAGTTATTTGTATCTGAGAAAGAGGGAAGGAAGAGACCCCTAGGAATTTTAGTTTGTTTGCAGAGGCACCCCCGTCATCCATGTACTCGGTGCGCATTTCCTTCCTAAGCAGACCCTGCTTTTCTGGGAAGGTGAGTGGCTTATGGGAAGGCACTTTGGAAAGGTTTTTTTCTGCAGAGAACAGATCAGATAGGTATTTCTGTTGTCCTTCCAGCTTTCACAAGCTCACCACCCCCACACGGGTAATGGGAGCAATGAAGATGAGGCACCCTGAGGGAAGCACACACAGAGGTTTATTTGAGGAATCCCTTCCCCTCCAACATGATCACGGGCTTGTGCGGTATGAAGACATTCAAATGTTTTCTCCCCCCTCCCCCCCTTCTCGTAAATTTCACATCTCAAGATAGTGCTTCCTCAGCTGGGGGATAACATGGAGATAAGCATTGCACACTGCAAAATCTTGAGCAAATTTGCCCAAGAGAAAGGGGAGAAGGCAGCATGCCCATGCAGAGACTATGATGCACAGCCCTGCACTGGGGCAGCACCAAGGCAGGTTGTTCCTCTCCAGCCGCTGGGCGTATGAGAAAACCAGCTTGAATTCAAATGGGCTAGGACCCAAACTGATCATCTCGGTGCCACGCACAACCCTGTGCAGGGAGAGATGCGCAACAGGGAGATCTAGGCTGCTCCTCCACTTTGCTACCACGTGGTATAAAAGCCAAAAAGTGCTGTTTGATGACTTCTGCCACCTCCAGACAGACCCCAAGATGCTGTCTGGCCCCTCAAGTGGGCTGCATGCTGTGAAGTCAAAATGATACCTTTTTGGGGGACCAGAGAAGTTGTTAGCAGTCAAGTGGCTGCTAATGTGACCTCTATCAGCATACATGGTGTCCTTCTGTCCCCATCCTGTCTCCATATCGAACCACCCCTACCATGCAGCAAGGGGCAAGGTCCTTCAGCCTGACCCTCTGGAGATCCTTGCGCTGGGAACAAAATCTGCAAGCTTGTCTAAGGCGTCACAAGTTTTCTGTGCTTTCTGTCTCCTCACTGAGTTACATCTGAGTTAAAATGGGTAGGAAATGGGGTGGGTGGGTTGGTGTGAAGTGAAAGAGGCCACAAGTGTGAACCTCGGGCTGGCAGAAAAGGACAAACAGCCAAATGCCTTTTTGGAGAGATTGCAGAGATGGCTGCACTGCACTGAACGTCGCTTTCAGCAGAGGGGCACATTGCCAGGATGTGACCGGGGCATGCATCTAAGCGGTTCTGAGTCCTGTCTGTGCCTTTCCTGGTGTGAAAGACTGACTCCTTTGGCAGGCTGTGCAACAGGGATGGATTTCATTTGCTTTTCATAGGCATCTGTCCTGAATATCAGCCAGAATGCAGAGATATGACGTTGACAAGCCAACCATCAGCAGGGTTTTATTTCCTAGCCTCTCTTTAATTGCAGCGTTAACTTGTCGAATACCGCAATACTGCTTTCCCATGACCTTTGCTGTTAACCAGAGACTTCAGGGCAAGTTGGATTGCTTCTCATGTTCAGCAGCAGCTGTGGGGAGCAGCCGACTGCATTAGGCAATCTGCAACCAGAGGAACTGACTCAAAAGCACTAACTGAAGTGTGAAATTTGCCTTCCCCTCTCCTCTTAATCAGTCCTTCACATTTAAACCTCCTGTATCTACTTTGATGCCACCATGGAGGGGGGGGCGGACACAGCTGAGTGAATACAAATTATGGCATATTCATTAATTATGAGTATTTATTAAGTGGGCTAGCTAGTGCTAATGTGTTTCTCTTTGGGAGGGTCTCAGCAGATTGGCGGAAGGCTCTTAAAGAAGAAACATTATTTTTAGGGTACAAAGTATCTGGGAGAAACAAACCATTGTCTGAAAAGCCAGAAGATGTTATACACATCCAGACCCTGCCGGCAGATTTTCTTCCAGGGAATATGTGTATCTTCCGTGTCCATTAGGTCAGACTCTGATCTGTTTGTATTCCCTGCTGATGCTTCATGTCTTAAGCATGTGAGCACACCTAAAGCTAGTGCTGTTTCAGTGCTGATTCTAAAGAAATCTTTTCTGTGGTCCTATTACAGCTCTGATGGCTTTTGTGTGCATTCCTGTTCTGGGCAGGTAACGGGTCCAGTTCACAAAATGAAAAGATCATCCCAAAGAAAATTTAAATTTTCCACCTGAGCCACAGTCAAAAATCCTTTTGAAATGATTTGAATTATTTTATCCAACATTAGCAATCTGCCCTTTTATCTCACATTTTACAAGAAAAATTCCACACATTGGAAATATCAGCAATGCCAGATAATAAAAACATAGAAAAAACCACAGAGAAATGAATGGTTTCTAACCTTCCAAAGGGCTTCAACCCTTCCAAAAACACTTGCTCTTGACAGATGAACGTGGCTGCCCTCCTCACACATACCTCAAGGAGACGCTGCCAGAGCCAGACATAGCCTGTATCTGCCACACCACCCCTTGCCACCTCACTGCAACCTTGAGCTTCATCTCTACCACAGGAGAAAATAATCACATTTCCCACAATTATAATGAAATATTCTTGAGTTCAGAGCACTTCACAAGCAAACTGCTAGGTATTACCTACATTGCATTAGTAGGGCAATACAGACAGAAAGGCAGGGCTCCATAACGTAAGTCGTGTGGTAAGCAGGTGATGGGACTGGGGAAGGACACCCTCCCACAACACTCCAAGGCTAGGCTGCCATCAGCCTTCTGGGGCCAGTGTCCCCAGACTGTCCCTGCAGTGGGGCATGTGGTGACTGGGAGCATGGGGAAGTGCTGACTTGGGTTGCCTGGTCCCAATTTCCTTTCTAGGCTCTGGATCAGCATACAAAGGAGAAGTACAGCCAAGCCAAGCCAAATTCTCTTGGCAGAAGCACAGTGAATATTCTTTTATCAATAACAAGTTGCAACATTTTCAAAATATTTCCCTTGGAGGCTTTTCATATCTGTGAGCAATGCTGCCTGTTGGAGATGTGGGGTCGATTTTGGGGCAGGGTAGGCTTCCTTTAAAAAAGCAAGAGGCAGGTAAAGAACTGTCACGGTGGTGGAAACATGAGATCTGTCTTCTAGTTACACTGGGATACATACAGCAAAACACCTGGTATCGTTGTAACACTTCACCTTTTAAGTTTATCAGTGCCTTTTAGGCAGAAGTTCAATCCCTGGTAAAATCCATTCAGCACTTCAGTATTCCCAAATACAAGAGAAGAATACCAAGTGTTTAACCAGCCTTGGTTCTTCAGATGAGAGCTAAATCCTGCTTGTGCTGCATGGTCATTCAGGAGTTCACACAACATCTTGTCCTCAGGATATGATTTCACTCATTCTTTGGCTACTTATCCTTGTGCCCACAGCTTCACAGTATATGTCACTCCTAAAAATGGTGGCACTTCAGTGGTATAGGGTATTTATAACTCGGGAAATGCCTCTGGATCCTTTGGCACAAAAGGCAGAGGAATCTGGGGATTCTGTCTCATTGCTCTATGAACCGGCTCGTGCACACTTAACAGACACAGGGTAATCTTCAAATATTTCAGTCTCAGGGCCACACAAGTGGGATGAGTTTGTGCAACAAGATCAGTAAAACATAGCCAACTGGTCTGAAAACTTTGGCTCAATTAGAGGGAAATGAACTCTCCCAGTTCAGTCCCTGATAAAAAGCAGGCTCCTTTATAACCTTCCCTGAGTGTTATGATAATCAACACCACAGCTCAGCTGTTAGTCTGTGATCGGGAGCTGTTTGGGATGGGAACAGCAGAGGATGCTTCACGCCAAGGGATCAACGCATCTATCTGGGGCAGTCGCAACACAGCCTACCAGTCCTATGTCTGGCTCATATCCATGCTACTCATCCCTTGCTCTCACATAAGAGCTGAGCTCCATCTGCAAGCTTAAAAAAGGAAAAAACAAGCAAACTTTTTTCTCCCTCCATCAAATTCTGCCTAAGCAGACAGCTTTCAAAAGGCTCAGCATTTTCTGAGTTGCAAGTTCCCTTTATGTTTCTCGCAAAGTGGTTGCCCACAGTCATCAGATCTGTTCGAAAAGCTTTACCTTCGCCACTAGGAGATCAGATGCACAATTGCATTTCCCCAGGGTTTCAGAATGGTCTCCCTGGCTCACAAAACAGAGGATAAAAAAGGCAGGTTTATGTCAAAAATGCAGACAAATAAATGGTAGCTCTCAGTGTGAGGATTTGTTTATTTAGCAAAGACTCAAAATGAAAAAGGAAGACTTGAAAGGAAAGAGCAAATGCGATACTTATTTTGTCCACCACATGGAACTTCTTTTCTTAATCCTTCAGCCATTTGAATATGCTTCTGGAGGCTGCCAAGATCAGAGAGATGAAAGGGCAATCCTTCACGTAAGCACCAGCCCTCCACTTTAAAAGCTCCCTGTGCACTCTTTCAACTTATGACCCTAATTATTATTTTTTTAACATTTGAAAATGCTTTTGGACAGTAGGTACCTATCTCGTTCATGCATTGTTCAGACGTCATCGCTTGCTTGCTCTGTGGCTGTCCTCTACCACTTTCAAATCTCACCTTTCTATGAAGATTGGCATAATAGTCATGTATCCCAAAGAGAAGAAGTGGGAAGACAGAGGAGGTGCAGTCCTCTGGGACATGCTAGCTATATCCCAGCCTGACCTGTGACAGGTCCGTGCCCAGAGGTACTTGGTCTAATTACCACACTTCTGCTACAGGAGAAGCAGTCAAGTTGCATGCACGCCTGTATCAGGGCTGTGTGCTGCAAACCACTGGTCCCTCACATCTGAGGCTCTGCTGGCTGCAGCCCGAGCCGAAAGCTGCTGCTAGACTTGATGACTTGAGGTCCAGGTGGAGCTGGCAGAGCCAGAGAGGGGAGGCAGCAAGGGCCAACCAGCCCCCAAACCACTGTGGCTGTGGTGGTTGAAGATGGGGCAGTGAATCTCATCTGAAAGGATGAAGGGACAGTAGCAGACCATGCAGGGTAGGTTAGTTGCTTGGGTTTTTTTCAGGGTGGGAACACATGAAGCAAATAAAATATGTGGATAGCTGGTGCAGGCAGCCTGGCTTCCAAACTGCTCTGAAGATGATGACTCCGTGAGTCCATGCCACCTGTCCAGGTGGTTAACTTGAGAGGTGGTAACCCTGTGGTTAACTTGAGTGATGAATCCTACCCCAAGGGATTCCTGGAACTACAACAAACTGGAACAATAGCTTAGCTTTCAGCTGTCTCTATTGCATTTTGCACTCATAAAAACTCAGCTGACGGTTCATCTAATCCCACATCCATTCTCCTTGTTACTTGAGGATGAAGCTAATAAGCCAGGCCTACTGTAATGGCCAGCTAGCATCTTCTGATGAAAGCTAGATAGCTCACAAAAGACCCAGGGAGTAAGCTTCTGTACCTTGGGTTACCCAGTATTGGAGTCTGTGTAGGAAACCAGAGGTAATAAACATACACCTTTTAAAAATTCATATCTTCATAATGAGTCCTGCAACTGCTTTCTTTACCCAGAATGAGACAGGCCCATATGACTGGGGAAAGCATTTAAAGCAATAAGAAGGCACCGTTTCCTCCAAGTTGTTCACATAGACATTAACACTGCAGAGAGAGTTTGCAAATCATTACGTCCCACTGCAGAGCAGCTCACACAGCACAGTGCATTGCATGGGCTGCCATCTTGGTCACGCTTATTAAAAAATAAATCATGTACAGAAAGGGAGGAGCAGCTTTGTACTGCTCTGTAAGGGCTCCTGATTAAGCACGCTGCTGCTTTTAATGACCCTCAAATCTGGCATTTTAATGCCTGGCAGGGGTGCTGTGCTTTGATTTTACAGTATCAAGGGCACATGAAAAACAGATTCAGATGATTAAGTTTATCGATATAACCTTTTGTTTCTCATTTCTTTATAGAAAACTGAAGTGTTTAAGGCACAGAGAAGAGACAAAACTATTGTGGCATGTCCTCATTACCTCTAGCCTCATCACAGATCTTACTCTCAGGGCCTAGTCACAACCAATGACTACCAAATACCCATGTTTAACTGTGGATAGAGCCTGGAAAGGACTAATGAAAACATTTTCAGGTGGGAAGGAGAAAGTTTAGTGCCCATACCATTCCCTTGGCCTTTGTTTCTGCATCGCTATCTGGTAGGAATCACACTGGTCTGTCCTGACTTGCTACCTGCTAGAAACCCCAAAGAAGTGGAAAGACGTAATCCTTACTGCTTTCAGTGCTCACTCTCCTGTCACTGAACAAAATGCCAGGAGTAAACTTCATCTGCACACGAGGAAAGGGAGGGGAAGGGAATAGCTGGTCTAGTGCTTCTCATCCCCCTTCACCTATGAGAGCACTCAGCTAAGCTTTCAGGAGGTGCAGCCGTAGGATGCCCTTAGAGAACCTTTACACTCATGACCTCGAGGGACATGGGAAGAGAAGGAGAAACATGTAGAGCATTTCTGTTAGCAGGATAGCAGCAGTAAAGCTAGAGGGAATGCCCTCTGAATGCAAATTCATAGCAGCAAAAATGTCTTAATTCCCACTGCGCCACAGCCTTTCCTCTCTGGTGGTACAGCATTAACGTGGCATATCATGTATCTTCAGGCTACAAGGTCAGGAGTAAATACTGCTATTATCTCGTCTGACTTTCTGTGTAATGTATAACTGAAAACTTCCTGGGATTTCTCCCCATTTCAAGTACAGTTCCTTTCTGTAAAAGATCTAATCTCATTTTAAGAGATGCCAGCAACAGACAGCTGACAAGAATGCTTTGCATTTGCTCCGGTGATTACTTGCCATCGCCATGGAAAACACAGTCTGTTTCTAATCTGGTTTTGGCTCGGCTTGAGTTTCCAGTGCCTGCATACAAGACTATGAAAAAGAAGTGCAAGTTTAGTGAAGATGCACGTATCATGATTGCCTTTATGAACATCTAGAGCTTGAGGAAAAGCTCTTTCACTGAGCATGTACCCCATTTTCCTCAAAGAACAGGTGCACCAGCCCTTCATAATGAATTCATGAAGAAGTTACACCCACGTCGTGCTTTCTACTCCCTATTTAGGTCTGTCACTGTAGTAAAGATTCTCTTTAAAGTCCTGGTTCCCAGAGGTTATTGCAAACATTTGAACTTCAAATACCCTGACCTACCCATTAAAATTATAACCTCAGTGTATGTTCAATAAGGGCTAACAGTGCTTTGAGTTCAATGAAGTCCCTGAGTTTTATTGCATTTTTCAAAATCTAATTCTAGGCATTTTGTTCATATTCTGTTTATTTTTTAACTTGAAACCAACTTGTTTCAGATAAGAATATTGAAAATAGAGCTTTGTGATACTTTTCTTTCCCCTTCCAACCTGTGTTAACAACTCAGGTTGCGGTGAACCCAAAGTGTCAGTTTGGGACTATGTCGGAAGATGGAGTAGATGTAATTACTTGCATTCTTTAAAACATGATTGATCAAATGTTGTCACAGGAAAACTCATGCCGGATTCTGATGGCACAGACTCTGCTGAAGTGAACCTAAAGTGTCACTCCGTGACTAAGATACATAACGAAAAGCAGAATAATTTTTTTTGAGCTTAGGTCAAAGATCCCTGATGCCTCATGGAAAATTCTGAAACATGCTTGGAGATTATTTTGCTGACATATCATTTTCTATATTTTTCTGTCTATTTTAAGTGCAAACCTATGCTGTCTTTGTCACCAATAGCCTACATACTTGTGCAATATCCTGGGCTATGCATCCTGGATTGGATGAACAGAGGATCTTTCAAAGATTTGGACCTCATCTGCTACCACTGAGTCTTTATCCAGCTTTGTGATCGTTTGCTAGACATGTAATTAGGAGACCTGTTAGGAATTTTTTGGGGAGGGAAATAAAATTACTTCTATTGTTCATCAAAACTACTGACTGAAACCAAACCCTTTTAGGGAAATATACTGACTTTGATGATAACCTTAGTCAGCCAAGGTTTATTAACATCAGTGCAGAATTAATGATTTAAATGAGACACAAAGTTTCACCCTACCTGAATAGGAAAGGGGCTGTCAACAAGACTATTCTTCCTCAACATGAGTGTGCCAGTTACAGGTGTATAGGGTTTCAGTAAAGAGTGTGAACCCGAATTTCCTGCAATCTAGTCAAATGTCCTTACGACCAAGCACTTGTCTAGTTGTGACAGCCTGTCTCTTTTCTACATTTCTCCTGTTGGAGCTGTTCCTTTCTGTATTGTAAATAAAAAGTTGTGGGGAAAGCAGCAATTCTGCAGACTCAGATTTAGGACACTCACTCCCCAGCAATAGGGAAGAGTGTATATGTCAGCAAAACAGCAGATGTGTAAAAGACACCAGCAAGCATGCTGAAGGTGCCATTTGTCACTTGGAAACTGGAGAAATTCATCTGAAGAATAAAACTAGAGAGAGAAATACATTCTGAAGCTGGAAACACACTTGGACTGAAACTTACCTCATAGACAGGATACTCGGGACGATGCCATAAGTCCTTTCCCCTTTGATCAGACCCTTCACAGTTCCCATCTGCAATTGCAGATCAAATGGTGTGCTGGTTTAACCCCGGCCGGCAACCAAGCACCACACAGCCACCCGCTCACTCCCCTCACCCAGAAAGATGGGGAGGAGGATCGGAAAAGAATGCAAGAGTCAAGGGTTGAGATAAGAACAATTTAATAGGTAAAGCAAAAGCTGCGCGCGCAAGCAAAGCAAAAGAAGAAATTCGTTCACTACTTCCCATGGGCAGGCAGGTGTTCGGCCATC
>JAVJGI010000063.1:31133881-31151937 GCA_035590275.1 Ibycter americanus
TCACATCACAGCCAAAACACAGCACTGCACCAACTACTAAGAAGAAAATTAACTCCATCCCAGCTGAAACCACGACAAATGGTCTGATCTCCTAAAGAACAGAGTTTTCCCACAAGGTACACCTCAGTCCTGTCGGGGATGAAAACCAGCAGGGAACAAAGATCACACACCAAGCAGGGCAGCACAGTCCTAGCCTTCAGACCCTGGTCCTGAAGGAGAAAATATAACAATCAAAACAAATTTTAAAGTTTTCCCACCAAAGATGCCCCAGCAACACGTGTGGATAGGGCAGATGTGGCTGTGGGGTCTCACGTGGCAGCAGAATCAGCATAAGAGTAGGGGGACACTTGACTGGAAGACCACAGCGATGTGGCATGCATCTCAGCTTCCCGAAGTCTGTATGTATGACTGGTGGCTGAAGAGCACTTCAGTGCTGCTTGCTGCGCATCGCCCCCATCTTCCCCCATGTCCACACCTGGTAAGGTAACCAACCCATTCCCGCTAGGATCTTCCATCCGTAAGAGAGGCTTATCAGTGAGCTAGCAATAAAACAAACGCATTCCTGAAGATTTTTAGAAGGGAGTGATCATTAAAGCCAAATTAATAGAAAAGAAAGTGTACAAAATTTGGAGGAGAAATTATCTGGGACCAAGTTCTCAGCAGCTCTGTGCTGAGTGAACAGACTGACCTCTGTGGATTTATACCACAGCCGGCAAGGAGCTGCATACCAAACAATAAGGGTGAGAAGCACTTGTAAAAATATGCAAAGATAAAGAATACACAGATGTCTACAATTTGTAAAAGAAATGAGAATTGTTTATGAAGTAATAATTAAGTTCCCAAGCGGATCATCTTATGAAGCTGAAGGCAACAAGTAGTTGTGAGGTGGTTTATTGGCTAATAAAATCACCGACAATAAAACCACTGAACTGCATTCATTAAAAATAGATTAACATCGCATTTGGCAGAATAAGTGGCAAAAAGATTCAAAGCAAGGTGGCATGGTAAGTCTAATCAAGTCAAACTATGCACAGCAATGATATGAGTAGACAGCAAATATCTTCCTTAGCAATTTGTTTGTGTAATTGACCAAGAAAATAGGGAAAACTATTAAAAAGGCAGCTGATGCAAGAGAATTAAATAAGAGGAACAAAATATAAAGACAAGAACTCCTAAATGGTGCTTGGATATATTTATAAAGTGGTGTCATACACTCTGTTGGCGTCTCCTCCACTTAATAATAGACTCACTGAGGGGACATCCATACTTCTAATAGGATGTTGGGAATCTGCATTATTTTAAAGACACATCTTGAAAGAAATAAGAAGGAGCCTAGGCTAACCAGTAATTTTCCAACAGCATGATGTCACATCCAAAACTATCTTTTCATAAGAAAAGTTTTCAACACAAAATTGTTGCTTTAAATGAAATTTATCTCAAAACCACACAGACTGAAGTATTTTAGTCATATCAAATCATTGCAGTTTGATGTTTCTCCAAGAGGTTACCTGCATTTTGCAATACAGTTTAATTCAAGATGTGCTCTGACCCAATTAATGTAAATATCACAATCCGTTATCTTTTGTGGAACAGAACTTCTGATTTCCATTTATGCTATTGTCTTTGTCAGAGAGAAACTTAAGATGCGATTTAAATGAAGGCAAGAGACAAGAACAGTGGAAACAGGCCCCATGCAAAAGACACTTTAAACCAGCAAAGGTAAAAATTTCCAATACTTGGAGGCTTAAGTCTGCAAAGTCCAAATACAGAATAAGACATTTCAAATGGTGAAAACAACTAAGCATTGGAGCAGAATGCTTTACTATAATATAGTATACCATAATCTGACCTTTGTGAGTGAAGATCAGGTGCTTTATTAAAATGTATACTCCATTTCAATCACAAAGTACCTGGCTCCAAGAAGAATAAGCTTCTTTGTGCAGAAGACCAAACCAGGTAATTACAATAGCTGAAACGCATTGAAATGCAATAGCAGGATATGTATGTTGTCAGTATATGTAATGCTACCTTTTGATGGTAACAGCTCTTTGCTGGACCATTTTTGTGTACTGGAGAGGATGAGACACTCGTCTGAGTGAGTAAGAGTGGAATATGGCTTCTGGGTTAACAAATGAGTGGATATTAAAAGTTTTCGAAGATTTTCTTTGAACCAGACTCACTACAAAGTTCAGAGGTTGCTCTAAGCCTTGTACAGCGTGTCACTACTGCTGAGCAGCTTAGAAATCCAGCAAAAGTGGGTTTGCAGCTGGAATGGCACCTTTTCTCTCTCGCCATGCAGATGTGCCAGGTGTATATTGTCCTGGCTCAGTGGGCACTGCGAAGGGGAGTTTGGAGTAGCACTTATTTCATCACACTGCTTCCCCCTAAAGTAATTTCAATGTGGTTTTAAGAAGCATTTTTAGGGAGGGTTATTACACTGTAAAAAAGCCTGGAGACATATGCAGGCTTATAGGAGTGACAAAGGCTCTGCAAAACCCTCATGGCATGGCTTGTAAGTACTTCAGGTACTATAATCCGGTTCTGGATTATCATAATAAAAACCCTTCTGCCCTGGTATCTCCATCACTAGAGACTCTTAACTGTGAAATGGAGCATGTGCTTCCATCAGGACTGACAGAATAAATTTGTTTCTACACAGAGTTTGCCAGGGGTGTACTCTGTAACCAGCTACTATGCTGTGCTGGAATAGTGGCTAAATATTCTGTTTTCTTGGGGGGGTGGAGGAAGACAAAAAAATAAAGGAACATGGGGTGCAATTGCCATCACCATCACAGTTTGAACTAGTAGGCAGATACTGCAGCGTTTCTGGTATAATCTTAGATCCCGTTCTTATTCCCAGAAGCTTTTCAGCTATGATCACATTAGCAGTCTTGTGGGGCACATCTTAATTTGGCATGAGCAGTTCGCAGAAGTGAGGTCAGAAGTTTACAACAATAAAGTTAACTCAAGTGGAAAGATACTTGCAGGTACTGCCATCATATTCCCCAGTGCAATCCTGCCTGTGCTGCAGCCAGTCCTCTGCTGTCAGGGGGACACAGCTCTGCCCTCGCTCACAGCAAACACCTTTGAAACACCATGCAGCAGAGTTTACAATGAAGCTCCAGGCACAGGAGTGAAATACAGCAATGTCTTCACTACAGAGGACTTAATAATATCTCCAAAAGAACCACCACCACCCTGGTTTCTCTGGCTCTGAGTGACATGTTTGTGCAGAAATTCCCTCCTACCCCTTTTCTTCTGTTTGCTTACATTGTTCAAGCACTATTGAGATTTCACACCCGCCTTGTGCTATAGTCCCACGGCACTTAGACCTTCAGCACTCAGACAGCGAGAGATCTGACATTTATTTGATTGCTGGGTACCCCAAGGAATACAGGACATCCCTCCTATGTACAGCGAAACGGTGTATTTTGAGAAAAGTATCCAGGGAATAGGTTTTCCCAAATTTTTGAGGCAACTCTTGTCTGCTGGACACCTGGCCTCCAAACAGCTGTTATGGATGCAGAAATATCTCTCAGGAGTCCCACAGGTCCAGCCCTCATGCACCATATGGCTGAACTGCACACACAAAACAGCACCATCACATTTGCAGTGAATATGCCTGGGATATTAAAGGATCCCTGACCTGCACAAGGCTCACAAAATCTTTCCAACAGGACCCCTCACTCAACAGCTTCTCATGGAACTCCTTCACCCAGCTTTTTTTTTCTTGTTGCTTCTTGGGACACTGATGAATTACTGCCTTCTCAACCCCACACTGCTTCCCTTGAAGGCAGGGGGAATTTCAGCACGTTATCCCCAAGGTTCAAAGTTTACCAAGGTTACCTTGATAACCTAGGGCACCTGCTAACCACAGTCACTCGTTGGGAGATCCCAAAAGCTGTCCAGACCTTGCTTTAAGGGAAGCAGAAAAGTGAGATTATTGAATCTGAAATGGGAGGTAGTTGGCATGGCCTGGGCTGGTCACGTTCGTACCTAGCATGACCCTGAAGGATACTCCGTGGCTGGACAGACAGACCTGGGAAGACGATACCAGCACTTCAACTCACTTCTGTTAACTGTCACTGAATTTCAGGGCAATTAGCTCATTCGCCTGCACAGCCAAAGCCTCACCCACATCTCAGGCTGCATTTAGGAAAAAAGGAATGTCAAAATGGCATTTTACAGGCTACTGACAAAAAAGAACAGGAGTCTCATGTTGCTGGTCAATGATGCAGAAAAAACATTGGATTTATAAACAAATGCATAGGCATGGATGCTGTGAGACAAAGTCATCCATCATGATTTTGTCTTTTGGGGTTGGAGAGTTTTATTGGCTGACTGACATCTGCATAAGCAGCTGGACTGCATGTTACCAAAGGATATTAAAATAATAAATATGATGAATTAACAGCATCAACACCAGTCACATATTTGCATTACTGGAAAAGCTAATGGCTATAAAGAATAACCTTAAGATAGTGGAGTGATAAGTTATAGAATTTCTTAGCTATCCAGAGGAAAAGGTGAAATGAAATAGACTTACAGTGCCTGCCAGGTCTGCTTCTGATGCCAAGTCACCTTTTTCCAGATGAAGAATTGTAAGATTAAGCTCCTAATAGTTAGCAAATCTATTTCAGAAAAATATTTCATAAAAGAATGTAAAGTCCCAGCTTATTTAGGAATAGTCTCAGGCCTATTCTCCCATTCAGGGGCTTGGTTAGATTAGAAAGATTAACAAGGGAAACAGCAAACTCTGCACCTCATATTGTTGTTAAAACAGGAACAAATCCCTATTTCTGAGACATCTGTTCTAGCTCAAACAGAGGATGGGATGCAATGCACAAGGCAAGAATTATTGGGAGGAATTCTCTGGCCCGTGTTAGGCAGGAGCTGAGAATGGAATATTATACACAGCCTCTTCTGGATTTAAATTATGGATTTCTGGTCTGCTGCTTTCTGGTGCAGGGAAGTACAAACCCCATCTCCCTGAGCATGTGCGGACTCTCAAGAGACGCAGGCCCTAGGGAGGACACACAGGATTTGACCCTTTACCCTGCCCTCTGATGTTCTGCTGGATCCACAGCTCCAGCCCACAACCAGGGAAGCATTAAATAAACTTCCTTAACAGTGCTGCTTTCACACACCATCCTGGCTATCACTCCCATTTGTGGCTCTGTGCAACAGCAAAAGCCCTGCAGAAGAAAGAAATGCTGGTGTTCCTTTCCATTGCAACCTCCCTCGAGGGCATCTGCCTCAGACCTCAATGTCTCAGAAGCTAATGTGACAAACAGAGGGTGGGCGCTGAACTCCAGGTCTAAAACAAAGTAAAGGATGATATAGGCAAACCCTGTGCTGGATGAGGTGGTGAACTACAGCTACAGGTGAAACCAAAAAGCTACATTGGAGAGAAGAAAGGGAGACTTGCATCACACACCAAGAAAAGGGAGAAAGGAGGTATGTTTAATATTAGGGCAAGCTAATTGCCTGGAAGGAGCACCTGTGCTGCGCACTGGTTTACAGTCTGATACATCATCAATACATGAGTTCAAGCTTTGGGGCAGGCTGGATCTCACCAGCACTCACCACTCTCACCTGTGCCTTTAACATCTGCTTTGGAGCTTGTCTGTAATGTTGTGGTAAATCCCACAGGTTCTGCCTAAGAGGATGCAGTCGTCTCTCTGGAGACCACAGGATGCACAGATGCTCGTATCAACAGGGGCAATGGGGGTGAGAGCAATGCACACACTTACTTCTCGGTTCATTACACTCGCATCAGTGTGCCTCACCCTCTTGGGCCGTATTTAAATATCTTATTGCATTCAGCTATAGTTTATCATCAGTGTGTCCTTACAGCAAAAAAGACCAACCGAGTATAGCCAACAAGTTAAGGGAAGTCATCTTTCCCCTCTGATCAGTGCCAATGAGGACGCACCTGGAGTGCTGTGCCTGTTTTGGACTAGAAGACCTCCCGGGGTGCTTAGTTGCTGGCTGGGGTTAAACCATGACACCTCCAGAAGTCCCTTCCAACCCAAATTATTCAATAATTACCAATGTGCTACTATACCTAACCCCATGTATTGCTCATTTCATCCCACACAGGTAACAGTTGTCTTCCCTGGAGCTTCACAATGTATTTCACTACGGAAGGGGGTACCAGGCAGGAGAGAGTGGGACATGCCCTAGAAATGACATTAGGATCATGCTCAGCCACTAGTGATGCACACAAAAAACAAGAGGGGGAAAAAAGAGCAATTCAGGCTAATGCTGACTGATGTGATGAGGGAAAACACTGGATATTGGGAAAAGTTGTGAGGGCTTTTAATGTAGGGCTGATATAGAGAAGGGCATTTTAATGACATTCCAATTACAGTGGGCTGCAAAATCACAACCAAAGTATTTTCAAGCACTTTCTAATATGCCCTTAGTTAGGGCAAAATATACTGCCATGTGACATTTTGATTTTAACATGGGCAAGCAAAAGGAGCAAATAGTAAGGACAACCACAAATAGATTGAGAAGTAAAGAGGTCTCACACCTTTTGCAAGTCCAGAAAACATCCTAAGCTGAAAGTTTAGAGCAGTGGATACAGAAACTGCAGAAATCCTTCCATTCTTGGATCAGACTCACTCCTCCTCAGAAACAAGCAGGGGCACTGAGTGTACAGTTACAGTTCAGTTTAGGTGTTGCCTTGAACAGATGATACTGCGTGAAGCTTGACTTTGTCTAAGATATTTTTACATCAAATGCTAGACAGAATTACTTAAGAATAGTCACAAAGCAAATGTCCCTGAGATCGGATTCAAGATGGAAAATAAGACAGTGAGGTTCTCTCTTGCACTTCTTGGCCCATGGGCTTGGTCTGTGATGGAGAAAGGGTGATAAAACCAGATGTCAAGTAGAATAAAACATACCAGGAGCCACACTCCATGCAGATGCTGAGCATATAGTTGGCTCTTGGCAGATTTAAGTGGGTTTGACTTAAAACAAGCATTTATGAAGATACTTGCTGGTGACAGAGCTGTCAGATACTTGAGTTCACTGCCTGGACTGTGTCTCATCTCTCCATGTGGTATGAAGGAGTCTGAGTGCACATTGAGGCTTCTCATTCAGTTAAATCTCATGGTGCCTGACTGATGCCTACAAGGGGATCCTGGACCACCAGCTCGATCCCAGGAAAGGGCCTGGATGTGCACTTTGCAATATGGACATGGTCTGCTCAGTGACATTCACTGCTCAAAATATCCACAGGAACAGGACGAGACCTGGGAACATGACTGGGAAGAGAAGTAAAATGAAAATGTGAGAAGTAATATAGCCTGTACAGGACCCTTCCCTCACCTGGGACAGTTTTATATAGCTAACAGAGCTGTGCCTTAGCTATCAATACCATAGCCGTACCTGGTATGGATAATGTTTTCACGCTGGCTGGGAAATGGCATCTTTTCTAATCTATCCAAGAACCACATCACAGTTCAATCTGTCATTTCTACTGTTTAAAAATATTCCTAAAGTTTGGATCAAAAAAAAGAAGCCAATAGTGGTGAATAGGGTTAAGTGAATGGAAATGCAATCTCAAACAGAACCTGTCTTTCTTAATACTGGTGTTTCTTCTTCAAAAGCAGCTCAGCTAAAACTTTCTTACTTCAGGTAATCCAGGCAAAAACATAGAGACAAAACCTCAGAGGAAAGTAAAGTTTAAAAAAGGAAACCATATATCAGGAAAATCAATTTCACAGGCAAAGCTTCTTATACAGGAAACTGCTAGCAAAATTACCAGTTTTATTTATCCCAAGTGGAGGTTTCTCATGTGGGGAGTTTGAGCTAGACAGAAGGTGGCTGCATGAAAGGGTAGAACTGGGAATTCCTGATTCCTCTAAAGCACAAACACTAATAAAAAGCTATACTAAGTACTGAGCAGGGATTTTTAAAATTCTATTTATTCTGACCCATGGAAACTTTGGGAACTCCCAAGTCTTCCCATCATACCTTGGGAGAAAATTAGGGCTTAATGTTTGTTGCTTAGGCAAAGAGAAGAGACTGTGACTAACTGCATGAAGGATGCTCAGCTGGACTCTGGCAAGCTGAGGGACAGGCACTGCCTTGCCAGCTGAGATTGAGGAGTTAATCCTGGTTCTTCTGTCATGTCTAATTGCTTTGAGGATCAAGGTGCCAGACGCTTCCCCTCTTGGAGGAGATGTTCCATTTTTTAATCAAACTTTGGGCAGAAGAGACAGGCAGGCTGAGTCTCTGGGCTGGTTAGAGCATCCAACTGCAAAGCTGTACATACGCGATCCAGTGCCTAAGTATTTCATGGCCAGTTAGACCGCAGAAGAGCTATAGTTCACTACTTTCTGTAGGGTGAGCTAATGCAGCTGGTCACGGTGCAGCGTCTCAGTGAGGGTGCTAAGCCAAGGTTATTAATTCTGGTTTCATTTGTCCAGGGGGCAATCTGGGCAGCCATAGCAAGACCTATCACTTATATAGGTAGAGTATGTTCCTTAAAAGGATCATGTTCTGCACAGTCCTTAAATAAAGGGCAAGCGATGTTATTCACATTGCATCTTCCAACAAATACTGTGCTATATATTGGGGCCAATACAGTTGCTGCTGCTTGTTTTCAGTGCAACTAAGAACACTCTAAAAATAGAAACCAGTCAAAAACCCAAAACTCAACAGCAGCCTGCGTCATTGCTGTATATCTTCAAACCATAGCAATACGAGATGATAAATAAAAAACGAGAGAGAAAACCTCCAGGCCATAAAAACAGAGAAAAGGAATAAGTTTCTAAGGGGAAAAAAAATCCCTCTCAAATGTTGCAATTTTAAATGAAAAACAACATAACATTAAGATTAGCATTTTATTCATTCCTAGACACAGAGAAATATCCCAAGTATGTAAAGAAAAAATATAGTGACTAACAAAGTCTTCTCTCTAAAGAAGTATACAGAATTGTTTAGAGCCTGGTACCATCTTACAGTTTGTGGACCAAAGATCTCCAGCCCCAAAACCAGCATCAAACCCACAGTTTCTTTGAAGCTCTTGCCCATATATTAGAAGGCTGTTCAGTCAAGCCTAAGATGGTGATGATCCCATATATCTCCTCATAAGCAGTCTCGCTAGGGAATTATGCTTATGGTCAAAATTACACCCTGTTTCCAGCATGACTTCATCTGAATTTCCTGTTCCAATTCTTTGATCACTTTCTGTCTTTACTAATTTGAAGACCACTCCTCCAGTCTCAGAGTCCATCTGTCTACAGAGGTAGTAAACTAAAGACACCTTCAAACAGCCTTTCCAGGGCACCATCCCAGGTCTGGAGTGATTTCTGTAACCCTTCTTCAAGTTTTCTGATCTCAGTTTTCAGGATGGCCACCAGAACCGAATACGTTATTCCAGCAATGGCCTCACTAATGCCACCTCTCCTCACCTCCTGGCCAACAACACCTGGTTTGTGATACCCAAGGGTCATACTTGCGCTTGTGCTGCGCCTGTGTCTCTACAGCCACCTCTCTGGAATACCTGTCCCCACACACCCAGCTGCCTGCTCCTGCCTTAAGGCCACCCTGTCCCCCTTCTACCTCCCCAAGGCAGCTACTCACCCCTTTGGGCAGGCGCATGGTGAACTGGTCTGAGAAACCAATAAGACAGGACAAAACTATGGAAGGTAAGACCCCAGCTTCTGGCAGCAACGTAGGCTTTGATCAGCTTATGAAATTGTATTTTCAGAGCATTTCAGTACCTCACCACAAACCCGTGTCTCTGGACAGAGGCAGAACCAAAACACCAACAGATACTCTGCAGATACTTAAAACTGGTGAGGTGGGCAGCACTCAGGCAATAGGAATGTGCTAGCTGGTGGGCAGAGCTTCCTGTTGAAATACGGTCCCCAGTGATCTAGGAAGGGTAGCACTGGTATAGACCACTTCCCTGGAGAGCTGCTGAGTGGGTCTTTGGATGGGGCTAAAAGTCCACGGGCTACATGGACTACACAAATCTTGATTCCCAGACCGGCCTCCTTCTTCCTCAAGGAGAAATGACTGTTTTGTCTGCACATGCTCAGTGATACTTGCACACCCTGAGGATGAGTGTGACTGTCTTCTCCCTCTTCCAGCCTTGCTCTTTATCACACTCAGGCAGTCAGCAGGGTTGCTGCCCCAGCCAGCACAAACTGATTGTTTTTCTCCTTTTTTATACTAACCTAACTGCTTAAAATAATGAGCACTTATTAATTCACCAAATATTTATTTAACAATGAGGGGGCAAGCGAGGAGTTGTTTTCACTTGCAGTCATGACTGTCTCTCTGGACACTATACAGCCATGAGCAGAATCCTTATTACCTTCACCCCTGCGTGGGAACGGGAGGCCTTGCTGCACGGGGGCAACATTCTCTTTGTTCTGCAATATGATTACTAAATTTAAATGTCATTAAAATTACAACATGGAGCCTGAAGCTTTCTAATCAAAGCTGGTTAGATTGCATCCCAGAAGAAGCTGTTGCTGAAAGACAGTGTTTATTTATTCACCTTCTTTTTAATAGCAATATGCACTTAACTCTTCAGAAAAGAGTTTTCGGAAAGATAAAACTCCTGATCACAGGTCCCAGTTCATTATTCTTTGGTTTCTTCTGCATTTTATATCTATGTTAAGAACATAACTTTTTTGTTTTGTTTTGTTTTGTATTAAAGCTAAGGAGGGCAGATTTGTGCCCTTCAGGCAATTTAAATACAAAATAGAAGCAGTTGTGTTTGGTAAGGCGTATTAAGTCCTGTAAATTAAAAATTTCTTCTCAATTCCCACTGCTATTGCTAGGCTGCTACATGATAACAAAAAATCTTCTGTGGTTAGAAACAGATCAATGAAATCTCCATTATCCAGGCTGAAACAAATGCAAAAGCAGAATTAGTGGTAAAAATCACTGAAAGTCAGTAACATTAAAAAGCCTTCCTTGGTGTATGTCGGTGTTTTTCGTGATGGGATTTTCAGCCCTATAGACTCTTTGGTAACAGCTCAATGTCTCAGAAGAAAGAAGCTCACTCAGTTTGCCAGTGACCACTTCTAAAACCTCTGTTAGTCTTACAAATTGAATTAATGAGGTTTTCTAATGTTAGCACAGATTCACCACCAAAAGTTAAGCTCACATTTCCCATTGATAACTCTACGTGTATCAGATAAAAGTAAAACAAAATTAAAACTCAAAGAACAGCTGTCCCCATGGATGCCACAACACTGAGGAATGCAGCATGAATGCACCTCTCTATACCCACTGGCATGCTTTCAAGGTACAGATAGATATCTATTCACATGATAACATATATGTATATGACATAGCAACAAATTATAGCAGCCTTTTCCTTGATTTCTTATGCTCCCTTGCCTGGGGTTGCCTCTTCTTACATATGTAACACCAAGCGCAGAGACACCTCCAATAGTTTCTAAAAGTACTTCTTTAGCAACCCTATGCAGTACTTGCACTATCCTATTGACAGAGCTTCTATATTGAAGTATTAAAAAGGTAAGGAAAATCAGAAGTGTTTCTTAAACATGCCTTCTCCAGCATCACTAAGCCAAAGACAACTGAGAAACCACATCACTCTAGGACTGAGGAATGCAAAATATATTAAATAAACAAAGGATCAATGGGGAGAAAGGACAAAGTGTTGTCTAACAGATCACTAAAAGCCCAATGTGCCAGTGGGAGGCACTGGATTAAGTACAGTTTGTAAATATGAGTTTAAGGGCAGAGATGGTCCTGTTTTGTTCCCTGAACTAGAAAGGTATGCATCTACCTTCAAATGTGACATCTTATATGAAGACACTTTATTGACACTATATTATGATCCTGATCATAAGTTCCCCAGGCTCTCCTGGAGCCAATTTATCAAGGTTTAGGTGGAAGCCTAACACTGGGAGATAACAGAATGACATTTTTTAATACACAGCGAAAACCTGACCAGAGTACTATGATCACATGACCTCGTAGTACCAAAGAAGAAAAACCTGTCGAGCTTGGAGCCAGCAGACCTTAGAGAGATGTATCAAGGAAAGCCACATCTTGTGACTACCTTACACACTGCAGCAGACTGCTTGTTACTGAAGTTGATTGAAACATTTTCAACAGGAATTGAGAGAATGAGGATTTCTTGCTGATTTTGGTTTTGGGTGTTGGGGGTTTTTTTTCCATAAAAAGAGGGATTTTACTTTGCTTGAAACATTTCAGCTTGCTAGAGAAAATGGAAAACCAAAGTACTTGGATTCTGAAAAGTTCTCAGATTTCAGCCAAAAAAATGACATGTGACTGGCATGATGTTGAAATGCCAAATGCTCTCTCCATCTTCTAGGCTGGGTTTCCTATGGGAAGCACGGAGATGGGATTCAGGAGGCTCAGTGGGGTGCTTTGGGAGGAGGGCAGGTCAGGAAGCCTCAGGACAGAATGGATGCACCAGGCATTGAACTAGAGCTCCCACATTGTTCTTCAGCAGCATTTCTAACCAGATCAGGAGGAAGAAGCGAGGGTGTGTTTGCTTTTTATGGACAGGAAGAAATACATAGCTTAAAAACTTACAGTTTCTAGTTTTATTGGCTGAAAAGTCAAAAATCTTACATAGGAAAGCCTTCCACCCCCTCTCTGATCCCTGACCACATTTGTTTGACCAGGTTTTCTGGGTACTGTCATACTGGTGCAGCGTTTCTTTTTAGGGAAAAAGAGGAGACTGTAGTCTGTCATATCTGAGGGAACTGGGTTAGAGACAAGAGGCAGATGACAAGGGTGATTGGGCATGGTGTTGGCAGGGTGTCAAGGGGAGCTGAGAGGGGGTGGGAACCATCTGCCTGGAGGAGGAGGTTGCTGAGATGGAGGTAAAGGGGGTGGCAGAAGGAGAACAAGTTTGTACTGCGTTTCAGAAATACTTTTGGTTTAAGTTTGAGAGTAGGGTAAATGTGGACTCATTTGTAATGCACACATAGGGAAGTTATTAATGATGCTCAATATGAGCTTATTTTCATTGAACAAAAGGTGGGTGAACTCACACTCAGGAAACTAACATTTGCCTTGCCTCATAAGGCTATGGCAATATTGAATCAACCTGCAGGGAAGTGAATTTCGGCTACAGGAAAGCTTAAAGTGGATGACTGATGCTCCTTCTAGGTATACATGCCAGAGGGTCTAATCATAGGAATCTGAATGGCAACCAAAGATTCCTTCCCAGGTTTAAGTTATCTTTTCACTGCATGCATCATTCATCCCAGTATAAGCAGCTTCAGAGAGAAAAGCACCAGGTGTGTCTGGGTCTATAACCCGAAATGGGAAGGCTAGTAGAAATCAGATCTTTGGAAGTTTTCTGGCCTTACAGAGTAGTGGGTATGCTCATGAAAAAAAAGGCACACATTCCTAGTCCATACCATCCTAGGTAACTGCTAAGCAAGGACCTCCAGCCACGCAGCTCTCAGAGAATACCAGCTATAACATAAGTTTGAGGAAAGCAGAGCTATAGACCATGCGGGAGCAAGAGCAGGGTGAAGAGGAAACCAAATCCGCAGAAATAATTGATAAGGAAAGTGCCAGTTCAAAATATTCAACTGAATACCAGTGTCCTAATACAAAACTGTGAAATTAGTGTCAGGTAAAACAACAAAACATCATGGACCTGCAGGACACAGCACTATCAGGAAATGACAACTCTTGGTCAGGAGTTTAGTAGTGATGTGAGGTGAGCCCAGGCAAACCAGAGCTCTCAGGTGGGTTTGCGGGAGCCTTTCCTACCTGATGAAAAAAAAAAAGAAAAAACTAACAAATGTCAAGTTTCACAAGAAATTGAAGCAGAACACTTCTTACAGAAAGAGTAATTGGAAATCACCAGGAAAGTTAGAAAGGTAGAAGACAAATAAAAAGGGGTTTATCAGCTACCTACTTTCTACACTTTGGCAGAGCTGGTTCCAGCCTTCAGGATTTGCTTTGGCCAGTTCAAGGACTTTCTCAGTCACAAAAACTCCGTGAATCCCCCCTAATTCCAAGGAAGCTTTTTGTCTCCATCCTGTATGAGGTCTATCTCACATCCGTGTTCTTTTCAGATTCTTTGCTGTAATGCTCATGCTGTCTTTCTCCTCTTATCACCTGCACCCTGGAAATGTCCCCCCTTGACCAGGCTCCCCTGTCCCCCAGGCACAAAGCAACCTCCCTCCCTCAGAGCTGCCACTCAAGATGATTCAGAGGGATGTAACATACACACCAAAACCAGTCTCATCAGACACTGCCCCTTGCATGCTTGGGAATACAGCTGCCTGTAAGTCAGCGATTTTTGGGTTCCTCTCTTTCCATACCCAAACTTGCAGGCAGAAATATATGGTCATGAACCACAAAATACTTATGGACACTTCACAAAGCCTCTAAGACTGGACCTGTTCTGGAAATTGTGTTGCTCACCTTCGTGGATAAAGAACATGATAAAGACAGGTCTTTGAGGCAATTTTCTGAACGGAAATCTTGCCATGAAAATACAGATTTGCTGATTTATCTTCCTCAGGGGAAAAGCTGAGGTTCAATACTGAGTTTGTCTGGTTCACAGCCAAGCTCCTCAGGTCAGACCTGGAGAGATGTCTCCTGCAAGCCCAGCCAGTGAGTCAGCGTCCTAACTACTGGCAGTGGAGTCTCAAGACCCTCCTCCCCTTTCTGCCTTTCTAATGAAAATATAAACACTCCACCTTAATGGTAAACTGTAGTTATGAATGCATTGCTTTATCAAAATGCTCAAAATTAACTATATTTGTGAACTCGAAATCACCATAACATTCAAGTATGTGCCAAAATCCTATTGAGATCAAACTACATTACCTTAAGTATTTGCATTAAATAAAGTTAGACTAAAGGTGACAAGCTTGCATATACGGCAGCTAATTTCTTCTATTTCTGAAAACCATAAATCCCCATTTGGAATTCAGGATTCATTTTTTAAAACGGATCTGACCGTATCACTTCCAGCTCAAGAGAAAGACCAAGCAAGAAAGATACAGGTGGCAGATGGCAACATGTCTTCTTTTTCACAGTAGTAATTTAAATATGATATGAGTTCAAATGTATGGGTTTATTTGCATATACACTAAATTGAACAACAAACATTTGGGTTATCTCAGTATTAAATGAATCAACTTGTTTCTGCTTTTATCAGAATCTGAAAATACTGAAGAGGGGAAATACCTGGAAATCTTTTCAAATCCCCCAAAACCAAATAAATGTAAAATATAATCCATGAAAAAATATCTTTGCTCTGCTGAGTGCTCGCAGTGATTCCAGGACACCTGCTGGATAAACCCGTGTGGGATGGGAGGTCTACGTGAAAAAGAAAAGCTAATTGCTGTCATGAAGGCAAACACAAAACTTTCCTTATGGGGATGAATCCAAGTACCCAGTACGTAACCAACCCTCCTGCAGTCAGGCTGAGTGGAAATCGAGAGTATTCATGTCTGATGTCTCGAAAACATTTTAGCATGCTATAGCACAATGGCCTGTTTCAAACACCACCAGCAAAGCCACTGAAGAGAAAGAGATGCCTGAAGATCCCAGCCCTGCCTGGGGCTCCTTCTTGCCCACAGGGCCACCCTATCCCCTCGTTTGGGCTGTTAATTGTTCAATACAGAAGGCTCCCACGGGAGTCCCAGGGGACACAAGGGCACATCTGTGAGTGATGCCAGTGCTCCAGAAATGGAAACGTGTTCAGGTAAATCATTTGATCAACACTCACAGAAATAAACACTTCTTGCATAAAGAGAACCAGTTAAAAAGGAAAAGCTTAAATTTGCCAGGTAATTTGTTCTCAGAGATTAATTCAACTAACTCTAAACAATTCCATTATTTAGTCTTCCCATGTCCGACTAATCTGAACCTCTTTCCCCCACCTTCCAAGAAACCCCGTGCAAAAAAGCAGAGGAATGATTAATTTTTTAGCATGAGACAGCTTGACCTTGTTCTCCATTAAGCGATGTTTCCATAGTTTCTATGTAATTTGTCATGGATGAGTTCACCTATGTACTAAACAAACTCTTTATATTACCAGACTTGCACAGAAAACAAAATCTGGGTCCTTGCTGTTTAATCAAAGTATAAACCCCAAAGCAAAACTAAAGAAAACAAACATTCATACTGCCTGTAGAAGGCCAAAAGCCACTGTATTTTTAGGCCTGTCTCTGAACTTGCAGCGCTTTTCACCAAATGAACAGACGCTGTGACATCCTTAGCGTTTCTGAGGATGCGAATAAAGCAGAAACACCTTTGGACAAAGCCCAGATCCACTGCAACCAAGAGGATTTGGGTCATTGATTTCAAAGGATCATAAGGCTTCACAGCAACTTGTATGAATTTAATTTCAGACCTTTAATTAAAGGCTTAGTACCAGACTCCCGTTGCTCAGGGCAGACATTAAAGGTCGTCACTCGCCGAAGGATTTACAGGCCTGTTTGCAGTTCTCCTTTCCACTGCAGGGAAGGCAAAAGCTCTCCTGGTAATGCCAGGAGAGCACATACAGACAGCTTGGCAGGGTCTGGCACCCCATCCCACCCAGATGCATCAGATGGCTGGAGCAAACCAACAGAGGAATGGAGCAAAAGAAAAGGTAACAGAAACGTGGCTTTGCTCAGGTGAGGCGGTGCGTGCAGTCGGAGTGCTTGCTGCGGTTGTGTTTGCTTTGGCAATAGGGACAACTGATCTGATAAGCTGCAATACTGCATTTGCCAGCATCAGCTGGCAGCGATCCAGAGGTGTAGCAGGAGGATTAGAGAGTGGCTTTGGGTTAGGGGTGGGTTTTTTTTTTCCTCAGCTAAGTGCAAATGAGAGAAGCTGGCAAAAGGCATAAAATGTTAACTCAAAAACTTTCCACTTTCTTGGCTGCTAGAAAGGATTAATACAGTTTCCTGAAAAAGTTTTTTCTAGATTAGCCTTAGATGTGAAAAAAATAAAGAAGTGTTCTGATTTAAAACAAAACAGCTTTTCTGGATGCCACAGTCCACACTTAAAGATGAACACTTGGGTTTTCTCCACTAAATTTTCTGAAGGAGAACAGTTCATGGTGAAATACAGCTAAATACCAACACAAGCAGAAAAAAAGTTTCTGTGCAATCAGTTTCACTTATCCAGATGTGTTTTTCCCACACCTCTGTGTGTACAACACACAAATGATCTAGTTTGAGCAACCACTCAGAAAGTACCCAGGAGCACTGAGCGCATGTGGACTACCAAATCTGGGAGTTTCAAAGAAGAGATTGGATCCTTTTTATAAAGATAACAGGAGAACAGATTGTGCCACCCTTTCTTAATGTAGTGGGTGCTGATTTAAAAGATGAAAGTATACTGCAGTCTTCAAACTCACCTCCAAGCTAGATAAAAATGCCACTGAAATAAGTAGAGCTGCTAGAAAAGGAAGTGTTTCTGCATTAGGAGAGTTCCTTGGGCAGTGTAAAGTCTTCATTCCATTGATTTCAAAAGGGTAACATCAGTCTAGTCAGACAGGGATTGGTACAGGGAATAATGCTGCAGGACCCCCAGGTAAGTGCTTAGTTGAAATTGGCCAACCAGGGAGTCAACACCATTTGGAAAAGTGATAAACAAGAAATTGCTGTTGCTATGACTGGGAAAGAATAGGTGTGGCTGCTTTCTTCTCCCAAACTTGTTCATCTGTAGGGACAATCAGTAGCTAATTTTCTGCTGTCCTTGAAAAATCAGTGCTTCCTGTACTAATTCATAGGCAAAACCCACTGCAACATAGATGTCTGTTGGCACTCTTGGAAGAGGAAAAAAACACCAACACAAAACTGTCTGTAAACAGCTAACTGTACAAAGTTGTATTAATGTGAAGAAAATTTCCCCACCTGCAAATTGTAAAACTTTATCACCAGTTTTGTTATGATAAAGTTACATTGGTGAAATAAATCTGCAGTGTGAGCACGTGCATGTGCATGACTCTCTAACTTTATTGTGATTTTAGGTACTGCGTACCATGGTGGAGAAGTGATTGATATCAGTGATGGTAACTCAATTCTACATCAGCATAGAGTCGTCAATCTTCT
>JAVJGI010000063.1:31152037-31178812 GCA_035590275.1 Ibycter americanus
AAACTAAAAAAAAAAAAAAAAAAAAAAAAGGAAAAAAAAAAAAGAGCCTGAATAATGTTCTATTGATGTTCTGTGGGGCTTCTCCTTTCTGATGTTATGTATTATTGCTGCAGCTCTTCCAAAATTGTAAAGATTTTTATTGTTTACAAAGTGAATTATGCCTTCATATCTTTTGCCTTACTGTTTTCCCAATTGCTTAGCAACAAGTCTCCACAAAGAAAAAAACCAGAACACTCTTTCTTTTATGTCGTACATCAGCAGCATCTCTGGTACAACAGTGACCTCAGACAGCTTAACACCCAGGATGCATTTGGTCCATTATGTTAATCCTGGTGTTCTGTAAGGAGTCTATATACGTTAGTATTTAAATAGTGCCTTTGTGAATCTGTAACTCTTCTAGTCCTGGGGCTACAGCTTTATAAACACTATCATCCACATTCAACATTTTTAAAACTGCTACTCATTTCCAGTTTTTCCTTTTCAAGAGAGATCAGCCCAATTCCAGAACTTGAGGTACATCAGACTTGTGGTAGGTTGAAAAAAACTGTAGTTACTGATCCAACAAGTCGATATGCACAACACTGGAAACAGACTTCTGTAGCTGTAACCAATATATTGTATCTACAAAATTAGCGTTACTCTTGTTCTAGACTCAGACAACCACACAGATGCCCACCATGCAAGAAACATTTATTTGTACCTTGACAGCTACATGTTTCTTTGGCTTAGAGTGAGTCCAATGTCCTAAACTGACTATTGGTCTTCCATCTAGCGCATAAGAATAGGTATCAAACTCTCCTATGTAGGTATTCCATGCTCCCAAAATATCTGAATGGAGAAAGACAGACTAGGTGATGAGTATGTACAATAAGTACAGGGAGCAATCAGAGAAAACCTCCCAATCCCATGTGAAAATAAATTACACGTTCTCAAAACAACACAAAGGGTCAAACTGGAACACCAAGGAGGTGCCAGCCCTGCACTGCCAAGGGAGAAGTGCTGCATTACCTAATATCATTTTCTATCTTTAATTTTAATGAACATCAAGCTGATATATTCAAAGAAATGCATTCCCAAATGGGAAGGATAAATAGGTTTACAGACTTATATTGGTTTTAGAGTGCACTGAGTCAGATGACTTCCAATAGTGGCTAGGGCAACTTAATCAATCTTTAATATAATTCAAGAGATATGCAACAAATACATAGTGTGTATGCACAGGCCAGAACACCTGTGCATTGATTTAGCAAGTTTGCTAGTGTCTGGAAGTTGTAACAGTACCCTGCTATGATATTTTGGTTTAGTGGAGGGCTTCTGCTATTCCAGTGACAAAGACTCTAATTTTTCCATGCTGAAATCCTCTGCCTCTACCACCCTGACTCCTTGGTGTCTATCTGCAACTGCTTCAGTACACCCGCATGCACTAGGTAAAATCCTAAGCAGAGTTCCTCTATTGTGGAGAAATGAAGATATTTCATTGAAAACCTATAACCATGTTCAAAGAAGGACAAGTCCTAGAAGGTTGTGTACATTACTAAGGAGCCCACATTCCCAGCTTATAAATCCCTGTGATTTAGCATTTGGGTGACAGCTATCCCATCCTTGCTAAATTAAGACAGTGGTGCCTTTCCAGCATCTGGCAGGCAGCATTCAAATGGCTTTTGGGAGTGAGCACATTTTCCAGATAAGACATTACTGTCTCCCTTTGTCTATTTTCACAGCTCACATTTTACATTTCCAGGTGTATTTCATTTGTTCATGCAAAGTACAACTTGCCAAGAAAAGGGGAATGTCCAAGTATGCTACTGGAGTTGGGCATCCTTACAGGGAGTTCTGAATATCATATGTGCAGGATGGATACTGAGGACCTAGAATGATAAAGTTCTTTAAACAGAGGGAAGATTTTTCAGATCCCTTGGGGCTTATTCTGAAAGGCAAAACCCATATTTCTTTACCTTGAAATCTGAGTCAGTCTCCTCTGAATTTACTCAATGCACTTAGTGCTTTCAGAGCACAACACATGCATTGCGCCACAGCGTAAGAGATAGGTGAGCAATAATTATTAGGAGATCTGGCAAACACAAGATGTACAGCAAGACTCCAGGACATAATTAATTGCCCATAACCAGCCCTACCATCACTGCTTCAGTGCAAGGACTGAGATTTTCTTCTCCTGCCTTTATGACAAGTGTTATTAGTCATATTCACACAGTAGTGCATGCTTCAGTTTTGTTAAGTGAAACAGCTATCAAGAAGTAACCATGCTGTTCTGTACAGTTCAATTCCAGGACACTCGATAAAAGGTTGGGCAGAGTAGTAGCTTTGCTATATCCTGCAATTTGGTCACAAGCACTGTTTAAGAAACACCCTCAGGTTCCAACCCTTCAGGAATGGAACAGAAAACATTATTTCCTGGAGTCATCACCCACCTGACTCCAAGTTTTCACCTTGTCCATGCACAGAGCATCACTGAGCACCACAATGAGCAAGCGAAGCCAAGAATTAACCTTTCTCCACTCAAGGCTCACCTACTCAAAAGTAGGGAGAGCAGAGAACAGAGGTAGCATATGGAAGCTGTGCTCTATACTCTTACAGTCAGTGACCGTGCAGACCTGGAAACAGATGTGGGTAGTCAAGGAGAAGAGTCTTCAGCATGGTAGCTCCATTCTCTGCATTAGAAAAGACTCCTGACAAGAACTGTGAAAGACCTTGATTTGTGTCAAGAGAACCAGGCACTGCTGGAGACTAACGTTCAAATTACAGTTCAGCTGTGTATGGGCTGCACAACATCACATAGATTACCTGGATCCAACAAGCTTCCCTGGCTGTAAATGGAGATAATCACTCCCCTTCTCTTCCCTGCAGAACTTAGCAACACTGAAGTCCAGTGAAGACTACAAGGTGTTACCAGGCAAATGAGGACCACAGAAGCCTCTAGGTGGATGGACCTCAACACCTTACACAGCAAGCAAAAGCATTTACAAGTACATTCAGTGCAGTTCACCACTGTCCATTCTGCCCATTCTAGTCTCTGGAAAGCTCTTGCACCAGAGCAAGTCAGGATACAAAAGCTCTGCCTAATAGCAAAGACATCTCTAAACTAAACCAGACGTCCCTTCACACCTCATGTACAAGCTAAAAGAGCATCTGATGCAAACAGTTCATATTCTCTAACCTTTTTCCACATTTGCCAGTGCAGGTAAAGGCCAGAAGGACTTATTCCAATAGCTTGCTTCAGTGCTGTAACAGTCTTCCAAACTAAAAACTGGAAGAACCACCACCCCAGGCACATACTACACAGCAGCATTTAAGCAGCAATGTAAAAGCCAATATCCTTATTTGCAAAGCAATCACAGCTAAGGAGAGTATACCTGAAGGGTACGGGCAAGGCAATATGGGAAGATGAATTATTCCCCAAGGGAACGTTGCATTCCACGCATATTACTTTTACACAGAGTTGATTATTTTCAGTACTGTTCGAGGAGGCTGGCAAAGAGTACTTCAATGGCTGTTATTAGCGCTGATTTACAAGAAATCTAAAGTAATTTTTTAAGTGTTGCAGGTTGGAAGAAGACATTAAAGTGCAGCAATCTGCACGCAAAAATAGACTTTAAAAAAAAAACCAACCAAACAAAAAACAAACATGTCAAGTTTCTAGCCACAGCTCCCGCTTGAATTGATTCACCTGATAAACAGCTTGGATTTTCCTGCCTTCAGTAATTCTGCCCTGCTTTTGCT
The DNA here is from genome assembly GCA_035590275.1 of Ibycter americanus. Classification (NCBI taxonomy): domain Eukaryota; kingdom Metazoa; phylum Chordata; class Aves; order Falconiformes; family Falconidae; genus Ibycter; species Ibycter americanus. The sequence continues at coordinate 31,155,776 of JAVJGI010000063.1, forward strand.
CACTTCTCTATGTAAGTGCAATGAGTCTGTGTTGATTCTACAGACAAACTGATAGGGCATTGCATATGTACTCGGTTAGAGTCATGCCTAGTCCTTTATTCTTCAACCCAAGGGGTCTTTACTTACTTTACTGTTTGTTCAGCACAATAAACCAACCTTGACTTATTACAGAGTAAGGCTTTCTACCTATGCTGAAAGACCAAAAGACACCACACAAGTTTAACAGAGAGAGGGGAGGTTTCCATCCAACAGAAGGCACAGAGGGAGCGTCCCGAGGCAACTCTGAAGGCATATCGACACAGCAGAAACCAGTGTGTCACCGGCAAGATCTCCTCACCCTTTGAGCCAGTGGGCCACAGGCAGTTCTGAGCTGGAAGCAATGTAAAGACTGTAGCAAATGACTACTAATGAGTTGTATATCTCAGCTGGGCTTCCTAGTCCAGGCAAGACTCCCACTAACTCAGGTACATGGTCTCTGAGCAGACAATAAGACCCTGCCAGCTGTGAAGGAGACGTGCAACTTGGTTACACCTGGGTGTATCTACAGGCTCTTGGTTACTCAGAGTGAGTCACCTCAAGTCTGTTTGAGACAGCACCTAGAGTCTTGCAGAACAAATTCTATGGTCATGGTTTTACCACCTCCTTTGGCCCGCAACACCTTCAGGAACATGCTGACCACAGGGATGCAATACTGAGAGCTCAGTGAGGAGATGCACTACATATTTCAATAGAGCTTTGCAGGGTAATCACAATTTTTCATGCAAGGCTTACACTGCTGCAGGGATCAAGCCTGACTCTGGCTCAGGTAAGGAAAACTGAGAACAGGAAGCAACAGAAAAAGTATTGCTAACTTGAAGAGCTGCCACTAAGTTTTGGGGGACTGGAGAGAAGATGGACAAACCCAGAAGAGGTATTAAGATATACCCTGTCCTAGAAGTACTTTGGACAGTTTGTACTTTAGCCCAGTGTAAGGGAAGGAGGGAGGAAATCCATAGCTATTGTCCCAATTCCTTGTTGCTAACTGTACGCTACTGTAGGTACTACAGCTCCGTGAGTCATTCAGAAGAAATCAGTAATTCGATATTGTTGACCCATTTCCATTTCACAAATCACTTCCACTATGATTTTTATTTTTTTTACTTTTTTTACAGCAACACTTCCACAACAGTCTTTCTCAACTTCTGTCAGGGTGAAGGCTGCTCATGAATTATTTATTGTTCAGTACATACAGTGTACCGATTTATCACCAGATCTAGAAGGTGATGTGGAGGTTCACAGGTCAACTACAAAATGAAAAGCAAGTCAAATTAATTTTGCTAACTTTTACCTAAATATGTTTGCATGAGACTCTCAGATACTTCACTGCTTTCATTAAAAGTGTTTTTAACCAAAAGTTTTTGTTTATCAGTAAATGTAGAAAAAGGTTGTAGAAACCACAAGAGCAGGCTCCAAGACATATTTGCTGAAATATACCTTTGTGTGCATTTCGATTCCACATGTGATTGGTGGTCCTCCTCAATCAGCATTTTTAACACATTCTTTGAAATAAAAATGCATACCAATAATACTACATCTGATTTCGTAATATTTGTATCCAAAATATCCGAGTAATTTGCCAACAATACTGAAAATATATACATATCATAAGCCTTTATTCTTTACAACCTATAAAGGGTACAGCCATCAGTTTCAGCACTTATTTGGTACAGTACCTCTTTGCCATGTTGTTATCAGAATCATAAAATGTGATTGATGCACCTTCATCCACTGTGTCTTTGAGACAGATTTATTGGCTAAACTACAAATGCTCGAACTCAAAGACCATGTTCCTTTTACAGAGGAATATTTTATCAGCACATGTTTCAAAATGAAAAATCTATTGTAATTCTATTTCTAATCAGAATATGGCTTTAGAATTAGCTTTCAGACAAAACTTCTACAGCAGTGTATATGCTAAGTGTTGCATCTCAAACTTGTTTCATACTTATCCCTTCTAAAGATCTATCATCTCAGTGTTTATTTATTTATTACAGCTCTGCCAAAGTCAGGAATAATCTTTCACAAACTGTTTTCTTTATTTTACTGTTGGCAAGACAATAGATCATGTACCCAGTTTTTATTGCATATGTGAATATAACTATATGAGATAATTTGCAGATTTCAAAGCAGAACAGCAAATAATTATGATAATAAAATAATGTTGGGAAAGGAATTTATCAAAACCCGTTTATTGCTCAAACTATCAGCAAGCAATTTGAATTTGGAATAAAGCAATAGTGGTCTAACTGTTTATGCTAATAGTTGTGCCCTGATATTATTGCCATTCATGTAAATGGAAAAGTTTCCAGAAAGAGCAACTGGGAGCAGAACTAAACCTGACCTTAGGTTCTAAAAACATGGGTCTCACCACTTACAGAAGATTGCCACCTGAAAACTGCAAAAATGTAAAGGTTGGTTTTGGTTATTTTACCCAGAGAAGAACAGGGGTTGATTTTAATTAACCAGCTAAAGATCTGAAATTATCCTTTCCCTTCTTGCAGAGGTAAAGATGCAATGTCCCCGATGTCTTTGGGTTGAATGCTGATAAAGTCAAGGCTAACATGTAGCAAATCAACTCTATACAAGTTAAAAATGATCTCATGTTTCACTCTCAGAAAAGCCAGTGTGAAGTTTAGTGTGAAATTAGCCCATGGAAGTAAAATTCCAGTTTAGAGCAATCACCAGTGCCAGTCTGACTGAGAAGGTCAACTGCCTTTCATCCAGTTCAGCTGCAAGATGAGCTGGAGCAGCAGAACACATGGTGCCAGGCAGAAGAGGATGTCGTGATATGATGGGGTCATGAGAATTTCAGTAAGTCTCACATGGAATATGAAGGGAGGAATTTTCCATGGGACAGGAACTGGGAGAAAAAGCTAAAGCGGCACAATGTGAACTGACAGGAGGAGCAGCACTTCGAAGCACAAGGGGAACTGGAGAAGAGTGGTACTTCACCTGTGATGACATGAGACTGGGATCAAAGATGCACAATCCCAAATTCTCTATTTTAAACCACTGGCAAACTCCCCAGAAAGCATGAGACAGTTTAGGTGTTAAAACTTCAGTGTGACTGAATCAGCCCTATCCCTAAACAGTGATCAGCTGTGCCACCAGAAAAAGCTGGTGTTGCCTCAGAGATCACAGGAACACTTTCCTATCTTGCTCTAGCTGGGAATCTGAACACCAACGTCTATTAGTTTATGCCAAAGAAAACCAACCTCATCTGCTGAGCAAAGCTTTAGAGGCTTGAGCTCAATTTAAACCTCACCTTCATATTTTTAGTGGCCAATGAGTGCTACCAAAAGGATCAGAAGAGGCCAGAGGAGAATTAACCACTGATTATTAAATGAGAGAGACTACTCAATACATTTCAATCTCTCCAGTTAATGCTGAGCAGAAGCATGTGGGAAAAGGTGCATCTTTCATTAAAAACGCTACACTACAGTAAAGCTTGATCTATTACTCAATCAATGCTTTTTTGAAGCAAACTGTCATTTTACATCAAACCTTTTTTCTTTTTTGTTTTCTGTTTAATGCCGTGTCTACAGAGCAGGAGGGGGCACTAAATATCCCTGGACAGCATTTATTCAGCTGTAATGAGAAAGCAGGGAAAGGAAAGGAACAGTCTATTTATAAGGCTATAGAAGACGCAGAAGTGGAGCTTTCTGCACTTTCTGTGGGTGCAGACAGATAAAAGGGCTTTGTTTAAATTTATTTTTTGGACAAGACCACAAGGAAGTTATTTATACTTCTGGCCACATTGGAAGTCCATTTTTGCTGACAATAGAGGCCTCACAGGTATATCTACCAGCATCTTTATGCAAGGAGAAGAGAAAAGCTGCAAGAAGTAAACAGAGCCAGAGACCCTGACAGTGTGGAGACTGAGCAGGGAGAGCTGACAAGACAAATCAATAGTTTTCAGGTGTCCGTAAGACAAAGGCTGCTACAAAAGAATTCTCTGTTGGAAAGGAAAGGCATATGGTACATGGTTACATATTAAAAGAAATCATCTAGCAACAGCATAAACTGGAAGTCTGTCCTTCGAAATGAAAAGGCAAAGAGCTCTCAAGGCACTTCCTGTGATGGTGAAGATGGAGGAGTGGGATGAAAGAGCAAAGCAGCTTGAAGTGGGAGAAGAGCTCCCTGCCTATGAAAGGGAGAGATGGCATCAGTGAGAGACGCATGTGAGCAAAGGCAGGAAAGCAGGAGACAAAACAGAAGGCAGCTTTGCAAAAATAGCTGCCAGTCAGAGACGATGGACTGCCAGGGAAGTGTGTGTGCGTGTGCACATGCAGTGGGGGGCTGCATGGAGTGACAGCATAGCAGTAGTTTCTGCAGACAAATCATTTCAGAGGGTGATTAATGTGTGTATCCCAAGCAGCACCACCAGCTGCCTCAAAACAGAGGAATTTCAGGTTCTTCCTTCAGAGAGACCAAGTACAGCAGTTTACATCAAACCCTGTCCTAGAATAGCCCAGGCAGCAGCATGAGACTCAGTCATTAATCAGGAAAATGCCTCCTCTTTACAATCCTGCTTTACCACCAGCAGAGAACAAAACTAGATTAGGAACTGAAGCCTTGTCTGCCAAAGTCAGTGGGAAACAACATAAGGACTTCAGGTGGCTTTGGATCAGGTCATTGTAAAGGATAGAACATACTGGGATACTGGGAAGTTGGACACAGAGGTCAATAGTGCTAGTTAAAGGACAGGCACAGAAGTATCTGGCAGAAAAGGATGTTTGATGCCTATAATTTTGCAGGTTATATGTTCATGCTGGGTTTGGCTCACTACCTTTCCTCATCCACAGGGCATCAGACTGGTAGCAGCACACAGAGTAGACTGGCCATTTCTGGTCTGGGAAAGTTTCTGGTCTCAGAATGTCTGAGGCTGGAAGGGACCTCTGGAGATGGTCTAGTCAAAGCCCCATGCTCAAAGAATTGCCACAGAGAGCAGGTTCCTCAGGTCTGCAACCAGTCAGGTTTTGAATAGCTCCAAGGATGGAGACTTCACAACTTCTGTGGGCAACCTGTCTTACCCTTCAGCTACATTCACGGTAAAAAAGTTCTCATATGTTTAAACAGAATTTCCTGCCCATTTGTGCCCGTAAGGGAAGGGCAGGATGTATCTAAAAGTACCTTCACATCCGGATGGCCCATCGTAGCCCATGCTATGCTGACCCTCTTGTCTTCTCAGGATCGCAGAAAGAACAGTTGAACAAATGCAGATTATGTGCTCCCATTAGGAAAGGCTTAATACTCAGCTAAGAGAATGAAGACATCCTTATGGTCAAACCACACTGTTGATTTTGCAAATAACATGAGACGGGAAGAGATCTCTGTCCATCCCTTTTGAGGGAGGATCAGCTGTCCACAGCCATCCCTGTGCAACTGTCCCTCATCTTCTGTCATGGGCGGTGGTAACCACTGTGCTTCATAAACAAACACATCCCATCCCAGAGCCCAGCTCACAGGGGAGACCAGGGAGATAAGGTCACTGCACTACATACCACGTATTTAATTATAGCAGCATTTCCAGATTCCTTTGACTGTCTAGGTTTCCAGGGGAAAGGGGAGGAAGATCACATGCACACACACATGAAAAAAATTGGGTCGCTATTCTTGGGGACTTATTGTGCCACTTTGGTCAGATTTTCCTCTATGCTGTATTCAGAAACACTACTGGAGCCTCCAAATTTGGCCATACTATGTTTGATTTTTTGCAAGAAGCCTGTTTGTTCAGCGAAACCATGGATACACACAGAACAAGCAAGTTGCAGGAAGCACTGTTTCAAGGGGAACCATACTTTGAACACAGCCATCTCCACCATCCTCCACAAAGGAGGGACAGCCTCAGCGTGACTACAGTTTGCCTTACTGTATTCTTTTGCTCTGCAGTGAAGTTAACTGCATCACATCTTAAGTCTCCTGTTAAGCACTGGAAATTCATGGCATCAGATGCACGTCTATTGTGCTGCGTTTAGCAGGACTCTAAAATGCGTATGTGAACTGAAAGGTATCATTTCTGTCACTCAAAGGATTATTTAGCACAACTTATTTGAGCAAAATGGGAACAAAATATTGAAGACATACAGAAGTATTTAATTCCTACCGCACATTATATGTAATTCTGTCTCACGTACTTCGGCGTTGGATTGCTTGATTTACATATTCAGGTATACTAAATGTGCTTTTGATTTCTAAATCTAAATAAGCAGAGTTTTCTTCATGAGATAGGAAATGCTTCAAAACACCATGGAACCTTTTCTGCCAATATTGCCTCACTCTCCAGGTGAGCTTTCTTTGTTTCCATATCAGTTACAGTCCAGATTCCTGCAGTCAATGACTAGCCAAATTTGTTTATTTTGGAGAGCAGTAACGTTTGCAGAAAGCTGGCATTTTAAAGCTTGCAGAATCTGTTCCCACCAGAAAGCATCTTTCCCTCATTTTTATGCAAGCCTGCCCCATTCTGCTTGTGTAGGTGGGACAAGGACGCATAGAAGAGAAGGGAAAGATTTGCAAAACTCTGCTGAAGCAATGGTACTAAGGACAATCCACCCAAAGAAAGAGCTCTAGCATTTTCCTACATGCTGTGAAAGCCTCTTCCCAGCCTGCTCCAACTTGTTCCAGATACATAAGCAAGCTGTTAAGCAGCTCTTGTGACTTTATTTCCCTAAGTTTAATAATGCTTTAATATAGCGTTGGCAAGCTTGTGTTAGCAATTATTTAGAAGCTGCATCATGGTCAGGTTTTGTAGCTTATTGTTGCAGTATGATTTTCAATTGTCAACAATTGATAAAGGGCCAATATTAAAATTACCTCACCTAAAGTATCTTTTCTTATCGTGCATTGTGGTATAAAAAGAACTGGGGAAGAAATAACATTTTCATTGCATATTTATGCCTTTCAAATTCTCAGATTACTGAAGGAGTGGAGGAACGAAATGGCATCCTCATTGTGCTGGTTCCTTTTATCATCTGGATGTTCAAATCAGACAGTGAGATGCATACATACATCTCTTTTAATAAATGGTTGCTCATTGTGTTTTACCGCATTACGTAGTGTCTGCTTTAGAATACTGACACTTTGCACCTATTGTAACATTTCTGGGGGCAAGATTTCAGATACAGTGCAGCGCATGACTAGAACAGAGAAGCATTACAAGATTCAAGGACTGGAAGCTGAAGTTAGAATGTATTCAGGCAAAGAGAAATGAGCAAAACAGCCCAAGGTAAAGTATGCCAGGTGTTATCCTCTTTCATTTGAGAACTTTCAACCAAGACTGGGTATCCTACAAAAGATATGTTTTTCTTTAGAGCTTTAGCAGAAAAAGGCAGAAGAACATTTGAGAGAAAACCCAAGTCACATTTTTAAAAGCCTCAGAAATGTCCTAGCTGAACTCCAGCATTGCACCAGTCAGAGCCCTAACATTTTGAGGCCAGAATCCAAAAGGACACAGGCATGATGTCAAGGTCTGCAGTATGTAAAAATACTGTTCAAAGAATAAAATTCACACTACTTGGTTACACATTGCACAAGGATTCACACTTCAGTGCGCTGAATAAGTGATACTTAAAAGTCAAATCGCTGAAGCTGAGAGGACATGTATCCAACTGCCACACTCTTGGACATAGGTCTGCATCTTGGGACTGCAGGAAAAAAAATGTTAGGGAAAACAAAATTCAAGCTGAACCTTTCTGCACTTAGCAGCTGACATGCCCATCCTGATTTCTGTCTTCTGTACAACAGTACACGAATTGAAAAACCAGTCTTTTTGTAGCCAAGAACCTAAGAATTGTAAGGTCAGAAGAAGAGCAAAGAGGACAAAGACTCATTCATTAGGTGCCAGGGAGTCAACGGACAACAGGCAGATCTGCATACCAATTTCTGCCTCCTTGGGGAACATTATTACTTCAAAGATTTGCCAGACTGAATTATAAGAGACATAGTTCAATGCTTTTTCTCAGTGTTTTCTCAAACAGATCTCATAAATCATGTTCTTTTGTACTCAGTGCTCCCCTGAATTACAGCTTAAAGGTGAAAACCTGATTAGTGCATGACCTCTTGAGCTGAAGTCCAGCCTCCCTACTGGTCACTTCTCTTTCATAATTTGACTAATATGCTGTTTCTCCGGTTGGAATATTTTCTCATTGACAATACCAAAAGTGAAAAAAGCTCACTAACACTTGCCATATTTCCTTACTAGTTCTTCATGTTCTGTGTAGTTTCATGTTATCCTGCTGTTTTCCCAGCTTAGAACTGCTTTGATGTTTCTCCTGCCTCTTTTTACGGTGTTTCTCCCCAGACCTCTGTGCCCACCAGCTGGAGCATGTTTCCCCTCACTGCTTTTTCCTTTATTGGAGCTCATTTGTGATGCTTTCTGGCACCATACCAAGTAACCTGACCAACACTGTCAATAGTTTGTTCTCACTTCTTCGTCCCAGGAAAGACATATGATTCAAAGAACATCTTATTTCAAATAAACAGCACAACAAAATCCTTGCTCTTGGAACAGACGTAACATTAAAGATTAAAATGGCTTTGGCAACATTCTGGCTGAGAGCAACCTTCCTGTTACTGCTCTTTGGTCTCCAGCCACATCAGTGGTGGTGCTGGTCATCCCCTGCATCTGTTCCTCAGTATGTTCCCACCACCTAGAGAGCAGCTTTACTTCTCCTGTGTCATTTCAGGAAATGAACAACTTTGTTTTACAGAGACTTTTGCACTGGAAATGTACCAACCATTACAAGAATTGATACCAAGCACTGCTCTAGTCTATCATCCTGATTTTGGAAGTCAAATTATCCTCACTGCTCTCTGATTCCTACTCCTGTTACAAACCACAGATTTAACATTAAATTCCCCCATTGCTAAGCAGAATGGAGAGCAACTCTCCCACTTTGAAATCTGCAAGCAACACTACTACGTACCCAAACATCTTGTACTTCAATTTGCCTTCTAAAACACTTTTTGTCAGCAATAAGCCAGTAGCATCTCTTTTCTCCACGGAGTTCAAGCTTATAATCAGCATATTTAGCACCTGCACAGCTTTTGTTGCTGCAGCAACCCCTCTTTTCTCATTCCCCACCCCATACTTACTTTAATCACAAGTTTTACTAATTAGTACAGGCTTCTCTCACAGTTCTCTCTCAGATGTGAAAGTCTGTCACCAAAACTCACCATTTCCATTCATTACAGACATCACTAGCCCAGTAGGGTACAGGCCCAAGGAAGATTTGTGCTGTTGACTAAGATTCAAATCTGGAAAGGCAAGTGACTACAGCCCAGGGAGGAAAAAAAGAAAGAAAGATGTTCTTTTGCTAAAGTTTGAGATGACCATGAATGTTCATAGAGATTTTAATAGCATTGCAGGAGAGCAGGAATGGGGAAGTGATAACTTAAACATGAAAAACTGAAGATTTTCTGTTTGTAATCAAGAAATAAAGACACTAATTCCTATTTGCACTTCTTGTTAGCCTGATCTCCACCCACTGCCATGTCTAGAGTGCATTACTTTTACTTCTATGTACTGGCCCCAGTGGGCCAGATCACAGAGATGCACCAGGAGTAAAGATGGTGAAGGAGGAATCCTATTCACTCACCAGATGAAGTCTGTGAACACAAAGTCCCAGTATGCTCCCAGTCAGAACCACAGCTTTTGTAAGGGCCCAGAGGTAATCTCTGACCTACAAAAACCTGCATGAAATGAGACCTGCATGCTTGAGGGATTGCTTCATTCCCCAAGCACAGCACAGCTGGCTGGATTTGCCCTGCCAAAACCAGCACATTGTCGGCCAGAGCCTCCAAAGGGCCCCACAACTTTGCAAGCCTTCCTTCCCTGGTGTCAGAAATGGGTCCCGCACCAAGTCTAACTGCCTGCAGCAAGCGAAGCTAACCTTGTCAAGCAGGCGTTCACTCAAGGCTGGAGCCTGACCTTTCTTTGGGGAAACAAAGATCTGAGAAGTTTTTGCAGTAACAAGAATGTGTTAAATAGCTTTCTAGCACAGGAGAGCAGACACTGCTATTTCTGTCTTATAACCTTAGACAGTAGCCAAGATTTTTCCAAGGCTGAGCAGGGATTTGGGATGCCTCTGTTTTGGAAGACCTGTTAAAGAAATGTAATCTTAAGAAAGGATGTGGTAAGCAATCCTTCACAGGGAGGCAACGGCACTCATCTCAATGCACATGGGAGGCATCCCAGAAGCCAAGGCACTTTGATTTGCTTTTTAAATGGTACCAATAGAGGGCAAAACTTGGATGTATAGATCCATACCCTGAATGAAAATATTCCAAGAACATAATTCCATCTTTCCATCACTTTAAAGGGTTGGCTTTCTAGAAAGAATACTGATATATTTGATAGAAAAAGACAATTACTTCACAATAATTTACTAATCTTTTATGGGAAGCATCCCTTCAGTTAGCCTAGCTGCTCCACATACAAGCATAACTGCAAGGAAAATTCACTGAAATATTGAGTACTTCATATAGCACATTACTGTGTTGAACATCCCTCATGTTTTTTAAACATATTTTCAGAGATGTGTCGTCTAACAGAGTACAATTAGCTTAATGAGATTTAAATTACACTAACAGACCTCATTAGAAGAAAAAGGTTATAAAGTCTTCAGCAGTTATTTAAAGGCTCATGTTAGCATAAGGACACAAGGCTCCTGAGCTCCTCCATAGTCAGTGAAGAGAAATACATTCCTGTAGAGAGCAAGAGTCAGTCCAAGGACCTACTTCAGATTTCCTGATTCAGCCTCAGAGGATCACATCTCTCACCATCAACTCCGAACGAAGCCTAAAGTGGCCACCTTCCCAGAAAGAGAATAGCCTTTGTGGTTGCCCACAACCCTCCATAGCTACTGATGTGTTTTAGGATCTTCACTATTATTTCAAAACCTGGTACGGAAAGAGGTATTGTGATGAACTGGATGAAATTCATCGATATACTTATCTCCCATAGAACAGTCATGATCAAAGCAATTAAAAAATGTCATTTCCCATATTTCATAAATAGACTGTGAGCCTTGTGAGATCCAGTAATGGAACTCCGGGTAAAACAAAAGACTGAGTCTTGAGCCAGATTGCTTCTTGAATCTATTTGGTTAAAGCATAAAGTGAGCCCATTATACCTGGTCAATAACAGGATTAGCAAAAGTAAGGCAGAGAATAGGAATCACTGCACTGAACTGAAAGCCTTCTCTTACATTCTGAGTTATTTTAAGAAGGAAAAGATTTTTTTTTTCTATTTTCTCTTCTTTATAGCCATTATAGAACATTTCAGAAGTGAGTAGGGAATTATTTTAACGATTGAAAGGTTTGATAAGCTGTTCTACAATGAGGAATTTGTTACTATATAGAGAACAAAGCATGACAAAGATTGTAAATGGGTGCAGTTTGGTATTTAAAGCTCTAACATCATGTTATTATACATACTGTCAGTGCTTGAAGTCTCCTGAATTCGCACAGAATATAGTTTCTTATGGCTACAAATGGCAGCTATGAAGGGTTAAACATTCTCATGTTTCTTTCTCAACAGTAGCCATTTACTCCCCTTTGAGCTTCATTTAGTGGCCAAGAGCATTCTGTGGATTAGGAACCACTGTTTTATCTTCTCCTTTGGGAAGCGGCATTTTTGAGCCCTTACTCCACATTTTTCATGGTTTCCCCCCCACCCCCGCTGTGGTCTGGCTTGCAGTCTGCTGCCTTCTATCAAGGCAAAGACAAAAGCACTCAGTACCATGTCATTTGTCATTCAGCAGACACATCCAAAACGCTCATGGCTGCATTGATAAATGTTTTTTCCACAGAGCCCTTCTTCTGACCATCACACTGCTGGCAAGTTCTTGCAAGCAACTGGCCAATATCTCATTTTAAAGGCCAATATATTGCCCTTCTCCATTTAGCAATAAGAAAATTGGTATAACTTCTTCGGTACTGTTTAGGTCTTTCCAACCCAGTTTGTACTTGACTTTTGTTACACCAAGGTGGACAGGAATCTCCCTGTCCTCTCATCCATTGGTAGCATTGCCTCTGAACTTTCCTATGGCACTCTCCCAGCTGATGTCCTCCGATGAACTTGGCATACCCAAGTCCAGTACAAATGCCAATGTCTTTCTGCTGCTGTTCTAGTAGTTTGTGTGTTTGCTCAGTCAGTCCATATTCTCTTCCTTGCCTTCCAACACCAGGCCTAACTCCTAAAAATGATGAGCCTAAACAGCATAACTTTTGAAGGGAGCTGTCATAACCCTGAATTTTTTTAATTTATTTTTTTCTTTCAAACAACACACCAGTATTCTGTTGGGCTTGATGCTTAGGATCCCACTGATAGCTTTATCAGGCTTTATATCATGGCAAAAATGTCACTTCTGCAAGGGTTGCCTATAGAGGAAAAAACAAGGCTTATTATACTAGTTTTTGTTTGGTTTGGGGGTTTTGTTGTTGTTCGTTGAGCTGGGTTGGGTTTGAGGGGGGGGGGTTGGTTTGTTTAGTTTTTGTGGTTTTTTTCTTTAATTAATAGATGAAACAATCTAATTGGAAAACAGACAAGGTTTTTGGCATTCTTAGTATCAAAGGACATGACCCTGCCATCTGTCTGCTTAGTAAGATCTAATTATTTCCTCAGTTTATTAGCTTATTTCTCAGACTGATAACCCCTTGACTGTTAAGAAGGGCCAAAGTTGTAAGAGAAATGTGTTCACATAAACCAAACAGCGTTAATCATCATCACAAGAATTTGTTTAAACTAACTCCAGCCTAAACCCCAGTGTGTTAGAAACAAGATTAGCAGCAGGCAAGATGCCACATCATCTTCAGAAACATCTCTAAAACCCCTTTTAATCTTCACATATACGTATTATCCATGTATTGTGCACATAATCTGACAAATATGGAATAGTTGATTGGTTAAGATAAGTGCATTGCTTTGTGTCACAGTAATATTAAATTATGTTTACTTAATTACAGCAATATCCTATAATTAAAAAATATTGCACAACATCTTGTATATTACCACGTTCCTTCATCTAGTCAGAAAATACCCCAGTTTAATCAAGCTGGTCCTTTGCAAAAATTGTCTGCATTCCAGACCCATCACTTCATGATCTCTATTATTCTATTCCCTAATTAATTAATCAGCCATGAATTACGTCATCAGACATTAGCCATGTCAAGGACAACTTACTTTTGCCATTTATTCCATGTCATACCAATATTCAGCCTCTGCTTTTCTTTGCCCTGCAAAGAGTGAAGTTACAGATAACTTCTTTTTTGTCCCCTGTAAATTCACTTGTCTCCCGAGAGAAACTGTTATACAGTTATAATTTGTCCATCACATGTTTTGCCAGTTTTCAATTACATATCCCAACCTCCACTGAGTAAGATTAGCCTTAAGAAATTTTAAGAAACAATCCTTCTTCACTTATTTCCCCACATCAGCCTGAAACTACAAGATCAGCCTTTGATTTCTTCTTGGTAAGAAAAAAAGCTATATGCTCCCAAGTTTTAAAATTATTCTGGTTTAAAAAAAAAATCACTATGTGATTTTCTCCAATATCTATCATTTGTATGTCACAAAGGATGAACAGAAAAAACCCAACAAATACCCTCAGACAACAATACCATGGAGACATCTCCACGGTGTGAGAAATCTGAATTGCTCTCCTGAACCAAGGTGTCTGCGTCTGTCTTGTGTGTTAGAGCAGACAGCATGCCAGAGATGTCCAATTAAAAGAAACCAGAAGGGACTTCAACTGAAAATGGCCCATACAAGCCTGGAAAGGCTGGCTTCAGACTAGATCTAGATCGTAGACCTAAAACTTCAATAGGAGGCGAGAAACCTTCACAGCACTTGCATAGCATGTTTGACAAAGCTGGCAATGACAAGGCATACAAAGTGAATTAGAAGAACACTGAAAAATGCAGAAACAAGAGCATGGAAGACAAAGTGTAACCTGTGTGGGACCAAAAAAGCACCACCAGAAAAGCTTTCAGTTTTTCCAGATCTTAAAACAGAAGGTTTATAGAGCAGAAGAACATTTACAACCAAAACAGTAGTATCTTTTAACCTGAACAAATGCAAGTTTCCAAAATGTTATTTGTGGTTTGAATCACTACCTTTTTATTTGCAACACTGTGAAGCTGTAAAATGGGGAGAATTTTACTGATATCAGAAGTTGCACGAGTGTGAAGAATAAAAAGATCCAGTCCCCTTCAAGCTTGCAGTGCCACAACAGTTTAGTCAAGAGATTCCCCATAAGCAGAAAACAAAACAGCTCGGAGTCCCAAAATGCATCACATCATCTGGAAATTTGTCAAGATGTTGACCAGAGAGTCAGAAAACAGATGCAAATTGTCCCAGGAAATCAGCTGTCATATTTCAAATAGATGGCAAAGGAAGCGCAAGAATCAGGTATCTGAGAACAGCAACATGAGAAAGGTTGTTGTTTTCAGTGACAACTCTGCATCTGGGATGCGTTTGGCTGAAGGTTCGGGCATTAGTTAGTCTGAGAGCCGCTGCTGAAGGAGTTAACACTTACAGAGTGGGTGTAATACTTCAAGCACACTTTATTTTGTGGTTATTTGGAGCATGAGCTGTACTTGAGTTAGATCTAGTTCCTATTGATAACTTGAGACAGAGACTTTTTGTCTGTATGGCAGCAAGCACAAAGAAGGTCCCAGGACTAAAGCCAACTAAGCACTGAAAAGTGTGATGTCACAGAGCACCTGTGCACAGACAAAACCATCCTCATTAGAGGTTTGTTTGAACAGGTTGAACAGACATCTTCAGAAAATGGTTTGAGCAGAGTTAATTGCCCAGAGGGTCTTTAAAGCTCTAGGGTTTATTGTATTTATACAGTATTTACTGTATAAATTTATACAAAATTATTGTATAATATTTATTGAGTATGAAGTCAGTGTTAAACTGCTGTTGCCATCTTGTTTATTCCTCCCCAAGGGTCACACTAGCAATTTCTCAGCCCATGCTTGTTTTACTCTACTAGACTAGAGACCAGAAGACTTCTCTCTGAAACAGAGCCAAGCCTGGGAAGGGTTGCACTGCAACATGAGAGTCAGAGGTGGCTCCATACATACAGGTCTAGGGGAAGAGGTAAGGCAGGAGAGGTAGCAAAGGTAAGGTGATCTTCATGTGAGATGAGACCCAAGACAAGGACATGCGACATCAGCTGCCCAGCTTGAGACAGCTCTCCCTCATTGTCCTTTAGCACTAAGACAATTCCAGGGATGTTCCGGGAACATGAAGGCTTTTTGGCTAACCAAGATAGCAATCGAACCGCAGTCACATTAGGGAGTGTAAGTGACAGAGCTGCTAACTGGCAGCTCCCCATAGCTTGTTATGCTAACAGGAGTTCAGCTATTGCTATAACAAGGATAGCATTACTGACAGATCCCCCGCACGCAGGATACTGAAATCCTGACCCCTGTGAAGTCGGTGGGTGTCTGTCATTAAGTTAAGCAGGGCCGTGACTCCGTCAGAACGCGCTAAAGTTTCTTTTTTTATTCTCCACACACATGCATATGCACCCCTTCCTTCAGGAATACTCAAGTCTCAACAAAACCATCCTTTTCTGGATCAGTCACGCGTAGAGTACTGAGAGCAAGAAGTGTCCTTCAGCAACCCGCTTTCTATGTAGGGCTTACAGAAATAGGGCAGCCCCGTCTCTTCAGATAGCAGCACATACATCCCCAAGGTTTGCTGAAGGGCTTTTCAGCCAGCCAAAGAAAACTCCTAAACAAGCTGCAGTCTCCTCTGCCAGCTGGGGCAGGTAATGTGCACAGAGACGAGGAACAACTCCAGCATACTGAGCGGATGACAGACTGGGCCATCTTGCAGGAGAAAGCTCTCTGTCAGGCTCTGTTAATCCAAAGCTCCTGTCCATGGGGTATCTCTGCTGGTAGCATCACTCTTTCAACTTCTCAAACCATACAGACCAACCCAAGTGATGATAATAGCACACAGTTCTTCACAAGAAGAGAAGCTGTAACACCAGGCCATGAATCCATGAAACACAAAGCTAACACAGGGGAATGCAGAGTATCTAGAAGACTCGGGAGTTAGGTTTGTGGCCTGACAGGTTTCTTTGGGTGCTCCAGGTAGTGCCCAGTTTCATTGCTCCTTTCCCCTCCTCTGAAGCCACCGATGCATTGGCTCTCACTACCAGGGCTTTGGCTTTTCCCAGGAGCTGCTGCTCCACCGAGTAACACCTGGCATGCCCTTAGCACCACCAGTGCCGACTTTCTCAGGAGATCCTCTGGGCAGGACCACAATGTGGACAGCAAAGCAAAACTCACTGTGTTTACTGAAACATACGCATTTCCCACTCTTGGCTCTGTCAGGACCACTACTGGGAACCAGTTAAATAAGACACAAAAGTACCTTCCACCACAGCAGAAAACCATGGGTAAACTTCTTCGCATTGTACCTGCATGAGCCACTCTCTGCTCTTTGTGCTTTTAAGCTAAACATTGCATAAAAGCAACATGCAGAAAAAATGCCTGCTATTCAGGCTGTGCTGCAATCAGCAATTCTGAAGCATTTGAAGTCAGTGGGGGGAAAAAAAGGATGTTTTTATTTCTGTCATTCCCATGCTGAGGGATGCCAGAAAGGCCATTCCAGAAGTGTAGTCATGCCTAAGTGGACTATAAATTTTAACAACTCTGAACGCAGCACCCCAAAGCTGATCTGGAGACAGCAGTCCTCTAAAACTAATTTTCAGATGTACAAGCCATCATTTATACCACAGGAAGTTACTACAAAAAAGCATAGCATTTTTGTTTGGCAGACTCCAGGAGGAGCCTTTATTATTGACACGGTGGTCGTTATTATGTGAACCATATAAAGAAGTGGCTTAAATATTACACAATTCTAACATTAAGGCAATGAATGATCTGAAGAGCCTGTTGTGAGCTCAGATCAGATCCTGAGCAGCTTTCTGGTAAAACACGAATCTTTGAATTTGAAAACTAAATTTAAGCCCAGATCCTCCCATGCTCAGGCAATGTAACAGGTGAATCAGTTTTTCCCTCCATCCCTGCAAGGAACCTGTTTGTAGAGTATTGTATTCATCACTAAACCTGATCGTCTGCCTTTGGAAGTCAAAGGGAAGCTTTCTATTACTTACAGAGTCTGTATCATATCAGTTCTAATAAAGAAGAACCAAACCAGGCAACTGAATATCTGATTTTATCATCCTGCCGCTTTCCAAAAGTATGACACAGACTACATGGCACTAAAGGTTATCACCAAACATGTCAGCTAACATGAGGGGAGGAAATCTCTCACCTATGGAATTTAAACTTATTACATCTAGGCACAACTATTTTTATAAGTCAATGTTTCCAATGAAAAAATACATAATTTTTCTCTTTGCTTGGCAGAAGATAAATTCAAGAACACAGCAGCACTTAACCTGTGTGCTTGTGAGCAGACCAGGATCCTGTGCTGTTCCTTCTCTGATCTCAGAGAGTTTTTTATCATCCACAAAGCACATCCTGTAAGAGTTCAATCCATCTATAATAGACTGGCTTTGTTAACACAAACCAGGGATTCACAAAACCTGCCAATTTTTCTCTAGACATGGTCCCAAAGTATACGCTTTTGACAGCAATGTCTTCTCTACTCCAGCAGTGATTTAATTTTCCTATTGAAAATTCAAACCTCATCATTCATTTAAACTCTTTTGGAAGATAAACACTTCTCCGCCACCATTGCCCGCTTTTGCCTTCATTTCCAAACAGAATTATACTTACACAACAGATTCCACTTGGCAGCGTGTGTACATACATAACTCCCCCAAAAGTTCTGAACCCCTCGGCTGATTTGTTACAGGAGTAAGAAATCTCAAAAAATAATAAGACTCCTACAGTTTCAATAATTACATGCTTCAATAACAGAGAAGAAAGATCCCAAAACAGTACTGCCTTAACATGAGCTCCCATTTCATGAGACACCAGGAAACTTAGAGACATTTGGGGGAATATCAGAAATATTTCCTAAAGCATTAAATACTTCACCTGATGTTTCTATCTTGTTAGCCACCAAAGTACTCTCCATAGGACAACAGGCTTTAACGTATAGTGATAAGGAGCAAGAGGAAGCTAGCTGTCCACCCATCCACCTATCACTGGAAGCTAATTCCTCTCATTCCTGTTGTGATTCTTTACCTGTGATACTTTATCCACACAAGAAGTACGCAGAGTACAATTGATAAAAATCACTATGCATCGGTTTGAATCATCCCTGTATCTGGAGATCAGCACAGGAAGAAAATTCAGAAATACTTCTGGAAGACAGGAGTATTCCCATCACTGTCTGCATGTTAACCAGCTGGGTTCAGTCTTGCAAAAGGCTGTCCTAAAATCCAGATCTTCTCCACTGTTAGGTCATAACCTAAACAAAGAGGAAACTGGTTCTCTGTCTGCTGTGGATCTCTGGTGTTTTCTCAGTTCTGATGCCACCCAGAAGGCGGCAGGTATGCAGGCAGAGTAACTTGCATAAGATAAAACCTGACATTAACTGGGGTACAGACCCAAATCCAGAGATCTTCCTCTGCCCCACTGGTACCCAGACTTCCCTCTGAAACCACAGGCTAATTTGGGACTTGGCCAACTGATATTTAATTCTTCTGCACAAATGGGGATAATTTCATGGTAAGTCAGTATGAAATCTAACTCAAAATAGCCCTTTAGCTCTGTATTTCCCCTTCATGCCACTTTGAAGAAACAGGTCTAAATTTCTCTTTGGCAGGAGATTTAAAGAAAGTGAAGGTGAGCACCTCCTGGACACTAGCTCTAGTTACAGACCTACTTGAAAAGGCAGGACTGGTGCTATCAATGCATCTACACATACGGAAGGAAATGCCTTTACTCCTGCTGACATCCACACCACATTCAAATTTTTGACTTCTGAGTGGAGACTGGCATCTATTTGCAACCCAGAGTAAAATCCCAGCATTCCTGAGAGCAGCAAGGTGTTTGCTGGCAGGAAACTCTGCTTTAGATCACACTCTGTACAACTACAGGCAGCACAGAGAAGGCAAGCGCTGCTCATCACTGCTCTCAATCCAATAGCCAAAGGACATCAGATGAACCTTGCCAGCATCAGGCAAGCAAGCAAACAGAAGCAGTTCTCAAAACAGATTAATTTTAAGCTGTGTAATGCCCTGCTGCTGGAGCTACAGACACCAGAAGGATGCACAGAGTTTAAAAAGCTGCTAGAAAGTTTCATGGAAGGAAAATCCACCCTGGGCTATTAAAGATGAAGACATCACTGGTGGCTAAGGGGCAGTAAGGACCCAGGACAGCTTCCCCCTGAGCATCTGCTGCCAGAGGCAGGATGGTGAGCTAGACTGGCCTTTGGTCCAGTGCAGCCACCCTCCTCTTCTTTCCTTGCCTTTTCATTTTTAAGTTTCTGACTTCTTTCCTAGTTGAATATAGAGGATGTGGGAATACATGTTGAGGTACCTGCCTCAGCTGCTGACTAGGCAACAGGGCATTCTAAATTAGGCATCACATTGACGACCTCAAGGCCTTGAGGATGAAATATAGGGCTGAGGTTTAAAGGTCACCCCCTACAAGCAATCAGAAAAAATGGTGTGCCCAAATACCTTTCCACATGCTGGTCCCAGCCACTGGCCTTGCTACTTGCTAGTAATGTTTGCAAACCACAGTGACCACCTCTAACATAAGCAAGGAGCTGGGTGGTGCCTTTTGCTAAAGAAAGGTATTTTGGGTCCATCTAGGCTCATAAGTTACTCTGCCCTTTTCCATCAGCAGCCTGAACAAAAATTAAAATTGCTCCTATCTCCCACCGGGTTAATTGCTACTCTAGCTGTAAGGCATCAGAGCTGAACCACGTAGTTTTCACAGCTAAACCAGGCAGGCAGGAGTGGGGAAAGGCAGTGAACGTATCTTGACAAAGCAACAAAAGACCACAGAAACTGCCAGGACAGAGAGACAGGCAGCCTGACTGCAACAGGTTGTCACTGGCAGAGACTGCTGTGACAATAAAGCCACGCTCCTTCCTGACTGCAGCACAAATACTGAGACACAGCCAAAACGTTCACTGGAAGACATCAGTACCCGGAGGATGAGTTACTACAACTTCATTTCAGATTAGTTATAACACACTGGTATGGACATGCATGTAGCAGAGGGTCGCTACAGAGGTTCTTGTTAACCCACATTCAAGTTTTAACACGAGGCAGGATGCTTGTTTTGTAGGGCCAAACTATGTTAACGTGGGCCAAGAGGGCACTGGAATTCTCACTGCTACTGTGTCGGCATGAAGCACTGCCTTGCTTTCTCTGTCATAACCTCCTGGGTTTTCAAATAAACAGTCTCCCCTTCTCAGTAGCTGGAATCAATCTCCCAAGGCAAAGTCTAACCAAGAATAAAGGCAAACTGAAATGTCTTGTGATTTCAGGTATTGTCTGTCAATTGGACCCAGAGACTAAAATTCCTGGACAAACTAGTGCCTCTCCTCCACAAAGCCTAGTTCAGCTCTCAGAAGCACAATTGGAAAACAAAGGCTACTCCAAAGCGTAGAAACAATACCCAGTGGAGGGCTTCAAATAACCTTATTGGGCTTAAAAACATGGCATCTACAACTCAAAGCAAAAACTTTACATCCAGTTCCTGCCAAACATTTCTATATCAGATCACTGGAATTAACAGACCTTGCACAAGGACTACATTGCTTAAAGAAGTCGCATCCTCTAGTTCCTGCCTCTTGCAGATGCTCATTTCTTTCCAAACCAGAAGGCAGAATATGGGAGGGCGTTTAGAAGGAAGAAATCACCTAACAGGTTTCTGTATTCAATACTGTGGTTTCTGTAACACTGCTCAACAGAATATCCCAGACTAAATACTACCAGCCCTGAGCTTTGCCTGACGCCAGTCCATATTCACTGGATACGGATCTGTTTTATTTTTCTAAAAAACTACTCAACTAAAACAGTACTCCTTCGCTGTTCTGTTTGATCTTGCTCAAATATTTATAACATTCCTGAGCAAAACCACATACCAACAGTATATGCTCTTTAGATTTCCACAGTGACAAGAGATCTTCAGATGCAGGAAATGTCTTCTGTATCTAGGGCCTTCCCCTTAATACAAACACAGCATCTTCAAGTCCTATCCCTTAATGAAGCCTATTATTATGTAAGCTATTTCATGCGGAAAGTGAAATAAATAATTTCATTGTAGCTTTTCCTAAATGTTATATCTGGCTATCAAAAAACCTGCTTTTGGCAGATAAATTCTTATGCTATTATGAAACAAAAGCAAATTGATCTAGGATTAAAGTACTAGCCTATATTTCTTTTAAAGTCTTAATTACAAGTTCATTGATTTTTCTATAATGATATAGAATTGTACAATAAAAAGGTTTTGCAAGCAATACACTCCTGGTATGTGCAGCACCAATAAGAAATGCAACTGTGATGCGTGTTCTATTATGCTAAGTGGAAATTAATAGATGAGGTCTCTTTGACATAAAACATTTTCAACAATGGTGAGTGAAAGATGGGCAAAAGCGAAAAAAAGAGAAAAAGATCACTATGTCTGTTTCGTGAGCAAGAACCTGACATAAGAAGTTTAGACCCAGGTTATCTTCCATACCTCACCAAATCTAAATCGTCTGTCCTCATTTTCAAAGCTCACCCACATTGTTGCTCTCCTTATTATCTCTCAGATCAAACAAAAGCCCAGAACTACCCAGGAGCCAGTCTACAGTAGTTATGATTTCAGATCCCAGCCCCTCTTACATCCTCCCTCCACCATGCTGCCTCCCACGTTACTATCAGAAGCTGCCTGTAGTCTTCCAGAGAACCACTGCAAGCCTCTCCTCCTTCTTTCTCCATGCCGCATCACCTGGGGAGGGTCACAGAAAACAGCCACAAGCACCAGCAGACTGTCTTTCTGTAGCCAGTCAGCACCTCAGCTCAGTCCACAGAGACTCTGAGGCAGGAATGTTCTTTTTGCTCTGTGTCACAGCAAAGAGTGAGCCACGTTGTCAAGTTTAGTGCCTACCCAAGCCTGGTAGTGAGCCTTTTCCCCACTCCCTACTATGCAGTAAAGCAACATAAAGGGAGTTCAGACTTGCAGACAAAAGTTCCTTCTCTAATTTGCAGCATGTTTAGCAGGAGAGGATAGCTATGCCTTGTACCTTTCTTCTCCATACATCAACAGGTGACTCAGCCTGGCAGTCCCACAAAAAGCATGTCAGACTAAGTTAATGCTCTAGCAGAGAGCTTTGCGCTAGGTTGCAATTTATACTAATTATGATACGAACTGGCCAAAGTTCTGGCTCTCAGGGAGTCTCCAGTTGTACATCCACATTCATGTGAGCCAGTGTTGGGTTCCTAATGGAGAGGTGTTGTCTCACCCACCAAATAAGAAGTGGCTCATAGGGGCTGCATTTCCTTTGCTCACTCTGTACATTTTCTAAGCCTAGCACCTAGCTTCTCAGACTTTGTGTATTAAAGGAGTAAAGCTTGCACAACATTTTACATGCAGAATTGGAATAGGTTTTGGGGTGACCTAGCACATGCTGAGGGGGGGGTTAGTAGCATAGGGGAATATTTATTTCTAGCGCACCTTCCGTCTCAGAATTAAGTACTATACATAACCTACACAGCAATCAGCTGAAAAGGAGAGGCAAAGTCTTCACAGAATCATTCAAGTTGAAAAAGACCTTAAAGATCATCAGTTCCAACCGTTAACCCAGGACTGCCAAGTCCACCACTAAACCATGTCCTTAAGCAGCACAGCTACACGTCTTTTAAATACCTGTTACTTCAGAGAAGAGACCGACCCCCACCTGCCTACAGCCGGCCTCCTGTCAGGCAGCTGCGGAGAGCCATAAGGCCCCCCCTCAGCCTCCTTTTCTCCAGGCTCAACACCCCAGTTCCCTCAGCCGCCCCCCATCAGACTTGTGCCCCAGCCCCTGCCCCAGCCCCGCTGCCCGGCTCGGGACGC
>JAVJGI010000063.1:31179175-31257478 GCA_035590275.1 Ibycter americanus
GGATTCATATAGAATAGAACAGAAATCTGAGTCACAAACCAAGACCCAAAGGCTACTGTTGAATAAATTAAAAAATATAAACGTCTGGGTTTAATTTCCAGTGTTTTTATCCCATCTCCTGAACTCAGGTAAGCATAGAAGTTATAGATGAGATCTTTCATAACTTAATTTGTGCAGATAAGCTCATTGGCTCCCACCATCCTGAAATGTTTGTGCTGTTTGAAAATAGTAAGTTGTCCATTTGAGAAACCATCAAACTGAGCATGGCACTGCTCTCCCCTCAATGATTTTGGAGAGTACGCACACGATGGCAAATGGCTCTCTTGCTAGAGCTATTAATTTATTCTCCTTCTGGTCACAGCACAAGCAGGATTCATCATGGCTCTTCTAGGTATCACAGTACTGCATGATGCAAAATTAATTCAACTTTTGGGCCAGGCTCAGGTAGACTTTTCCCCAAATTTGCATTCAACCCAAATAGTCGCAATCTGGAAAGACAGAGCTAGTAGAGGAAAGAGGTGAAGTCAGATGCCTCCAGTTGCAGAAAGGGGAGAGGAAGAGGAGAGGCACAGGCTGATGCAGAAGTGTTTAGGAACAGCCACTATGGAGGATCTGGGATGACCGCAGGCAGTGAGAAGCCAGTAAGAGCAGAAAGGAATTGTCCAACAGGCTATGTTTCCAAATCTTGTGCACTGGTAATTGGGTAAAGATTACAAACCAATAAATAAAACACAGGTTCACCCCAGCATAGAAGAAAAATAAAAATATCCACTACCCAAGAATTATGACCTAAGGAAACATCCCCACCTCTGCAGACTGACATAGCCAGGAGAGACATCAGACACTCACAGCACACAGTCAGTAGCATTTCACAACACAAGGGCAGTAACGACTCAACCCCGCATTGGCAGGCTGCACCCTGCCAAAGTTCCTGGCAGCTGCCTGAGATTATGGTGGTGACCAGACACTGCACGGGCACCAGGAGACGTGAACACTGAGGTCTTGTGATGCTTCCATGTACATAGGGAGTCCTATAATGTCTCCTAACTGCTATGGGAACATCAGAATTACATATGGAATCACCTATTTGGTTAAATATAAGCTGTTGACCTGGATGCCAACAGGAGTGTGTTATATGCACAGTCCATGGAGGATGCGAGGCTGGCACTGGTCCACTACTGTTTAATCACAGCTCACTAAGAGAGAACTCACAGCAAACACAAAGGTGCATGAGCTCAGGTTCTGAACAGCTTTATTTCTGCCTCCCACATCAGCTTTTGCAAGACTTCTGCCTTCATTTCTGATTATTCACTATTTGGCAGGGGGGAGTGTCATAAATGTGCTAGTTCTCATCAACACTGGCACCCCTGTGATGCCTCATATTTGAAAGCCCTCCTTCCATTAGGAGATTAACCCTTCATGAAATATTAAAGTGCTTGCCTACTGCGTGAACAGTACTCCCATGCAAAGTAAGAGTGCCTTCACCCTTCATATCCTAGTATCTTTCAAAGCAACACACTCGGGGCAGGGGGAATACAGTGGCACTACTGAGCATACACTTGGCTTCATTTGGACTGCAGAAACTCCTGTTCTGTTCCAGGTCCCATCAGTAGAAACTGATTTGTGACAAACAGAATTGCTTCAGTCTCACCTTCCCAAGGGGAGTTAGTCTTGCAGAAAAGGAATGAATGAGTTAAGGGAAGATTCAGCGGGCACAGGTCTGATTGCTGTCAGCTGAGCTTTGCGTAGGGAAAGAGAGTCTTTTCAGCCATCACTCAACGGACACTAGTACATACCTTGGGATAGGCACATCCCTAGTGCTGACCAGCACCTTGCTAATCCAGCCAGGAAATGAACAGCCCCTCTCCACCACATATCTCTCAGCTGTATGTGGCTGCAGGTCAATTTAACTCGACAATTACACCAGAGTAAACATCTGAACTCTCTTGCTTTTGCCACTGTAAGCACGTAATTTAAGGTTGCATTTTTCTTCTTTTGCCCACGACCAGCAGAGAAGCACAACCACCTCTAAGATGTTGGCTGCACCATTGTGCTCTGCCCTCCCAAGGACGAGCAAGTGATACTGCCACGTTCACATTGTGCCACCACTGTTCCCAGCACAAGAACGTTCTGTCAGGAGGGCACATGTAGCCCAACTATTCAATTACATTTGTATTTAATTTTTTTAAACCTGAGCATACATAAAATTTTGACTAAAAAGACAGATGAAGAAAACAGAGCTTAAAAAAGAGGAGGGGTGAAAATTACAGATACCCTCAGAGCTGATGTGGAGACAGAGCCTTTGGGCATGAAGGTGAGGCCCATGCTATGGTTGGGTCCACATATTTCTTGCTTCTTCAGCTGTAGCAGGTAATGGACAGCTATACCCGGGAAAATGTTGACTCTAAGGCAGAAAAATTAAACAAAAACCTGAGAGCTTTTGTCTAGGATATTACAGTTGAGCTCTTTCCCTCCATGCCTTGTGGGAAGCACATTTTGGACCCTACATAACTCTGACTCACATTCCTACATGGCCTGGCCTCCTCAGTTACACTCTCAATATAGATAAGCTATAGCCTCTTTGACTCTAGTATTTCTTGACTCATTCGTATCTCTGCAAGTGCCAGATCACAATCTCTGGAGAAGTAGTGGAATGATTATTTTTTTATGTTATTAAAATAAAGGGGAGCGGGGAGGGCAGCTTTGTACAGAAAAAGCCTTGTTTCTTAAAAAAAATGAATTTTCTGTCAAAGCCAGTTTTAATGGAAATATTTTAACAGGCTTTAGAGTAGCATAATGCACTTTTTTCCAGCAACCTTCTGCCTTTGCATTTACAGCAGTGCTTTGTCTGTGTTTGCTCCAATACAGACGGCGTCTTCAGCTTCCAATCCTTGAAGTGCAAGACTTAAGGCAAAATGTCCTCTTCCATGCAGAGTGGACACTTTGTGAAGTTTTCTGTGGCAAATTTTTAACAGTTACAACCACATTCTGCACAAAAATAATGTTAGAGGTCAAGTCAGATTTAAAATAACTCCCTATCCTTCCTTTTCTAGAAGGATATTTTTACCTGGGTCATTTCTGTAACACAGAATAGCCCCAAAAGACCATATTGGTACAACTGAGGGAGCAGGAAGAAGCAACATGGGAGAGAGACAAGAAAGTCTTAAGCTGGCTCCAATCTTCACAGCCAAGACCTAAAGAATCTCCACTGAGAAATTTCACCTGACTTTGAGAGATAAATTATTTCTAGTAACTTGAGTCCTCCCAGGAAGAAGCAGAGTGGAAAAAATAATATATTGAACTTCCCTAAGTGTCCTCCACCCAGATTACTGCTTGACGAAAGAACAATATTTCTATTTACAACCATTAAAAATCAATCTGAACACATTTAATATTAAAGATCACTTCTAAAT
This sequence comes from Ibycter americanus, assembly GCA_035590275.1. NCBI lineage: Eukaryota > Metazoa > Chordata > Aves > Falconiformes > Falconidae > Ibycter > Ibycter americanus. The sequence goes on from JAVJGI010000063.1 coordinate 31,182,589, forward strand.
ATTTCTTTGAGCAGCCAGCCAATTTTTGCCTCCATGCATATGCCAAACAGCAGGAAGCAGTTACTTTCCCAGCTCTCAGAAGTCTCAATGGACAGCAAATTCAATTGACATCTTCGCTGTGATACAGTTAATGTCAGCAAGCTGAAAATCTGAAGAAACTATGCCTGTATATAAGCACTAAGATAATCCTTCTCAAGATAGTAACCAAGTCATACAATCAATTTCTGCTGAAAGAAGTGCGTGACATGAGGTATCTGGCATCTCATGGCTACTTCTAGGAAGCATAGCTTTGAACGAAGGTCCAGAAGGTAGAAGAGATCCATCCATGCACAGAGTCAAACCTCCTTACTTTCCTACTCCAAGCATAGCTGTGTAAAATTGGCTGAAGCATAAATCTAAAGCCTCCGAGAAGAAGTGTAGTGATGTTGGCACCATGTGGAAACCAGAGAGCAACGGACAACATTATGGTGTCCAAATATCAAAGCTCATATTGAGAGGTGAGGAAAAGCCTGTCTACCTTACCAAAGGAGGGGGGTGGGGAAAGAAGAAGAAGAATAAAAAAGGAGGAATTTATAGTTTGACTCTGAGCTCCTGCACAAAGCAGCCAGGACACAACACCCCAGCTCCCTGTGCTACCCTCCACAGAAGGGAACTGAAGGCAAAGGAGAACTGAAACTTTATTCTTCGGCTCCTATTTTTGCTTGTAGCTGAGGAAAAACTCCCTGTTTTCCAAGGTGTCATTTGCAATAGGCTTTATTAAAGGAAAAAAAAAACAAACCCACACATAACACCTGGCTGTTGTATCTTCCTCCCTGTAACTGAGCATAGAGACTACCCATTTCTCCTTACTTTTCCTGTGCTCTAATCTTCCCTTGAACTCCAAGGAAGGGCTATAACAAAGAATGAGTCACTGATTTTTCATGGGCATTCTGATTTTTATCTCAAATAGTGCTAAATTATCAGAGTGACACATCTGATTAAATGGACTTCAGCACTTCCCCTCCCCCCCATTAAGCACTTCGGAGAGCTGCAGGTTTCGGCTGCTGTGCATGGTGTGGGCAGTGGGAAACATCTCTTGTCTGCAGGTGGCTATTCAACACAGTTTTGCATAGCACTCTAGGCACTGGAGATGAAGTACAAAAATGTAAGGGGCTTGAGGAAAGAGCTAAACAGATCACCAGAGAAAGGAGAAAGACAGGAGGATTTCACTGAAAGATGTAAAGCTCAATTATCCATCACACCAGGCATGGAGAATATTTTCCCTCTGCACATTCACCCCATTTAATGTAATGAACATGTGGCACATTCTCCAGATAGCTCATCATGCGAATCCATGCTACCTGCCAAAACCGGCTCACGGTTTTCAGATGGAGATTTCTGTCAGAGGAATGATCTTACAGGAGGATCAAGAGTGTTGTACAGGAGTGTGTTGATGCCACCGAAGCATTGATGGGCAGCAGGCAGCTTCCTCAAGAGCTCCAGCTACACAGAAGCCCTCCTGCAGACACAGCCAGCCCAGGCAGCCCACCCACCAAGCACACTGCTGGGGTGCAAGGCAGCCAAACATCTCAGTTTCTGAAACTATTCGTTTCTGGAGCAAGCGAGGTTTGAGAAGTGAGCTGGATCTTTGTCCTTTCTTAACCTGACATTTTTTTCGAGGAAAAGCACACCATTTCCTACCCAACACTAAAGCTGGCCAAAGGTTGAGATCTTTCAATCACTTTTTGGTCACTTAATTCCCACAGGAATCTCAAGGGACTTTCAGGGGCTCAGCTGATCTGTACAAATATTCACAGGCAAGCCCGTGTCTCTCTATCACCAGAAAAGTTAAGGGCAGTTCATTCAGAGCAAGAATCTGTGGCCAGCAATTTTTTTCCCAAAAGCAACAAGAGGAGAGCAGCTTATCCATGGTTAGGTATTAAACTCTTTTGAACAAAATATTGCTTAGAGCAATAAAAATATGAATTCCAAAGTTTGTATTCAAGTGAGCAAAATTTAAATAGACAAATAAAAAGTTAATTGTCCAGACTCCTTTCTGACCAATAAAGAAACTTCCAAGGTTCCATACGTCTGACTGATTTTGGACAGCTGACATGGGACGAATCATGGAGTGGTTTGAGCTGGAAGGGACCTTGAAGATCATCTAGTTCCAACCCCCCTGCCACGGGCAGGGACACCTTCCACTAGACCAGGTTGCTCAAAGCCCCATCCAACCTGGCCTTGAACACTGCCAGGTAAGGGGCATCCACAACTTCTGTGGGAAACCTGTTCTAGTGCCTCACCACCCTCACAGTAAAGAATTTCTTCCTAATACCTAATCTAAATCTGCCCTCTTACAGTTTAAAGCCATTACCCCTTGTTCTGTCACTACATGCCCTTGTAAGAAGTCCCTCTCCAGCTCTCTTATTGACCCCTTTAGGTACTGGAAGGCTGCTGTAAGGTCTCCCTGGAGCCTTCTCTTCTCCAGGCAGAAAACCCCAACTCTCTCAGCCCGTCTTCATAGGAGAGGTGCTCCAGCCCTTTGATCATCTTTGTGGCCTCCTCTAGACTGACTCCAACAGGTACATGTCCCTCTTACGTTGGGCACCCCAGAGTCTGACATGGTAGTTCAGGTGGGGTCTCACAAGAGCAGAGGGGGAGAACCACCTCCCTTGACCTGCAGGTCACACTGTATGATGCAGCCCAGGATATGGTTGACTTTCTGGGCTGCAAGCGCACATTGTCAGGTCATGTTGAAATAAACCACCTCCTAAAAATATCCATTCCTCTTCATCAACTTTGAAGGGAATCTCGGCAAGTCAGATCAGCTGCTTGCAGTGCAGATGTCTACTAGTTGAAGTTGATGAATCCCAACTCAAAACACCATTCCAACCTTAGGCATTTCTCTACAGTACTGGAGTTGAAAACTGTGTTAATAAAGATGGGAGAGCATTTGTTACACTTGTAGCCTGAAGACAAAGAAACCTTCCAGTCAATTACAACCTGTAGTTGTAATTTCTAGTAAAAAGCAGGAAAAGCAGTCTCTCGGTTGGCAGCTTATTTCTTTGTGAAGCTTAGGAGTTGTGGTTCTGCAGACAAGGTATCAGGTAAAGTGAACTTTTACTCAGCTTCAGCACTGTTGATGTTTTGTTCTCGCAAGAGACACAGCTCGTTACTGCTACTTCCAGAAGAACGCTATGATTTCTTTAAGTCCTCTAGGATAGCAAAATCATTGCACATGCCAAAGAAAACCCCACACAAGTGAGATACTGTCTATGGCATGCATAAGTAACACAGTAAAATCCATTAAGGGGCAGCTGTTATTAGTCTGCTACCAAATCAAGTAAGGATGCCAGACACAGTTGAAGGATGACGTCCTCACCCAGCTGAATGGATCATGTGGCCTAAAACAGCAGTGCTCAGACTGGATGCTCAAGGATGCACAAGTCTTGAAGCCACTGTCTCATGCTGCTTGCATGGCCAGCATATTTCTCAAAGCCCCTTTCTTTTGCAGAAGGTCTCCCTGACAATCCCAGGCATCCTACCCAAGCCTCAGTCTTCTGACTTCTCTCTCATTCTCTACCCTACCTCACCCCCTACACGCATGTAGCGGAACACCACAGCTCTCTGGGAAGAGGAGATGGGCCAAGTAAAGGATGTTGTGTGGGAGCAGATGCAGGCATGTTTCCTAGCAAGGAGCCACTCTCAGGAAGCCCGACTGATTATGAGGCCCAGGAGCATGACCTTCACAAGCTCCAGCAGCTGTGTGGCAGCCTTTCCCGTCACACATCCCAGTACAGCCCTCACACAGCCTGCTGCTGAGTGATTGACAGCCATGCACATGACCACCTAAAGCCCATCTTCCTTCCCACCCCACGCAAAGGCTTAAGAAGGTCAACAGGTCTCAAGAGATGAATATAAAATCAGTCCGTGGAAAGAAAGTCTCCATCAGTCCCATGAACCAGAAGAGAATGAGACAAGGCTCAGTTTATAATCAGGAAAATCTCTTACACACACAGCCCCAAGGCAGTGAAACCTAAGTTTTCTATTCCACATATTAACTCCAGGTAATTAAAACCAGCTATGCAGTAACTGCTTTCAGATTTTTGTTATGTAGATTTTTTCCCTTAACATTACATTTTCAATGCAAAGTATGAAAGCTGAAAAACTGCAAGAATTCCCCCAGCAACAGCCTCATTGAAAGAAAGCGATATGCTTAAAACACTATTGATTTAACCTCTAAGGGAGCTATACATCAAAGACAGCTGACACTCTCGACTCACTGCCAAATTGAAATGAAACTCAGCAAGCCACATAATGATAGAAGGACAAGGGCAATAAACTCCAGAAGAGTTCCTTAGCCTCTAACGGAGTCGGAGTCTCCATAAGACATGTCCCTGAAGAAGAAGGAAAACCCCAATAGATGCCCACCCATTAAACAAATAAGCGTGAGTACTTAAACCTGAAGACTTGTGCATTTGCTTGTTTGATTTTCACCATTGCCCAAAGATAAAGCACATATGGAGGGGACATCAACAGAAGTTTTGATGCTTCAGCAATTACCTAAAAAATTTCAATATTGAAATGCAGTTAAGGCTCATCAAAATACATACATAAAAGTTTCCTGCCTGAACGCAATGTAAAGCCATCAGAAGGAGCACATTCACTGCCTGTTGTTGTTTAAGCACCACAGGCAAGTGTATCCTGTTCTAAGGACCTTGGGCACCATGTTCTCGGCAAGAGACAGGTGTACAGATTGCTCCAGCGCATTCACTTTTACACAAACATTTTCAAAGAGAGATGATTAGAAGGAAAATCTCACTTTGAACTGATATTTACTATACCTACTAGACAGTCACTGAACAGATGGTAAGTATACAAACAGCAGTTATAACGTTATCAGCAGCAGAAATATAGAAGCAGATATCAGCACCACTGGTACTTCAAGGCTCTGTCCAGGAACATACATAGTCAATTTTTTAAATAATATATTAACCATACAGCCTCACAAATGCTCCCAACAATTTACGTGCTTCAATCCTTTGTCTGGATTTTTTTTTTAAATCAAAGTTACTATTGGATTTTGGGATGTGCATTCTAACTGCTATAAATAAATCATGAATGATTGGCTCAATGTATTTTTCCATGGCAACTCCTGCGTCACACACAGCGTTACATTTTTGAAAGAGAGCTATGCTCTTTGAAAGAAAGGCAGAGATTCACACTTGGGATGGGCCTCAGACCAATTTTACAGTTTCCGTTTGAGTAGAACGTATATTAGCAATAAAACAGGACAGTCTTCAACTGTTTGTAAATTACTTGGGCACCAAAGCATATACAGTGCCCTCCACCAGTGCAGAGAGCTGTGTGGCAAATTCCCATACAAAATGCAAGGCTTCTGGATTCTTTGTGCACAGTTCATCTGCGACAGCAAAATCCTATTCCATTTCTGTCTCACATTTGAGCCCTAAGAAACCTGCCTCCTGAAGTTGCCAGCAAGGGGGGGAAGAAATTACTTTCCTGAAGTCTGTGATCTGGTCTAAAACAGAAAGCTGACTTCTGTGCATGGTACACTGGGCCAAGAAAAACATAAACAGCTCTTTGCAACACAGAATATTAGCAAAATAAAACAAGCAAAATATGAGTTGCAGGATATATCCACACACCCCACCCCACCCCACAAAAGGGGGGACAGTTCTATATTACTTGAAGTCACTCATCCACATTAGAAAGGAAAATTCCCAAAAGGCAGATTTCCAACAGTTTTCTGAAAGGAGCACGTGTAATCTTCAGTAATTTACAGAATCAGCCTCAATTTTCCATTTATGAGGTAAGATTTGTGCACCAGTTTAGAAGTTTTGGTATCTGAAGCCCAGAAATCTTCCACCAGTAACTGAAATAAGTCTAAAGACTCAGTTTTAAAACTTTCAAAAGCTTCCCAAAAATCCCATGTATAGCATAAACCAAGTTCTATAGCTCAGACAATAGAATTCAGATGCATGTCCTGAGAGAAAAAAGCAAACAGTTTTAATTTCAAAACTGCAGAACCGTGTACTCCTGTTCCAGGGCAGGACAAAGCCTTCGACATGAACCATTCTCATCAGACTGTGTCTAACCAAGAGTTCTTGAATACACCTGATCCCAGACATCCTTCCACTTCCTAAGCTTCAGCCAGAACCTTCCAAGCACCTAAGTGTTCAACATGACTCTAATCCAAACTGTGATTTGGCCTTAGTTTCAGCTTATGCAGATTCACACACTGATATTTTAGAGCACCACTAAAAGCTTATATTAAATAGAATCCAGAGAAACCTATTTTGAAAATTAATTGGCAAGACTCTCTCAATCAAGAAGCTCAAGTGCTTCCTATTTCATGGTCTTCATATCATTTGCCTCTGAACAAAGGTTTTGACATCAGTTATTTACTCTGCATTTTGTAATGCAGTGTATATTTGTGACATCCACTGCCTACATTACACAGTTTAATTTCCGTTTATTCCGCAGCATTCATGTTTACATTCAGTAACCTGCAGGAGACAACACACACCTTTGTTAAACAGCCATTTGTGAAATAAAATTTACAGTGATGTGCAAACAGGCTCTCTTATTTCCAGTTCATGGTGAACATCAGGAAAGCAGAGTAAATTATCCATGCTGGGTAAAAATTCTGCCTAATTTTTTTCCTAGGAGGAAGCTGAGTTTTTACTCATGTGAACATCTCTTACTGTCTATTTTCCAGAGAAGATGTTGAGCCATTTTTGAATTTTAGTCAAAACTTTAATTTTAAATATTTTTACTTGTTCCATGAAGAAATCTGTACTTTCTGTGCATATCTGTTTTCATCAACTGTTTCCAAAGTGGAAAGAAAAAGCTCTGAAACTGCACTGGACAGCATGTTCTCCTTGGTGTCATCAGTTAAAAAAAAGGAGCCCATCTGACAAGAGAGATTTTTTCATTATAATAACCTACCTCATTTCAAGAAGAACTGAAATGCTGGAATCTCTCAACTGTTCAGTCTAAACTAAGCCAAAGTAACCATGTGGTTCCAGGGATGGGTAAACGTGAAATCCTGCATAGATAATGTAAAGTCTTTTAATAATTACAAATGATCATTAACAGCAACAAAGCTATCTGAATAATAACAATCTGGCTCATGTTAATTATTACAGCTCTCCCACTAAGGTAACTTACTGTCTCAGAGCTTCTATACGTAAGGCCAAATGAGAATGGCTTGTACTTCATCACACCAATAAATCAAAATCACTTTAATTATTCTCCAGTGGGACTCCAAAGACTTCAAGTCAGCATGGCATGAGCCATATGTTTCTTTCTGTTTGGGCAACGCTGCTAATAAACAAAGTTGGGGAAATCCTATTTCAAAGTGATAAAGCACAAACCTCAGTGTATGTTTACCCAAGAAGAGGTAAGGATTTTAATTGCAATGAGAACATTTACTGCTATATCAACAAGGAGGCTTTGAGGGTAAGGTATGAAACAACCTGGTTACATCCTCAGCTGGTGCAAGTCAATGTCGCTTCACAAAGCAGCTACACTGAATGACACTGCTCCAGGCTTCAGCTGGTTGTGTTGCTTCATCATGAAGTGCTTAGGACCATCTAAAAACCTCAGGGTCTAACATACTCCCTTTGCACGGGACAGCCCAAAGAAAGACTTTGCAAGAGGAAGAGCGTCACCTTTCGAGGCCTGAAGATGCCTGCATTCTTTGACCTGGAGTTTCCTTTCTTTTGAAGGCGAAATGAAATGTTTTATAAGACAGAAGATCCCTGTCACAAGCACTAGTGAAAAGGTCATTCCCCGCAGCAAACCTTAGGACAAAATTTGTTGCCAGCTAGGTGACTGCAGATGGCCACAGAAGGGTTAAAAGGCAAAGTGTTGACACCAAGCCTTCTAACTTTATACTAGTTCAAATAGTGTTGAACTTTCCCTGATATTCTCATCTTGCGATTAGTACAGCTTCAACCAGCAAGGAGATAAATCCATTTGAAGTGAACTAAGTCTGGATTTTTTCCAGCCAGTTGCAACACACTGAACAAAGTCTTGAATAAATTCAGCTTCAAGGTTGCGTTTAAAGAGCACCAAGAGAATGGCCAATCCCCACTAAAGCTGTGAAAGTGAACATGAAGACTGCAAATCAAAACCAATGCCACAGCATTTGTTCATGCTACTGTGCAAAGGAAAGGGAAAGCAAGTAGGACAACCCACCAGCAGCTGGAGAAACCTGGCATTCTCTTGCCTGGTTTATTCTCTTAATCCCAACCTCATGCCTCAACTGCCACAATAGAGTCTCTGAAATTCCATCTCCTTTGGTTCTACTTAAGCACAAAAACCAGAACAGATGAAATAAAAGGGGGGGTGGGGGAACTTCACTAATAGCCTGTTGATTCAACAGCTTGAGAAAGAAGGGTGCACTGATGATTGCAGTCATCAGTAACGCTTACAGTGACCTCCTTAATTTCTTACCTTTGCAGTCAATTCCACTGTGAATGCATCCAGATACATACAATTTCCCACACAGCTGCCATTTCTTTGCCTTAATCTCCCTCTGACATCTCCCTATAACTTTTTAGGATAATTGTTTACCTGTAATCTTTCTTGAAACTTTTCCAAGTACGTATCTCATGTCCCACATCTTCCCCAGAATTTGGCTGCAAATGCCTCATTTTTATCAAGCTTCACTTACAAGTTAGTCAAAGGGGAAGAGAAAGTGGTTTTAGGGGGAAAAAAAGGAAGAAAATCCTTCAGTTGTCTCAAGACACTAATTACAACTTAGATTGCAGTTTTAAGAAGAAGTTTATATCTGCATTCAGAGTTTAGCAGGCCTGAATTACGGAGTTATGAACATTACGTTAGCCAAATAAATAACTTACACTAAGAGTACACTGAAATTACCTACCAATATATAGTGGATCTTGTACATAGGTACCCTCTTACTCACAGGGACTTTTGAGGTTATCAATTTAAAATTGCAATGTTTGAAGTCTGGGAAGTACTGGATCATTTGAGAAACCTACTTAAGACTGACACATTTTGAAATAGAATAAAAACCTGATGTCTCAGCGGCTGCTGTTAGGGGAAGTAAAAATGCATCTGAAAGGCCAGCTTTCCACACACATTTTATCTTTGCTTTGTCAGCAAAGCAGCATGGCACAATCCTGTATCTATAGGCATTCACAGGGCATTAATTTCTCTAAGTTCTCTGAGGTATAACACAACTTGACTCTAATACCACATTCAGGAATTTACTGGGGAAGAGAAGCAAACCAAGGAGAAGCTGCCACTACTACTACTGTTCGGTCATGACCAGATTTCCAGGTGTTTCCACACTTAAAATTACAGGTGACTTCTAGGAGATATGTTGCTCGCTGTAACAGCATTCAGAAATGCAAACATCTGGTAGAGTTACTAGCAAAATTTAGAGCCAGATTTTTCTTGGAGGTACATAGTGATAGGACAAGAAAAAATGGACACAGTGGTAATTTCAGTTAGAGACTGGGGACATAAATCACCACTTCCACCCCCCCAAAAAAACGTAAAATCTCTCTGAGGTTATTGAAACCCTGAAATGGGTTGCCCAAGCTAGAGTCTCCGTACTTGGAGATATTCAGAACTGGATTTGACAGGGTCCTCAGCAATCTGAAATAACCTGTCTTTAATTATAGGAGGGAGTTGGACTTCCAGAGGTCCTTTCCAGCCTAAATCACCCTATGTTATATTTCATGAAGCACCTAAAAGTTCCAATGATCACTACAATCTGGTCTAATGTTCTTTTGAAACCCACTCCACACCCGCACAGTAAGGTAGTGGAAGAAGTTAAATAAACTACAACATTCAGTGAGGATGCACGCTCCTTCAGACAACTTTGGAGAAGACATTATCACAAGCATGTTGACCAAAACTAAAATTGAAGCACTGCTAACAACACCATGCTGTGGCCAACACCAATATCAAAGAGGAAACACAAAAATAACCCCAAAAAACCAAAACACCCCACAAAAAGCAACACAAAGTAGAAAAAGAGACACGATGTTTCAGAGAAACCCCAAACCGTAACTGTACCTTTTTTGTGCTGAACGTTGTTGAAGATGTGATGTAAGGCCCTTGTAGTAAGCTGGGAAATCTTCAGCACAGTATAAAAGCATTTTCCACGTACTTAGAACACAGTGCAATGCGAATGTTTAATCATTTTCCCAGGGTCTTAGCAGCCTACTCCAAAAAAGTGAGAGAAAAATTCATGAGTTCCCCATTCCTTTGTTTCAAAGGCTCCTCTAGTGAGTATCGTTGTATCAAACATATTTTGATCTACATTTAAATACGCAGTAATGAAACTACATAACATCCCTTTTCACCCTTTTTTCCAGAGCGCTATCAGAAAGACTTTTAAAAGTGATTTTATGGGCTTTATGCAAAATTTTCTATATTTTTCACGCTTTTAAGTTAGTTCTTGTGTTTGTGGTCAATCTCCATGTTTAGTAACCCTCTCAATCTCTTTATAAGCCTCGCTTTCCTTCATAATTTGCATGCATAATTTCTTTATTAGGCACAGTCATTCCAGCCCCTCTAAATATTTATTTCCAGAAAGAATAGGTTCTTCTGAGCCATTATTAGTTGCAGTCTTACCTTCATGCTAACCTCCCTGTCTCCACCATGACCCTACAGTAACAACATCCAATTATAAATGCCCATCAGTTCCCTCATTCTGGGGAAATTGGGTCTTTTAAATTCAGAAGCCTAGCTCTTGCCTTCACCTCCACAGCTTAATATACAAGGTCAAATCTAAGAGTTATGTGAATTCAGTTCTTAAAAGTCTATGGCCTTTATTACCTCTATGCTCCAGTACCTGCCATCTCCAGTATTGCCTCGTATCCAGTTGTTTCTTTTGTAACTTCCACCCAGATATCTAATAGCCCAAATTTATTAAAATCCTCCATTTTCTATCCAATTATAACCTGATAAAGCAAGATATTAGTTCTCTTAATTTCTTTACTACTCCAAGAAAAGCATATAAAGCATATATTTAAGTACCTTGCTTAAAAAGGGTGTATTTCAGGATAAGTGAAATTCCTTCTCTCTGTGAAGCTTTAGTAATTCAATAATTAGTTGTATAGTCTCGTTCAGGTCAAGATAAAGAGCACCAAAGAGATGCTGCTCTTCCAAGTTCATCACTCTCACTCCAGGTAAACAACCTGTAGTGATAACCACAGGTGGAGCCTATTGCTGTTGTAACTTAACTCCCCCCACAAGCTTGAGACAAACAGGTAGGGATGGGTGCAGTGCTTCCATGGCAGCTATTTAAATGCTTTGCCACGTTTCCCATGATACATAAAGAAATAGGTAATGTGTTCCCAATTTTCTCAAACAATATTTTCATACACAGACACAAAATAGTTTGCAAGAAAAATAATCACCAGTTGTCAGCTAGCCAACTCTCCAGATAATGGACTTTTTCATACATTCAGACTCTGAACTACCACAGTTATTGCTGAAAGGTCAGCATTTAAACAGTTACAACAATGTTATTTAAAAGTGCTTTTTTGCACTTTGAATAGTAATTAATTATCATAATGTTGTTGGTTAGCTGCCACCCTCAGAGACCACCTGATTTATTGCTTTATCAGCAAAGCTGTGCTCTTAATAGAATACTCTGAAATTCTTTGGAAAGTCTCAGATTTATACATCACAAGAAGTCACACAGCCTGGCTTGGAATGGCAGGATGCTTGTCTCCTGCCCCTAGCGGTCTTCTTGATCTCCTCCATGACTTGAGACAAGTTGCTTCACTCTGCGCTGGTTCTGTCTTCTCTATTTGTAATCAGGGCACAGACCATGTCCCTGGGAGGTGTCTGTGCAGTGCCTACCACAAACAAGGCTTTAAGTCTTAGTATCCATGAAAGTAGGTGACAAAATGGTATGACAATTCAAAAAAAGTGTCATACACCACTGTTTTACAGAGTATAAAAACTTCCACCACTTACTATAAAGGAAAAAATGACAATCATTTTAAGTCCCATTAAAAAATAGGGTAAAGCTTTCTCCTACACAATAAGCATTAACAGTATATTTTAAATGTGCAGTGGTTATTACATTTAAAATCCAAATACAAATTTTGTGTAAGCAATGCACCTATACATCATCTTACAGATATGAACAGGATGTGAATACATATTTCTTTTCAGCAAGGTAGACTATATTCCAATTCCACAATGCATTTAGTATGGCTATCAGACTCAAACCAAACAAAATAGCACATGTTGATTCCGCATCTCCATAAACAAAACAACTGAATACCAACTTCAGTATTTTACAGCAATCAAAAGGTGTCGATACATTTTTCTATAGAAATAGAAAATTTTAAGAGCTTTAATGTTTTTTACATTTATATTCACTTTGCAATACATCTACATCAATCACCACCCACGCATGCTTTGAAGACTGAAAGTAGATAGTAAGTCAAGAAGAACCTCGTGGTGGGAGTTCCAGGTTTTTTTCTATCAAACCTTAAAAGTAGGCTTGTAAAAGGTAGCTTCAAAAACCTGATTAAATCCCAAGGATGTTAAAATTTGGCACCAACTACTTATCTCCCAAGGCTTAAATCAGAGGTTTCACCATTTTAAGTAATTTTTAACTGAGGATTGGAGTACTTAATTTTATTTTTTAAAATAATGGCCTCCGTTAGTTCACGTACATATTTAGAGTGGGAAGTGTTATTGACTTTATTATGGAGGAGGTCAGAATAGACGGCCAGTAACTCTCCTTTCTGGCCCTGCTGATTTACAAAACCACCACTGAATTTAGAGCAGGGAGATAGGATGGAAAAAATGGTTCTCATTAGACCTTGGAGAGAGCCCCAGATCAAGCAAAGGTTGACCTTTCATCCTAGCCTAACTTCTAACCACTTGGGTGACGCTTCATAGAAGTTCACCCCGTCATTCACATGACAACCACAAGGCTTCTGCTTGACCCAACACAGAGCTTCCAGAAAAGTTTCCAGTCCTGATGCTTCACCTTCAAATGAGAGAGAATGCAACATATGCAGTCACTGGTTTCACTCATTTGCGCCTGGGTAGAAAGTAGCCATATGAAAAGTTAATCCTGTAAGTCATCTCAATAGAGCCAAGGAAAAAGGAAAAACAAAAGAATACCGCAAGGGCTTTATTTTGATTGATCTGAATTTTAGAACAAGACAAGTCTCGGTTCTTTTTCTACATGGACCAGTGCACTAACACCGAATACAAAAGCTTATATAGCTAAAAAAACCCAGGTCCTAAATAAATTGTCTCCACATGTATACCATTGGGGCAAGCAAAGATTCAAGACAGGCACTTTTGCTGACGTATCTGAGCACCCAAGCCTGAAGACAGAGCGTTTAGCAATCAATTCAATAGCCATCTACACAACATTTTCATTTCTCTGTTGCATATTTCCTTCTCAGAGCAACACTGCAAGAAGCCTGGGCTCTGACTGATACAGAACTAATCAAGGCAGCCAGCTCCCTTGTGAAGGAGTCCAAGATGATAAATTCACCCGTATTAATGCAACCTGACTCCATGACTGCTACAGACTACAGCAAAAGCTCACAGCTGCAGGCAGCAGTAGGGGATCTTTGTTCTTCTCCTTATGGAACTCTTCTGCCTGGGGACACCTTTAAAGAAGATTCGCCATGTTCGCAGTGAGTGGTTATCCCTTGCCAAAGAGCAAATAACTCTAATCCCCAAGGTTGGTGGGTTGGAGGGCTACAAATTGAGCAATATCCTCTACCTTGAAACAGCTCTGCACCAGCAGCAATAAGTCCATCCAGCCCCTCAGCCCTGACCTTGTTGTGGCTGTCAGGCACACTTGAAAGTTGGTCTGCAGATTCACCATGAGGGGCTGTCACTGATGTGGTCACTGCTAGCCTTTTCCCCAACTCACGCAGTCCCTAAAACCGACATAGAGGGTGCAAGAGCAGGTCCTGTGACCACACTGCACTGTAGGTTACCAGCTTGGGGCTTGAGCATGTGGTGGCACCGCCTAATAATTCTGCCTGTAGATGTGATTCAAAGGCCAAGAGCTTTTTAAAAGACATGTTAGACTGGTACTCTGTGGCAGCCAGGGTCATGCCACGCTGCTTCCTACAATACCTGTTGACAGACCAAGACTACAGAACTGGAGGTCCTGCAGAACATAAGTGGGACCCCTCAGAGATGCTCTAAGTTTCCTGAGCTTGTCCCCAGCCTTCTCAGGGGAGGCACCTAGGAGGGTATGCCAAAGGATTCATGACACAGAGAGCCTGAGATCTTAGGTTTTGGGACACAGATGGGCACTTGTGACAGAACAGCACGAACACAACCAGCAAGCGTACAGAAACTTGCTTGTGCTACATGTTATTGCTGGTTTCTCGGAGCTCTCAAAAGGACAAAATACTGTAAGAGGCATGCTTGAACTATTTCTAGCAGTAAGTCCTTCCCTAGCATCAAGCACGCTGGTGCAGTGGCAGACACTCAGTGCACGCTGGTCTCTTCCTTTCAGACACATTCTTCAGCCCTGCGCGGGTGGAGGTGACTGCTGGAAGTGACTTCACTGCCACGCTTCCCTCCAAGCACCACTTCACAAACCTCTTCCCTGCACTGGCTCTGCAGGGAATTCAGCTTAGACTTAACAAGTGCCTGGAGCTTTAGATTCTGGGTTTAGGTTTTGGCTTTTGTTTTTATTGAGATTTTTAGTTTCAAGGTGCATATATACATACACACAAATACTGCCAGGGTATTGTCATAATAATCTTACAGGAAATAATGCTTCGGAAACTGGTAGGTATTCTTCCTACACTCCCACACGTTCTGCTTTTAAAAAGCAAGGGAAGAAAGAAGCAAGCAAAATACCAGCCACATTCTCTGTTGGGCACAGATTACATAGGAGAAGCCACAGACTGAAGTACATAAAATGACTGGTTATAAACTCATTTGTTTGAGAATTTTACCATAAAAAACTTGAACTAGCCCTCCCTATTGTTGAACTGATCCATTTTACTTTTGAACAAATTAAATTCATCAAACGTGATGAGCTTTTGCTTAGGCTTTACCAGTTTATGTCCCACAGAAGGTGTGAGAGTATATACCTGCCTTCTGCAGGCTTTGCATAGCAATATAATGTTGCTTTCTCTTTCTAATCTCCAATATATTTCTCTGAAACTGCATACACACTGAATCATCAAGCTTTGTGTTGGTTTGCAGGGAATAACAAAAAAATTTCAAGCACCAGTAACTTTGCAGTACTTTCCTTGTATTTTCAGTGTTTCTGAACTATACAGTTTTAATCTACCTCATTGATTCCCAATGAAATTAACAGACAACATTTCTAGTCCTAAATTACTTACTTATCCTAAATATGCAAGACTGTTCGAAGCAGGAGCAAGCAAGGCAAGTTGTTTCTTATCTCTGATATTAGAATGTGGAGGAATGACTCTGCTCCAGTCCCCCCACCCTAAAAAAATTTTGTCAGCCTGGGAATGGCTCCAGCTCCAGCTCTGAGCTAGGCAGCTCACTGACAAGCTTCAAGACAGCAATAAAAATAATCAACAACCTTCTGGATCGTACATCATATCCAGTAATTATGTTCACAGAAGCAGGATGAAATACCAGTAACATATTCAGCAGAGTCTTGACTAGGTGGGCACAAGAGGAACGGTAAGGTGACGAAATCATGCCAAAGAACATTTTAAAGAAAAAAAAAAGTTAATTTCTATCTTTAAAACCTTAATCTAACAGACTATTTCAAAATGGAAAACACTTCTTATAGCAGTCATACCACAAGAGGAAAGCCTGTGCAACAGTAAAACCCTAACAGGTATTAAAAGCTGTGAAGTTTATCTGCTACAGAACAGAAGGACAAAGACAAGGTCATTCACCGTGTGCAAGTGAAAGAACAACGCTCCAAAATCCCCAAAAAAACAAGGGTAGAAAATAATCTCCTTGGCAAAGTTTTGCAGTATTTGAGCATCAGGAGAAAGTCAGAAGAAAGATTATTGACTAACCAAGCTGACATTTGGCTACTGAACTATTTAATTCTTATAGTTCCTACTAGAGGAAAGGACACCATGTCCATCTCCAAGTGATGGCTTGGCACAGTCAACCAGAGAATACAAAATATCAGCTTTTTTTTTTGTTAGTGGGTTGAGAAACAGAGGATCATCCTAAATGTTTCTCATTTGCCTGTTGCCCTTTATCTTGCTTGAGCAGCTGAATTTCAGCAGCACCTGAGGTCAAGTTCTGCTAACCAACCATTCCCATCTTCCTTCAGTCTCTTCTGTGGGGAGGTGGGTGCAGAGAAGGACTCCCAGGAGGACATGTACGCTGGATGCTACCACCAGTGCTGCTGACAGGTGGGTCAAGCCACAGCATCCACACAAATGGGACTGATAAGATGGAAGAAAAACTCCTTCCTGGGGAAAGAAGCATGCATGACACAATGCGCTGAGCAGGAGGCTGCAATGGTGGCTGAACACAACCTGGAAGGTGGCATATCCATCCCCTAGCAAGGTTCAAGTCCGACCAGGTCTTCTGATCTGGAATAAAATGATGCAGCACATTTCAGTCTCATGGCAGAATCTGCTGAGAGAACAGCAGACAGGTGTGAACGCCTTATACTGAGGTAACACCAACAATTAATAAATGCAGGATATCTTTGTTGACATGATTAAGGTCCAAAGACTAAAGAATCTGAATAATTATATCTGGTTTCTGAGACAGCTCCAGCTGGGCAGCAGTTCGTACTCAGCTATCTGTATTTTATTGGCAAAGCTGCAGCAGTCTTTTATAATGTTCAGCCACAGAAAACACACTACATCCCAGTGGATATTCCATAGTAAACTGCTCAAGTCATTCTCCGCCCCCCTTCTCTTCTTGTTTGCAAGCTACCTACAAGTAGAGTACAGATTTTTTTCCATTTTACTCAAAGGGCGTTTGTTAAGATTTCCATGCTCAATCTTTGATCTGTGGATTGCTGCACATATTTTAAGTTCAAAATCTGATCTGCATCAATTGCTGACAGGGGAATTGCAGCCATAGGACTGAATGCTAATGACTAAATATGCAACTCTCAGGATCAGATTTATGGTGCAAATATTGAAAGTGTAGTATACATCTAAGAAATAGTAATAACTTCGGAAAATCATGGCATAAAAGTCCCTAGATACACTCTGCAGACTCAGTTATCAAAAATCAGTAACTTATGTGGGACAAATCATTACAGTTCTCATTTTTTTGTTCATTAGTTTTCTGTTCCACCTAGTATCCCCCTTCTATTAATTAATTAAGAAACTAGAAAATCTTGATCGATTTTCTTATGACTTACAACTTCATGCCTCCTTTCCCTGTTCTTTTTTCTTAAAAAACCCCTCTCTTCTCTGTGCTAAACAGCCTCCCTCTGGGCCACCTTCTCCACAAGAAGCTTCCTTGCCTGTAGTATGGCCACATTGCCCTGCACTGAACCCCTCCTAATTTCCCTTAATTCATCCTTAATTCCCTTAATTCATCAAGTGCTGGCTCAGGCTTCAGAAGGGGCAGCTGACTTAGTCCATCTGCCTGGGGATGAGCACCCACGTTACAAGGCATGCTGGCCGTTTCCCAAATGAGCACCCAAGGTGCTTGTCTGATCCTCAGGACCATCCTGACTAGGTCGGGGGGGAGATGACAGGTACACAGCAGCCAGCCACATCCCCACTGGTCCTCTGCCTTCAGCAGACTGCAGTCCCTGGGCTGTCAGGCTCAGCACCTTTCAGGAAAACTAAATTTGCACCCACACACTTGTCCCCTCCCTTCCTCTAGACATTATTAAAAAAGCTTCATTCCCTGATGATTCACCAACACCTGGGAGCAAGTTCTGCTTTTTGTTCATCTCAGACTAAAATCTTTTCTTCCCCTTAGCAACCAAACGGCAAGCCTTCAAGATTTAAAAGAAACGAGAATGAGTGTGTAAACGTACGCTTGCTTCCTTGGAGTGCATGAAAGGCTAATTACAGAAATTAAATGCTAATTTCTCAAGATTAATATAGGCAAGTAAAAGGCTTTTGCATTGTTTGCATAAGAGGCTACTTCAAAAGCTTTCCTCCTTTTGCTTCTCACCTGTAATTTCTACCCTTCCTCCCCGTGCTAGGTTACAGCAGGTCAGGTTTTTAATTGGTGCTCATTAGCCAAGCTGTGGATGCTCCTCTCTGGTCAGTCCCTTTGCCCACAGGTGACTGCTGGCTGCAGCTCTGCAGTGTTAGGAAGAGAAAAGCAGACACCCCCCCAGCGACAATGGCACTTTGAGCTCTGTCACCAGTGGCTTTCCTGACACCCTGTGGAGAAGTTTAAAGGGGAACAAAATATACACAACAGCAAAATTTTGCAGTTCAGCTCCTTTGTCTGCCAAGAAGACACAGAAACCCGAAGACATGCATTCCTGAAACCTGCATTATTTTGTTGTGCTTATTAATGGGTACGGACTTCTACAATTTATTGTCACATTTGACCATGCTCAGAACACTCCAGTTCAACATATCCCATAAGCTGTCCCTTAAAGCATAGCACTACAAATGCCTCCTTAAATTCAGGGTCCAATATATGTTTATACATACATATATATTTATGTTTTGTCATATAAACGCTTTCTCTAACACCACAGAGTGCCTTGGCATGTCACGCTGATTACAGGTCAGACTGATGAACACTTGTAAATGAATGTAACTTACGCTGTCACTCTCAAGCACAAGGAAAAGTTAATTGAAAATACATTATTTCATTTTGATTTTCTAAGCCAGCTTTCAGCAGGATAATGACTCAGTGCAACCTACTGTCTAACCACGTCTAACCACCCTGACCGGGGTGCTCTGGCAGGGGTGACGACCCTACCAAAAGCAGCAAGCCCACCTCACAGCACAAGCTCTCTCTGAAGCAAGAATAGAGAGACCCCAAACACATCAGGGCCCCACTCCATCGTGTGCCCATGGGAAAACAAGAAGTGGGATGAATGTAAAGTGTATGCTGTGCTGTTCCTAAAACGCCTCCGATTTTGATGCACCCGTCAGGAAAGTCCGTATTAGGTTTATGGTGATGGTCCTTACCCAATGAAAGCTACACAACTACTCCCAGGGACTTCACCAGAGAAATAATAACAGAACTGCCCCTATTCAAGAGCTATAATGAGGTAAGGAAAGAAAAGGAAGTAATTTGGCATACCTACGTGCACATATTAATTAAAGATAACAAGAATAATTATACACTTGGGAAAGGCAAAGACAGGCCCTCAGAATATCAAGAGGCCTATAAAAATTCTGGTGAAAGGCACCAAAACCTAAATAAAAAGGGGTGTAATTATTCCCCACCACCCACCTCTGCTGAGTGTGGGAAGGGACAAGAATCACAGCGAGAGAACGTAAATGTCACAGACGGGTAGTAGTGACAACTGAGAAACACTTGCTAAGGTCTCCTCAGCAGAGAGCAGCTGAACCGAGAGGATCCAACAACAGGATTTACTTGCAGGACTCAGACAAAGTGAAGGGGCATTTCACACCTCTGCCTCAGTGGTGGGAAAGGAATAGGCGACTCCTGAAAAATAATTGGAAAGGGGTAAGTTGATCAAAAACTGGAACGGGTTTTTAGCAGATTGGTGATGTTTGCATTTCACCTCTTTCAAGGTCAGGACATGAAAACAAAGAGAATCTCCTACGTTCCTCACCTGGTTTAAAAGCACGATACCTCTTCACTGCAATATTTCTGCAGCAGACATTCTGAACTAGACATCAGAACAGGAAAATATCATTTACAGAAAGAGGATTGCATGCAAACATCTTTTACCTCCAGCATAAACGCATGAAACTAAGTAGACCCTAGCTGGCAAGGTACACACCAAGAATAGGTTTATTGAGCTGATATCCTACATGTGCCTTTGTACATTAATTGTCCAGTAACTGCAGCTGACTCCATAGGGAGGGTTAGTTAGCTGACATCAGTAAGAAAGGGGAAAGAAAAGGCTTGTAAGAAGATGTTCTTTGAGGACCAGGTACAGAAGCATTTCAGCACTAATTTTGAACTCAACTGGATGCCTACATTGGGTTTAACTCATGAATAACATACATCGGTACAAAAGTAGACACACACACCCCTCATTTGAGGTAAGTAGTGCATAGCTGCTCAAAACATTCCACAGAGCGAGGAGAGGTGCCACAGCTCAATATGAGAGTCTCTGGGACTCCTGTTGTTGCAGAGTAGACAATGTACTACAGCAGTTTTAAAGCACGATGCCTTGAGGGATTTAAGCCCTCGCTAAAACATATATCCACTCCTACAGACTTATACCTCTGGTGTGAGCAAAAGACAACGAACACTTAGGTTATGAACCTGGGATGTCACATGACTCTAACCAGATTTCAGAATCTTTATTACATTAATTCTTGGCACCAAGTCTACGCGCAAGAAGTAATAGAGCACCACTATTTTAATCTAGCTGAAATACCAGAATATGGTTTATAAATCACAGTTTAATTGGAGAATAGCCTAAACCAAACCTCATTTCTCCAGAATGTTGCAAAGAAGGTCTAAATCTGGAATGAAGACTGCTAGCTCTAGCAAAAAAGACATCAGTATATGTTTCTGCTATTAGTCAATCTCCAGTTAGTAACCAAAAGAGTTTCACTACAGCCTTTGGATTATACTAATGGGAAGAACATAGAAAAAAATCCATAGGTGACGGGGCCTGGGCAGGACAGATGCAGGTCAGCTGGAGGATTCTAAATAACTTCTTCACTCTTCTTCAGAAGACTTACTGACTAAGTTAACACACCATTAATGATTCCCTCACTTTCCAAGCTTTCTGCTCAGAGTTTTCTTGCGTTAGGCACAAGTATCCATCAAGTAGTGCTACAGACATTATGCACAGAGGTTTGTCAGATCCAGTAAGTATCTGGCCGAAGCTGTGGCTCAACAGTCACTTTACTAAGAGATGTTATTTGGGAATAAACATCCTAAGAAATTTCAGGTGCAGGTCACCATACTGACATTCTATCCGTTCACATGAGAGACAATAATCCAAATTATTTTTAAAGATTAGTATCTGCACAAAAAAATAATATTATCTAATACAAGAAGTGTTCTGCCATCCAACAGAAGACTCATGATATAATTGTGTAATAAATGTGCATTGTTCAAAAAAAAGCATGCCACAGGATTCTCACACTACAACTCTCTCAGTGGCATCAACCACAGATACTTCCAACCAGCTGAAGCACACTTAAGGAACTAAATTCTGCATTAAAAAGTATATACTCCTGGGTTTCCACAGGACCTATTTCAAAACAAAAGGCAGAATATGGTACTGATATCTGATTGCTCAGGGATTGTGGAAAACATGAGAGTTCTGGAAAGGTTTTTTGCCAGATTACTGAATTACTTTGCTTTAGATAGTAAGTTAGAATCCTTTTTGGCAGCAATTATATGGCATAACATACAGACGAGATGTGGCACACATTCCACCATATGGGCTAGAAAAAAGCAGATGTCTGGGGAATATCTTCAACTAAAAATATTGTGTCTTATCTGACTAAGAGAATTGTAAATATTTTAAACGATAGTCAGAATATTTAATTGCACTCTTTGAAATACTGGAATTTACATGCAAAATAAACTGACAATTATATTATATACAATACCTTGAATACAATTAAATACAATACCTTGAACAAGTACTTTCCAGCCCTTTTCTGTGATTGCATTACAAAAAAGATATGTTCAATGAGTGAAAAAAGAGTAGAGATCTTCTGGACAATCTTTCATAAGAACCCAGGCAAAGGGAAATTCTAACTTCTCCTAAGACAGATTTTGTTGTCTTCCAGAACACAGTGAGAAAGACCTGATGACCCAGAAGACCTCTTCCCAGTGTTCACAAGTGTCTGAGTTAAAATTAGTTTCCTTTGGAAGCCAGCTGCAGAATACTTGCGATTCTGTGACTTAACGCACATCACCCATATGCTAATTTAGCAGACAAGATAGATTGTCATGGAGGATATCAGAGTGAGTCACACTTAGAAACTCAAAATCACTTTCTACATGACGGTGCCTTGCAGAAACTGACTTCTGCCACTCCACTGCCTGGGGAGACAAGGCTCAGTATACATTATGCAATTCTAAATTTTTCACATGCCAAGTGGTATTTGTGCAAACAAGACAATTAGGAATCTTAGTCATTATTTGCTCAGGCAATGATCTGATTTGCGTGTGAAAGCTAATGCTTGCAGATAAAGACATAGGACCGAAGATATTTGTAGAGTTCAAATAAGCAAAAGCAATTGTAAAGGTTTCTATTATTTCAACAACTGAGCTGGTGGAGAGGGACATTAAGATATAAATAAAAAATCAGCACTAACTGAACACAACACCCCCAAAACCCTACCCTTCCTTTGTAAAGTGGTATTGGACTTGTTTCAACTAGAGATTAAATAAAATGATCCCAGCTGTCCCATGGTGGGGTGGATATGGGAAAGAAGGGGATGCTGTGTTGTCAGAGGGCTGCAGCAATACTACCCAGCATGTCACAACCCTTTATGTCTTCTGGAGAGAGGAGATGCTGTTCTATGTACCTTCTGCACCAGCCTCCCTTCTCTCCAGTGAAGCACTGCAGTGCAAACACTTATACACTCTTATTTGAGCTTTTTCAGTTCACTGTAATGGTCTTAATGACATTTGTCACTTTTGGGCTCAAAAGCACCAACGCTGCTTCTCTCGTCTGATTTTATCCTCTGCACAGCTGGGCAGAGGAAAGTAGAAAAGGCTGGCTTTGAGATCCTGCTGTATTTCCAGATGTGACCTTCTGATACTTGGCTGTGCATCCTGCAGCTGTGAGAGTCCCTCCCTGCAGCCCAGTCCCCCTGTCCACTGGGGTCTTGGCTTCACTACCTCTGCTTCACATCTGGGGAGCAACAGTAAGGCCACAGTGGCAGCTTTCTGTATGCATAGATACACTCCTGATGAATCAAAGCACCCCAGCACCAAGTATCCAGATCCCAGCTACACTATGCCATAAGTTTATGGATGAGGCAAGACGATTCCTAGCAACAGGGATGTAATTAATCACCACAAACCCTTAGTATATACAGTCAGCAGTTTGCAAACCTGTTTTCTCAATCCCAGACTCAAGCGTCCACGGCTCAGAAGATGCTCAGGGAACAAGGTTTGGCAGAGGCAACCTTTGCAACAGTTACTCCTTGCTTAAATATATGGCTCCTTTACCGGTGGAAGGAGCCAGAGGGAGGGTAGTCTCCATGGTATTATTTTAGCCAGATGACTTTGTCCATGTGGAAATCCCTACTGAACAGCTCACTGTTGAGTATCTTGTACCTGTCTCAGATATATGCAGGCAGAGAAGAATCCTTCCAGTTTCTTCACCTTTCTTCAAATCAGACTCCTCATCAGGGAATCTCAACTACAAGTTTCATAGTTTTGAGCTCAGAAGTTTCAGACAAGTGAAGCTACTGCTGCTTCAACATGTTGTAAAAATACTCTACAAACAAAGAAAAAGTATATTGGCCAGAAGAATGTAACAGCTCGTGACTGCAGTTTGACATGCTGTCATAAAAATGCAGCAGCAGCACAAAATATCAAATCAGTAGCATAACTTCAGTACATTAAAAAGCAGGATTTAGCATGAAACTCATCCCCTCATTAGAGGGAGAGATTCCTGAATCAGTTATGCTTTCTGTCCATCCACCAGAATTCCACTGGCTTGTTTGGTTAAAGAAGAGAGACAAAATTTAACTTTGCACTGTTGTTAAGCTGGTACTCACACCTTCCTGAAATGTAGCAGGTTCAGCTGGTCGAGCTCCAACTGAGGATTTTGTGAACTATTGTCTTCCCCTCTCCCTCACCCTCACCCTCAAGCATTTCCCCCCCTGGGCAAACACCCAGTCTGGGGGCAACCAAACCACATTTTTCTTCCTAAACTTTATGGAAAGACATGCAGATCACCACCAGAAAGGGTGAAGCATAAGGCACAGGAAAGCCATTTTAGTACCTCTCACTTTCCCTTGCATTACATGATAAAGAAGCTGGTGAACACTCACATTTTCGTCACCAAAATACACAGAAACATGCACTTCAACATTTAGAGATGACCCCACAATTTCATCTTAAAATTCAGAGCAGGTTGGCATGGCTCTCTGGAGACAGCTCACCCCAGACTCAGGAAATGCACCGCTGTCTTTAACCCACCCAGTAAGTGCAAACCCTTGGAGACAGCCGCCTCTGCTCCTGCAGAAAGTGAAGCCAGCTTTCAGCATCGCTGTGGACCTGCTCGTGCATCTAAATGGGCCAGGGCCACTTGGGAATGGAGAATGGGACAGCATCCACAAGAAAAGCCATTGTACAGCCCCCGTTGGTGCTCTAAACAATGATGCACTTTGCTGGTGTGTTCAGCACCTTATCAGTGGCGGACTAGATTATTTTATCAGGGGTTAACATCCAGTCTGGTCAATAATACCAATAAATCCATGGCCCATGCTCATCAATTTAAAATTTAAATCCAATAGCTGGCATACAAATCCCCAGCGACACCTCATCATACTCTGTGTAACAGGCAGGCAAGGATGAAAAAACGAATTCAATGCTGCTAAAAAAAAAATCATGATTAGGAACTTTCTTTCCATCCTGATTAATGGAGCATAGACCACTTCTAAAGAAAGAGGGGGAACAGTTAGAAATAGAGAGAAATAGATAGAAAACAGAGCCTTTCTAATCAGGTTCAATGGGACAGGAACAACAAAAAAAAAAAGTACTTGGAGAATAAAAGCAGAAGACAGAAACTGCAGGAAACTAAAATAAATCCCAGAAAAATACCTGAAATATAAACTAAATAGATGTCAACACTCTTAGGAATCTTGAGGAGCAAAATTAAATCTATAGGATTTCATGAATGACTTTGGTTTTCATTAAACTGTTTCTTACTTGAAAAGGCATTGCTATTAAAGAATTGGCTGTTCTAAAGGCAGCTTTTCAGCTACTAAGGCAAAGACCGGACCTTTCTGTACCTCACACACACTAGTTTCACCTCAGACCTATCTCAGAGTTGTGTGATACAGCAAGGAATGCCATCCTGTACAGCACAAAAAAGGAGTTTAATCTCTTTCTATTTCCAGTGCAGATCACTGAGCCATTACTATTCCATCCTATTTTCAGGGCAGTAAATTAATACAGCTTAAAGCCATTATATGTAAAGTTCATGAAAACAAGTCTGCTGCTTATGTTGTGTTGAAAAATTTCAAAAGGTAACTGAAAGATCAACTCAAACTGAAAAAAAGAAAAAAGCCACATTTCTTGAAGCATTAAGTTGTTTGCTTAGCCCTGCTTCTGAGTTTTCGGTGGCTTTTCTGTATTTGTGGGGGAAGCACGCGGTGTAATGCACCGTGTAGCTCAGGTTCTCTGCTGTTACAGAGCCACAGGATCGCAGAAGGGTGAGGCTGGAAGGCACCTCTAGAGACCACCTCATCCAATGCCCCTGCTCAGACAGGGTCAGCTCAAGCAGGTTTAGGTAGTCTTTGTAATTTCAGCAAGTCTGACACCCATCTTAAACAAATACAATTAAAATAGTTCTAGAATAGTGAAGAGTAAGAGATTTTAGTGCAGGACTCTTAACACTTGTTGTCCCCAACCACGCAAGGTTTCATCACTGATCACTGAAATCCTTCCCAACCTGTTATGGGACTATCTTTCCTTTCACAAGACCTGTTCGGAGCCTGGTGTCCAGGACTGCTGCAGAACCGAGCTCTCTCTGCAACGGTAGGTGCCTTTGTCGCTGCATACCACATGAAGAAAATGTGACCTTGGAGCATCATCGGTGCTAGCCTTCCTTAAGGCTAGCAGGAGGATGAGCTTTAGCACCCGTAAATTCTCAGCCAGGAGAAAGAAGTATACTTTGTCTGGGACAAACTGTGCTCATACCTTACTGGTTTTCCCAAAACTCTCAGCTTCTCTTTGTGAGGTAAAATAAAAGGTTCACGTTGGCTTATTACTTTCATAGTAACTTCAGAATCTTTAAAAAAAGAAGTGCATTAACTTTCTTGGAAATGGATTAGGCAGACTTTGAACAATCTGCTCTCTTTAAGAAACTCTTTACTATTGGTAAGAAGCCAAATACTCTCACCCAGAAATTCCTTTACCCAGACCACTTTTTCCACTAAACAAGAAGTTTTACACATCTACCTTTCATTTCAGTTGCCTGGCAAACTGAAACCTTCCTTTAAAAGCCACTCGCTCAGGAAGTTGCTAACAGAACTGCAACACTATATGAATAAAAAAGGAGTGACTGAAAATAATAGAGCTGACGGATGTATCATACTACTCCTGCCCAAGAGCATCCTGCACCACTATACTGCTCCATGTAACCAACACAGCATTTATGTGCTGGCCATCAATGAAGTGAAAAATCACTACAGGTCTGTCCGCCACAAGCAATCTGACTTTTTATAATCACAGATCTGGCTTCTCTTCCCAGCATGCTGGGTCACAGCATTAGACCAAAAATCTGCACCCAGATTTGAGACACTGCAGGTTTTTCAGAGCTGGCAGTCAGCTTCTCCTTGCTGCACAGACAGGAGCCATTTGTCAAACACAGAAGAGTTAATGTACGTCAGTGTTTGAACTTCAAATGCAGCTGAAGCTTGAAGGCATTCATAGCCAAAGCAATGACTTTATTTTTGGTGAACTGTTAGCCCGGTATTTGTAAAGCTCTGGTTGATGAAGTAAGGCACACACATATGCAGTCACTTCTGCTGGCTGCAAGTTCTGAATTACTGAGACCACTTTCCCAGGCTTGATGCATTACAGATGTAGGCATGAAGGGTGTTGCCACTGGGCTAGAGAGAAAGAAAGAGGCTTTGATCCCTTTACCACAACTGATCCTCCTTCAGCTGGGAACCTTGTTTCAAAATTCCTGATGGGAATCAGGCAAGGAAAGTTCTCAATCCTTTCCCGTTCCTTAATCACTTAGGCAAAGTGTATGAAGTCTTGCCTTTCCCATCCATGTGCTATGCAAAAGCTACATTACACCATCACAGCTATCACTTCCCCAGTGCTTTTCTACCAACCATATCCCACAAACCAGTGCAAATTTGGCCCCAGCTCTGGTCCCAGCACAGTACAAACTAGGGCTGGGGGCAGGAGGGAAGGGATGAGGAGTTTGGCTTTTTCCATGGTCATCCATTTATTTCCTGCAGTTCTCATTGCAGCAAGAAAGGCATCAAGAGCTTTAATCATTACATCTCAAAATACACAAGTTAGTACTTTTCTGTGCTTCCAGACAGTAGATTAGTGTAGCCTGGCTGCCAAACATGATTAATAACTCTGCAAGGGCCTTTGTACTGTATGCACTATTTGCCAAAAATGGCAGAAATCAGAAGAGAGGAGGGTGCACTGCAATGACAGCTATTTCAGAACCAGATGACTGGCTTTTTGTGATTAAAGAACAAACCCAATTACATGAAGAAAACTCGGTGACATAAGCTCTCCTCTAGTTCCCTCCTCCCCAGGCCCCATCACCCCTCCTTCTTTAAAGCGTTGCTTGGCATTCCTGAGATTAATTTCAGGGCTCTAAAATAAACACTTCCAAAAATAGTAAGAGGAAATGGTAATGTTGCAAAGTGGAGTTTGTTAGCTTATTTTCCAGAAACCAGAAGCCCTGTCTGCTTGAAACCCTCATTGCTCCGCACAGCAAGTCACAAGAAGATAAATGACTTTCTGTATCAGCAAAGACCAAACACGCTGCTGCTCTGGTGCAGAGAGGCTCAGGCTTCAGTGTGTGTGAAAAGCAAGTGAGCAGCACAGGGCTGGGTGGGCTGCGGCAAACCCTAACACAGAAGACAATCTCTAGTCTATCAAAACCCGGTTCTGCTTGATGAGCAGGTTGGGTATTGCAAGCCTTATCTGTTCCTCAGAGCCGTAGATGTTCCTGACAGCATCAGCACCAGCTTCGCTAGAAACATCTCCAAGAAGTCTTTTAGCTTAGTCTGCAAACACCAGTCATACAGGTCAATATCCCCCGTAGTCACATGCAAGTGTTTGTTCCCTACCACTTTTGAACATTTAAGCTCTGCCCCGCCTGTAAATCACGATCCTAGCACTGCCAGTTACCCCCAGTATGAGTTCATTATGTCTAATGTGGGAAAAGGACTTAGCCTGTGATGCCAGTTGCTCCATCCGCCAGGATATCCAGCAACAAGGCAGCAACCACTGCAACAAACGTGAAGGGTGGCACTGAAAAATGTGTGGTGACACTCCCTGGGAGAAGTGCAGCTCCCTGACTCCTCTAGCCAGCTGCAGTAGCCACTGTCCACCACACAGTTACCTCAACTAGAATAACACGAGTCAAAAAAAAAAAAAGAAAAAACCAAACAATCAACAACAACAACAACAAAAAACCCCAACCACCAAGAGTTCCTCCAGGTTGTAATTTCTAAATTGTCATGTTTCTGCCTCAAAGTACAGACACAGCAGAGCTCAGAGAAGCTGGATGGTAAGCATCAGAGTCTTTGGGATGGGGGCTTACATTTTTGTCTGAAGTCTAAATAACTGTACAGTTGATTCTATGTCACATTTTGAGGCCGTAGAGAGGATCTGTTCTGTCAATGGAGCATCCCCATCTACTGTTGGAGAGCGGAAAGGGAGCAGCACATCCCTCACAAAGAAGCAAGATGCAGAAGAGGGTTCTGCCACCCAGCACGATTGCCTGGAGCCTGTGTCGAAAGGGTGGAGGAGCAAGTGCAACTTACACAGAAACTTTGCTTCCCAGTTCTGCTGTGGCCTTTACCAGAGCTCTATTCCAGTGTCTATCACCAAAATAAGCTTCTGGATGCCACTGTTTAAAAATGCACAATTTTAGAGAACAAACTTGCATGTAAGCCAAGAAAAAGCGTTGCTTTCCTAGTCTTGCAAACAGCCTCAAATAATTACCTAAGGAAATTTGAAGTCTTTAAGGAGGATAGATGATGGTGACAGTTTAGACACTAAAATACATTTAAATCTTTCATTTCTGCTGATGACAAGAAACCTGCAATAGCCAATAAATTATGGCCATTTTTTTACAATACTCATGAAGTTTCAGACATTTCTAAAATTGAAAAAAAAAAAAAATAAAATCTCCTATTACTGAAGTACCAAACGGATTCCAAAATGTATCTAAATGGAGATAAAGGATTTAAACCTTTTCAGGGTTCTGAAGTCTACTGAATTCATGCTCTTATCTTTCGTCATCTCCTAACTGACAAGGAGAACATAATACATGATCAGACTAAGTACTGCACAGAAAAGCATGGATTTAGTAAAAGGCAATCTCAAAACTGAAATTAAGACATTAATAAACCTGCCTGTCAGAGAAGATGTGGAATGATTCCAGACTAAAAACTTCAACACAGCTTTCTAATTACAGATTATTCTTCATCACAGCAGCATGATGCGAACAATCTTGATAAAGTCACCTATTCATCAGTTACTGTCATTTCCCCATAATAATAATCCTGCCTCTTACATAGAAAGCAAGAGCTCAAGATCTATCACTGATACAGAAATGAACAGCTTCAGAAACTCAAGAGATGTATTCTGAGAAAGCAAGCTATTCGTCACTTTTCTATGGTCCTTCTCTTCTGTGCATGTGAAGCAGAAGTGGGCTAAAAATTAATGAGACGAGCCTACTCCCATGCTACAGAAGTTAAGTACCCACTTTAAACAGCATCCAAAGAAGAAACAGAATTACTTGTACACTTGAAAGACTTGCCAAATTCAAGCTTTTAGTGCTGAGGGATGGCTGAAAACATCCCCAGAAGATGCCATATTTTCATGATTGATTTAATTCGGAAAAGAATATTTTCATCTTTAAAGTGATTCACTGTGATACTGAGGTTGCAATAGCTGTGTATGCATACACAGTCACAGCTGGCAAAGGCATGAGAAGGAGAAATCCAAACACTATTTTTATTGTATAGACAGCACTTAACTTGCTCCAAACTCATGTTTGGAAGTCTGTTTGGGAAACATTAACATTTTCTTTCTCCTCTGCCTTATCATGCAACCCGCTCCTACAAAGAAAAAGAGGGGGGAAAAAAAATAGAAAGCAGACCTACATGTAGTTTTCCCAGGGCCAGAAGATGACAGACACATGGGTCAGATTCTTCACTCATTGCTCCCACCTCTCAAGGATGGAGGGTTTGACTAACTCCCTCCAAGTGATCAAGGAACTTGCTTGTCACTCCTATAGTAAACCACAAAACAACTGGGATTTCCTTCCACGTGTAAAGTAGGGAAATAATTACCTTGCGGCACTCTCAAGAAAAAGCGTTGCATCACAGTCTGTCTTTGGGCTAAGAAGAACAGGGGCCATCTACCCAGAGCCTGCTCTGGCCTCCCTCCTCTTGAATTCAGGGTTTCAGTGGAAGGAGATCCTTGTGCATGCTCCATGGGTCATCCTATGCCAGCATTCAAGTCCAGGTGTTATAACCCTTTCCTCATCACAATCCCTTCACCTCTCCTGGTTCATCCTTTGCAACTGCTGCCTCTCTGTCTTAGGAATCCTCCTTGCTTCAAGATGCGCTCCCAGGTCTCAACAGAGAGGCCTAGCCTCACTCATATATGGCTTCTTCTGCTTCAAGAAGACTTCACCTCCTCTAGGTCCAAATTCCTAACTTCATGCCATGGATCAACCTCACACTCCCTCAGGGAATGCGAACACCTCTGTTGCACACCACCTCTGTCAAGCGTCATGAAATGAGCAGGTATTTCCCACAGCAGGCTCCTCACACGTTCCTCCTGCTCTTGTAATTTATTGACCGGTAACTCTGGGCTGCAGGAGCCCAGTATTAAGTCCCATGTTCCTAGGTGGTCACCTAGAGTGCCAACAGGCCACCTCTGCTCCTCAGGGAACACAAGGTAGAGTCGCTTCAGATGTCCGTCCTGTAGCACACTTGAAACAGTCTCTCCTTCAAGACATTACTAGATCACCTCACAGCAGAGAGGATTTGCATGAAAGGAAGGAGGCAGCATCAGAGAGCTTCTTAAGGCTTTGATTCCTCAAAAGCTTATGCAGGGACAGTCCCAGTGAAATTAATTTGTAAAATTAAACACATGCATAAATGCTGGCAGAACTTAGGCCTAAGAGACAGCGAGTGCTCACATAGCCTGCGAGAAGCATATCCAGCAAAGAATATCCTACTTCTGAGTCAAAATAGGTTTCGATAAACTTACCAACTCCATATAAACAATCTTACAAGACATATGCATTCATTGCTGGAAGGGCATAAAAGGAACAAAATAGAATTGAAAATTATTGTTATTATTATATCCTTATGCCTTAAAAATTATTGTTAAGGATATGCAGGATGTTGAGAACATATTAAGCTGTATGTTTTACTAAACCCTGAGGGAAAGTCAGGAGACCAGAAAAGACCAGAACGACTGCACAGAGGCAATGACAAATCTGTAGAAACACAGGGGCTGGAAATCCAAATGAGCGAGTGTTGAGCTGAAATAACCTAAAATAATCTCTCTCCACTAGCAAATAACATGGGGCAGGGGGAGAATACCCAAGCTTCCTGAAAACTGAAACCTTTTCCTCCTTTTATTTTGGAAAAAAATAGGACGAGCTGGTTTTCTAGATGGGCAAAATGGAATTTTGCTGTAGAAGTGGCAAACCTCCAGCAGTGGCAAACCAAGAACACTAACACAGATGGTGAAACACTAGAAACTTTTCACTCAAAAAAAGGAAAAGAAAGACAGAAGA
This sequence comes from Ibycter americanus, assembly GCA_035590275.1. Classification (NCBI taxonomy): domain Eukaryota; kingdom Metazoa; phylum Chordata; class Aves; order Falconiformes; family Falconidae; genus Ibycter; species Ibycter americanus. The sequence goes on from JAVJGI010000063.1 coordinate 31,214,348, forward strand.
CCCTGAACCTGTAGTGGGCAAAAATCACTAAGTGGTGATCATCTCAGTTCCTGCGAGGGGACTTCAAAACCACAGAGCCTACCTCAGCGCACTTAGGACAGCGTAGCTTTGACAAGCAGACAACACCACTTTACCAAGAGATAAGCCATAGTGAAAGCGGGGACCAGAGAGAAGGGCCCTAGGCACAAGGATGCATGCAGTGGTGTTACAAAGAATATCATTAAAACCAGACAACAGATGCTTCTAGCACCATGGGAGGTGCCTTATGCAGCATAGAAGTCTCAGCAAGGAGGAGCTGCCTTGCTCACTTCTGAACTCCGCATAAAAGAAAGCCCTGAGCTCTTAAATATTAACCAGTATCAGATGCTTTTTCTTTGTGTGAGCACAAGACTGGTAAAGCAGAAAGGAGACTTTGTTCTTTGAAGAACACTACTTTACAGACCATTTAAAACATAAGGTATCAGCAAAGAAGAAGCAGCTGGGATGCAATTACCTCCAGATCACTACAGAAAACTGCACGTGGACAGGTGACGATCTCCTTACTGCAGCAATTTAGCAGATTGCTTAACTGAGAGTGCTATTTCGATAACTTTGCACATTAATCCAAACCACAAACAATTCCCGAATCTAAGCACTTTTACTAATGAATAATGAATTAATTTTCATCTCATTCTGAATATTCTTACGGGGATTCTTAATAAATCTGTAATTTATTAGACACACACTGCATTTCTTGATGAGGAACTCCGTCTCTCAAGGAAAAAAATGGTGGTCCTACTGTCCCTTAAGCCTCATTCAGATCATGAACCGCCCCCACCCATGCCCACCCTCATCCCAACTATTCACATGTGAATTATAATCTGGAGCACACGTAAAAGAATTTCCTTCATTTCAGCAGCAGCCTTATTTGGTAAAATCTACCGTTTTGATGAAAGCAATTTCCTCATGGATGAGGATATTTCACTATGTTACATACTGTTCCCTTGTCTCTTCAGTGGTAGAGAAGGAGAGTCTGAGCAATTCCGGGTATGGAGATGTCAGCATGAATTAAGTCGCCATCAATAACATTTGTCATGTTTGTGATCTTAAACATTTTCATGTAACTTGAAGTGTACTCCTCTAAAGAACAGAGCTACTGCTACAAAAGTTTCACATATGAAAATAATGGCCAAAATGGAGCACATTTTTATTTCAGAGTAGAGAGTGCTTTTAGGAATGAGAGAAAATTGGATCAAAACTAGAGGATTACTTTTTCCAGTATCCTGTCGCTACCAACAGCAGGTACCAGCTGGTTCAACAGATGATAAAACAGTGCTGAAGTCATAGAATAATCTACCTACAGGGAAAAAAAAAAAAAATTATTGTTTGATATATAAACAAGTTCCATTCTATTATATTTTTGCCCTGTCCACTATAATTCTGGTGGTCTCTACCAATGATGTAGCTGTCCAGCATGACTCAGAAAAAGATTAAGAAATTATCTTGTCTGCATCCAGGGATATGTGGAGTTTGATATATTAGGTGCACTGTGTACTATAACCAGTGTTCTCAATAACTACAGCGTTGTGTCAAACACGATTTCTCTGTAGGTAATGAAAGCCTTGAAAAGCAACAGCTACACCAGCAGAGCAAGATTGTTTTTCTAAATTGCCAGAAAGAAAAGGCTTTAGATTGTTATGGATTCTGCAGAGTAATTCACTTTTAGGGAGCTCTGCTGGGCACATTAAAATTCAAAAACCACACAACCTGTGGCACTACAAACATTAATATTTATTGCTGCAAGAGCAGTAGCAATGCTCATATTTAATACAGTGATAGTGACTGCTGTGACCTCTAACAGTTTCCACTGACGTTAATGGGAGTTGGGGCTTTTCTTCCCCACATAGAAATAGGACCAGTCCAGACCTTCCCATGACTTTTAGGGGGAAAGAAATTTGCTGCGGGCAACGGGGAGTGGAAGTTAGAACAAGACCTAGGCCGGTCCCTACTCATGTTGACATTAAGTATTCAAATAGTAATCTCTTAAAACTGAACTTTAAAAGAGGGGCAGATGATGGCTTAAGCTGCATAGCCATGTGAGGCAGCAGGGGACAGAAATCACTCTTCCCTTTCAATGTGAAACACCTTTCCTAGCAAGCAGGAGAGCTGAGGCAGCAGGGCAGGCTTTGTGAACCTTTCCAGTGCCCACCAAGGCTGGCAATGGAGAAACCAGCTGGGGATGTGGCATTTAAGCCACAATGTCAATCTGCAGGCCAAAGCAACACCCACTTCTTCCTTCTCCACCTTCATGCATGCCACGGCAGCATCGATGGCAGGGGTGGGACTTCTGCCATACCCTGATGGAGGAAGCCACCCAGAAAGGGCCATGGGTTCCTGTCAGCCTCATTACTTCTTAATTTCAAGTGGCTTCAGCAGCCTTTAGGAGAGCAAGTTTACAATGCTTGGCAGCTCAGGTTCAGAATATTTGGTTTTAGTGTGTTTTCACAGGCAAACCACTGACACATTTTCACTCCAGCTGATTAAATTTTTTTTTTCTCTTGTCTGATCAGGTCATCTTCCTTTCTTAAAGAATACTGCTCCTCAATAGTGAAGACACCACTCCAGCAATCCTTATTTTTTGTCCATTATAGATATATATATCTTTCTTTTCCAAGACCATAAATCATCTCCAGTAAGATTTTTAGGAGCTTGTAGGCATGCTTCAACAGAACTATCATCGGTCCAACTTGCACTGCTTAGGCGTTTCAAAACAAAATTTCACCTTCCAGGTAAAATTCACCCACAGAGGAAAGAAACCCTGCGTTTGAAGAAGCCATAACATCAACCCAAGGTTAACAAATGTTCTTTAAATCCACTGGGGTTTACCAGCTGAGGAACTGACTCACTTCACCTACAAACCTGACCTCAAAACCAAACTATGTTTTCATTTCTTCCATTCAGGAATTTTATTGCATACTTTCAGTTCACCCCAAGTGAGGCACTTTCCATGACCAAACCACAGCTCAGACATGCAGCCAAACCTCCATTTTCAACCGCTAGTATATGCCAACAGCCTGTTAGGGGCTGACGTTCAGGTCACTCAATTTTATTTCACAGCATGCTCCCTATGACAAACTACATCCATCCAAATCCATCACCACAGTACGCACACCCTCGATGACTCTTCACTGGGTACCACTGCACTACATTGCATTGTAGTATCTAAATATAGGACTCTCGTTTTTCCTCAGCTAGCTGCTTTCAGGGATCCATTTCTCACCACTGGATAAACTCGTTTCTGTAAGGGCCTTGAGAGCATCTCCCCACTGGGACGTTGGCCACTGCCCTGCCACCACGCTGTTACACCAGGCCCTGGTGTCCCTGCCCTCGCTGCGGTCAGCCCTGGCTGCCTCCACCCCTGAGCCAGCGCAGGGATGATATATTAATCTTTACAAACCAATGCACGCTTTTATTAATGTACATTTTTGAAGGCACATACATATACCTACAGATAACACTGAAATTTCAGGAGTATTCACATACATGTGAACACACTAAGATGGAGTTGCTCTTAGTGCTCTCCTCCCTCATTTACTCTCTAGATTCCACTTACTATTTCCATTCACTAATTAAAATGTCTTGCAAAGTAGAAACACTCCCTGGCTGGTTTTCATTAGTACCAACAAATATAACTGATCACGCACTGTATAAATACTCATAGGCAGGAACAAACTCTGGACAGATTTCTCGCCATGCCCAGCATCAAGTACATGTGAATAGTGGGTCAGTTTGAAAATCTTTTTTGAGAAGTTATGTTTGACCAGCAGAAGTATTTTCTTTGTATGTGCTCCTCTAGATGGCACCCGAAGCTACTTTTTCACTGTAATCAGCAAAAAAAATTGGGGGGCAAATTTTGCAGGAATAAGGATAAGAAGGAAACTTCTCAAATTTGCAAGTGCTCAGTAAGTCGCTTGGTGGGGCAGTGTTTCTGGGCAAGCTTCACATGGAGGCTGCCTTGCAAGCCAGGCGCAGACTGCTGCTGGAGTGGGATGTCCCTCGTTACATACCTTACATTTCCCTGGCCTCTGCTTTCCCGCTTTGCTTGTGATTCTCTTCCTCAGTTCTGCTGTCTGCCATTGCTGTCTGATATGATAATTTTGCATCTATTGAACAATGACATGTAAAGAGGAAAAAACTTCAGAGAAATGTTGCATGATCCAGATGACTGATTGATGCCTAATAGTTAGACAAACAGACCCTTCAGAGAGAATATGAGGAACGCAAGCTGCCAGCAGTTCTCATTAAAATATTTGACCCTACCTCAGAGGTGTAGGAATGAAGAATGCATGAAGTTAGAGATGGTCTGTCAACCAAATACACTCCCTTCACGAGCCAAATTCTAAATGTTTTGCTGTGTCTGGTTTTCATGTATTAAATAGACGAATATGGGGAAAGACAGTACAGGGTGCAAAAAGAGGCATGTCTGCACGTGCACACCCATAACACTCAAGATCGTAATGGGTGAAAAGTCTCGGATACGTTTGTAACCATTCCCTCCACATCTAGAAACCGTGCTGTTATGAAGTGGACATTTTGGCAGATAGTATCGGTGGTTTGTTTCCTTGTGGGCAGATACGAACAAATCAATACAGTTACTAGTGCATAGTATAGCACGTTCATATACCTAAGAATTTATATGTGTTAAACGCTGTAACAAGAAAGTGTTCATAAGTGTCAAGTTTAGGTTTTGCTTCATTTTCCGTTCCTAGGAAATCAAGAACACAGATTTTTTTCTCTAGGGGTAGATTATTATTTTATTTTCATTGGAGAATGAGAAACGATAATCCTCTTCTGGTCATATCTCTGGGAATATTTGATTGACTAGGCTTTTCTTCCTCCAACAAGATCGGTTCAGTTCTTGCTGAAGATGCAACAATAGTTTGAGAAACTGGAACCTCAGATGGGATCCCATCAGCTTCAAATCTTTCACTGCCTGTTGTCTCTTTAGGTGATAAGCTTTCCTGTGCTCTCTCTGCTACACGTTCTTCCACTCCTGCAGACACGTCCTTTTCAACACTTTCCACTTGAAATTCTATTTTGGGATCTACTCTAGCACATTTCACATCTATTTTCACTCCTGAAATGTCTACCATTATATCTTCCAGCTTAGCTGCAACATAAGCAGCATCTTCTGATCCCTCTCTCGTAGACCACCTAGGGTCTTTTTAATCAACTTCTTTGTCTATCTTGTATAATTTTCATTTTGCCAATAAACTTTCCAGTTTTAATTACTGCCTCCTGACTTTAAATGTCCAGCTTTTCCTCTGGAAGACAAACATCTTTATTTTTTGTTTTTCACCTGCATTAATTTCAGCTGATGATAATTTAAATTCTACTACTGAATTGTCTAACTCAGCAGAGCTTTCTGCTTTGGGGATCTCTATATCCAGTGGTCTGACTTTGTGCTTTTGAAGAGTCAGAGTACATGTAGGGAATTCTTTTGGTAAACTTTTTTTGTCAGTTTTTAAAGCACTTATTTCTGGCTTTGACAATTCTGCTGAAGACACAGTGAATTCTGAATGCATTTCTGTCCTTCAGCACCGTGCTTAACTATATCTGTATACTCAGCTATATCTGGGTTTCGAATATTCACTCTAATCCCTGTTCTCTTTGCAGGTAATGAAATATTTCCTCCCACCTCTGGCTAGCTAACACTAGAAGTCTTCACACAATCTCTTAATTTTGCAATCTTCCTTTCCCAATCTTATTTGCAGTGGCTGCATGGGGAAGGTATTTTCAGGAATATTTCTTTCAATTTGTATTTTGGCAAAGAGAATGCCTACCTGAGGCTTTTCCACACTTCTTTCATCATCAGTCTCACCTTTTTTTGTCCTTTCTTTTAATAATGTCCAGCTTAATGCAGGTATTCTGTATTATGGCATTTAAAAACTTCCCTGGTGTTCCTTGGTCTCAACTTCTTCAGTTTTTCTCTCATGTTCTCCTTTTAATTTGGTTACCTGCACCTCAGGGCTCTTGACAGCTCCCTCTCCTCCAGGATACGACATGTCAAATTTAAGTTCTGGTGCTGGAACTCGCACAGAAATGTCAGCAATCTATGGTGTCAATTTTAGTTCCACTGGCTCTGGTTCTGGTTTTGGAGAGGTGATCACAGGCTCCAGCCCTTTCCCTTTTCTTAGGGAGATTCCAAACTTTGGCTCCTGGAATCTGGGTAGTTTGATTGTCCTTTGAAGACCTTCCAATTTCTTATGTCTTCCATCTACAAAAGGTGATCCTTTGATTCTTATTTCAGGGTTCTTCTGTTCAACTGAAGCTTCTCCTTTGGGTAATTTAATACATGTTTTTTGAATGATACCTTCATAAGCAGAACTTGAATTTTTTTTTTCCCCCTAGGAAGTTTCAGATTCCACTTTAGAATCAATGGCACTTTCTGCCAGTTTTCCCTTACAGCAAGAAATTCTAAATTTTGGTTTTTGGGTTTTATGTATTTTAACTGTACATTCCTTGTCACCCACAGATATTTCAGGAGCTGGTGTTTTCCCTCCTGGCTTCAGACTTTTTTGGTCCAAAGAACCATCTTCATGTAAAATTTCAATCTGTTGCAGAAAGATTCATATCAGCAGGAGATGACATTTTTCATTCAGATTCTGGAATGTTCATTTGATATTTAGTAAGAGTTGCATCCCCTTTTGGTAATGCAGAATGCTGTTCAGTTTTAGAAGAACCGGTATCAACTTTGGACAAACCCAAACCAGACATTCTGAGTATGGTATTTGTAGAGGCTCTATCTCCCTTGCAGACAGAAAGATTTTTAAATCCAACACTCCTTGAAAGAGTAGCAGGAGTTTCCTCTGTTCTGCACAAGAAAGATATTCTGACTGAAAGACTTCAGTTCCCGACCTCCTCTTAGCCATCTTGAAAGGAGACATGAAACAACGTTTGGGCAATCTAAAATGTCTGGTATTTCCAGTTTTCTTAGCAAAGCCATTATCTGGTGTGTAAGCAGGTGTCATATCTTCTGGAACTTCCCCTAAAGATTCCTTCCTAAGTTTGTATAGTTCCACAGACATCATCTTCACCCCAAATATCCCAAATTTTGTTTTCAGAATTATTAGCATTTGTGTGTTATCTGCTGCTTCTTTTTCTCTTGTTTCCAGTGTGTCAGGTGTTTTTGTGTAATTCTGCTCTATCAGTGCCATTTCCAGACTTTCTGCTTGGATGGATCCTTGTGCTGTGTGATTCATTGCATCTATGTGAATTCCACCTTCTCCTCCTCTTTTGTCTGTTGTTCATTTCTGTTTATTTTTGGGATATTTTGATGAGGCTTGTGGATTTTGTTTAGCTGGGCTCTCTTTCAGATCAGGTTTTTCTAAACTGGGCTTTGATATCTCTGTTGTTATAGCTGGCACTTCTGGTGCAGTAAACTTTGATGTTGATTCCTCTTCTTTGCTTTTAAATGCTCGTTTCAACATCAGGGTGTTTTTTTGCATGGGTTGCAATGCCGTTTTTCATTTCTTTCAAGTCTTTTGTTGAAGTTTCAGAACACTGCTTGGACTGCTAAACATTTACTTTTCAGTGCAGTACTTCAAGGCTAATTACAGCACTGATCCCTGCTAGTTGGCACTAATTTGGCAATAGGAAAAGACAGAAGAAAGAATTACCTGGGAGGATTCTTGGGTTGGTTCACTGCCGTTTCTCTTGTTTTACACTGGTGTAACTTCAGTGACAGCAGTAGACAGTAGTTGTCTAGATCTGAAGCAACCCAAGGGTGGGGTGCTCTGCTTGCAGGACTTGAGTGCTCCTGTGTAGTTCATGCAGTTGATTCATCTCACCATCCAGTGGGGCACATCCTTTGAGTCTAGAATACTGCAGCTGTCCTATATGTTGTAAGAGATGTAAAACGTTTTAAAGCAGATGCTTTAATCAAAAGTTAGTTAGAATGATTGGGTGACCAACACCTTTGAAATGATCCTGCTAGTAAGCCTGGGCAACTCAAAAACCCAAAGCGAATTAGGCACTCCACCATGCCACACAGTGAGACCTGAAGATGAATCTCCCATCAGGATGACCTTTTAAAACAGCAAATGACACTGCCCAATCTTGTTCAGCATGGATGTGCAAAGGTAGACCTGGGGCTGATGACATCTTATCTGGGCTTGGATCAGGGGAAGAAGTTTCTAGTTTTCCACTAGCCATTGATCAAGAAAAGCAGTGGTGTATGAGGCACAAGGGTGGCTTCAGGTGCTTGGCCAAGACCTGTCAGGCAATTGCTCTTCTTGTCCTTGTTAGAGGGGTTGTGGATCAAGGTTTGCCAAAATGCTGCCAGAAACATCCTGTGCTGTTGAGGGGCAAATCTGTCAGTGTAAAAGGCCTCTTCCACCCACCTCACAGCGGATAGGAAGGGAAAGACTCCTCCTGTGAAAGCCCTGCATGACACATTCCTACAAAATAGAGTGACAGACTTCTGTCTCCAGGACCAATGCAGATGCAGTGGAAATTGCATGGAAAGCTTTCCTCTGAGGCCCCTGCGTCCATCCTGATTTCCCCAGACTACCTACATGCATATTAATTATCCCCTGTACAGGAGTTACCCCATGTCATAAAAGACTTGTTGTGCCCCTTGATTCCCACCGTAGACTAGGCCTAAGATGTGCTTCAGGTTTTGTTCCAATTCAGATTGCAGTAAAACAAATCTGTAAGAGAGAGGAAATACACTACATCAATTAATTTAGTTTTCAGCAGTTTTCTTGCAGTGTGTGAAAGACTGTGCCAATAAACTACAATTTATACGACATTCTCATGCTCCAAAGAGTACCGATGCAAACATTTTACAGGTATTAACTTTTTTTTTTTTTTTTTTTTTTTAATAAAAACCATACAAGCAATGGTTTTATCAAAAAATTTTAATTAAGAATATGGAGTTTGCATCAGTTCCTACTTATAATAGCCACTGGACTGTCTTTAGAGCAAGGGGATTTTTTGAAAGTAGGCAGTAGGGGTTATTCAGTATGGAGCATATCCACATCATATGACCGAAGATCCTATTTGCTTTTTTAAATGCAATTGTTTTGATTATTTTATCTTCAAACTAGCAACCCAACTAGTTTGGTTTTGGTACAACTGCAAAAAAGTAAAAACACAAAACTGTTTTAGCATTCACATTTGGTGAGTCTCTAAAACACATTTAAAGCATCAAATATTAATTTAAAGTATGACAGTGTCATCTAGTTCAAGTCAATTGTTCTGTAAGCTATCACATAAATCGAATAGAAACCTAGCTTTAATTGAGGCATTGGCATGCAAATTTACCACAATCTGTATGCTTCAAAATCAAATTAAAAATAAAACAGAAAATTAGTATACTGGAGACGTTGTTTAAAAAAAGAAACTAGAACCTCTTTTGTTAATCATTCTGTCTCCCTTGCTTACAAATTTTTTTCTCTGTGCTTCTTATGTTTGGGGTTTTGGCCTTCTAGGATTCAATACTAAAGATGCATACGAAGTTAGAATTTAAGTAGTTTGCTCTTATTTTTAAGGATATAACTTTTCATTCCATTAACTACTTAGGCATTATCTTTTCTGCTAAGTGGCTTTGTTTTATTTTATTTCATTTTGTTTCATCTATGTGGGAAAGAGCTAAAATGCTGCCGTTGTCTTGTTTTCCCTGGGGTTTTGATCTAGATAGTTTAATTGACAAGAGTAGCAGTGGTTACATTGCACATATTTTTGACGAAGATGCAGGTTAAACATAGATCATTCTCAGGCAGGGAGAACCTCTTCTCACCAGAAGAGATTTCCCCTTGCCACGTACCTGCTGGCATGAACTATCTAACTTCACTTCAGCAACTGGTTTCTCCTAACAGACAGAAATTTCAGCTGTGATAAACCCATGTGAAAACCCGTGTACTTTGCTCATTCATTGCTTAGCGTTTGTTAATAATATTAAAGGCTGCAATCTGTGCCTTTGCTTCACTAGGCTTTTGGTGTTTGCTGCTCACCTTTTCCTAGCTGTGGTAAGAAACAATCAGTCCTGTTTGTCCAGTACTGCTCTGGCCTTGCAGAAATTAATAGCTTTGAGTACCTAGATAGTTTGAGGACTTGTGCCCAGGCATGGGGGCAAGGCTGGGACACCCCTAGACCAGGACTTATCTCACAATGCAAAGCACACACTGGGCATCTAACAGGATTTGTCTTAACAACAAGGAGGAGGAATGAGTAATTGTAAGATAAGCAAAAATAATAATAATTTAATTGTTATTGTTAGCATTGTGTTTGACACAGCAAATAATTTCTACAGGCAGGTAAGCAGTTTTCATAGGTCTCCCCCATGTGCTTAGTATTATGCATACACCTTATTTAAAATTAGGACATGCATCGCTGCCATCATGGAGAGCTTCTGTTGACTTGATGAAGCTATAGCATAGATGGGAGAAGGGTGAAGTAAACCCTCATGTAGCCCAGAGCGAGCCCTGCCTCAGGAGCTGCTAGCTGAAAAGTAAGTCCGTTAACACTTCTACACCTGGAAAATCTGCCATCTAAAGCGAATAAACATGCCAAAGTATACAGCTTTATCAGAACATCTGCCCTGTGTAAAGAAGGAGAGGTGTGAAGGGGAGAAAATAATGTAGGTCAAGTTTAGTAAGAGATTATTTCATACAATTGTGAACCATCAAGCACAGGGTATGACAACTCCGAGCGCACAGCCTGTGACAAGCACTGCAGGAATTTTGCAGTCTGTGTGCTAGGATGATGTAGTGACAGCTAATGCTCTAGTATATAACATTATCATTCATTAAAAAAAAGAAACTGCTGGGGGGAATTAATTCCATGCACTGTTTGTCGAACAGAACTGTAGGAATGGAAACGAGAAAACAAAAGTATCAACCAAAAGTATCAATCACTGCTCAGAGCCCAACATGTCACAGTGGCCTTTATTTTTCACTCTCACATCAGGATCCCTCAAAACAGGGAACGTGAAAGGGGTCTGCCATCTCAGTCAGCTTATTCCCCAAGCAGTGCGAACCAGCAAACAGCCTCACCTTCCAGCCAGCTGAGAACTTCCAGTTTCAGTGGACTTGAATAGAATTTATTTCTCACTGAATTGCCTTTTGAAGACAGATAACGCAGATAACTTGTTTTCATGCTCAAGCACCTTCTTAAGCACCAGCAATTTTTCTGGCTAAGGCAAGCACCAGGAGAAATGCTAAATGTGTGGCGTTTCCACAATGTCTGATGTTCTAAATGGTGGTGGCTTTGGAGAAAGCCCGAGACAATTCCTAGGTTTGACTGGGAAAACTGGTTAAAAGCAAGTATTGCTGCTTGTTTCTGAACAACTGCCAAGGATTTGTTCTTCAAGGAGCTGGTTTCTCCTCTTATTTTCCTTTAACGAGTTCTGCTCTGAAACTTATTTGCTGTTATCCCTTTGCTTGTGACAGTATACAATCTGCTTGAGACTTTTTTTACTGGTAGCATGCTGCACCACAGAGAATTAAATACATTAACGATTTTTTTTCTTTATCTAAATGCAGAAACCCATATCAAACGTGGGTTTTTACCCCTCTTAATATCCAAATCCTGCACTCTATTCCCTTATTTACAATGAGCAGATTCATGCATCTCTGCCACAGGCTCTAAGGATTCAGACTTTTATGAAAGCTCAGGGTTGCAGTTAACAGTGACTTGCCTAAACTTGAGGTCTGAAATTAAGAAAAAAGTGACCTGGTTTTTGCTGCACCATTGGCCCTAATGAGATTTTCACCCGGACAGCAAATCAGCAAGGCCAAGCAATGTGTACTGAGCAAGTGTGCAGACTGAACAGAGCACTGGAAAATGAATGTTTTCTAATTAGCTGCTTTGCCATTGCAAGGGACTTCCAATTGGTCAGGAGATTATTTCATTTATATATCTGGCATGGGACTAATTATCAAACAGAACTCAACCAACCTGCAAAAAAAGCAACTGCCTGTCCAGAAACAATTAAAAAACCTTTCTGAGCAAGACTGGAATCCCAAATATTCCATAAATCCGGAAGATGAGCATGGACAGAAAGACTAACTGGAGAGATAGACTCTGAAGTGAATAGAAATATACATTTAAAATAAAAATAAAAGTATATTTGAGTCTTGTTCTCTATGCAGAACAAGGAACTTTACATTTGTCAGAGAAATCGCTTCCTCGTGGTGTCCACGCTGTCTGTTGGTGTGAGAACCTCTCATAGCTGGGTCTGGCTGCAAAACCTTCCGTGTATGACATTTCCCTGGTTGTGTGATTTCCCCTCCCACAGTTAATGAAACGCAGACAGTGGTACAAGACAATTTGCCTGGTATCCAAGTGAGCATGGAAGATACAATTAGATCCTAATACATCAGAAAAGCAGAACTCCAGCCCCAGCACGGCTGTGCCATCTCTGTCCCTGCCCATGGCCCCGCTGATCCTGCACCCACATCCCCTCGCGGGCTGATGGCCTGTCCTCAGCCCATCATTCCCATCCCCACCGAGGTGCCCAGTGCCCAGGCTAGAGCTGCCCCACTCCCATCGGGGTTGGTGGGACGGTTCCTGGCTGCCATGCCCTGTCCTGCCATCCTGGGCAGCCCCCAGCCCTCGCTGTGCCCTGGCAATTGCAGCATCAAGCTGTAAGTCAGTTTAAACAACCTGAAGTGTTTCGGTCGAGGTCAAGTCTAAGCTCAAGCTAAGCATTTCATTTATATTCCCCACCAAAAGAAACAGAAATAAACCTGTAGCCTTAAGAGGCTGTTCTACTATCAAAAAGTAGAGGCTTTTCTACTGTTTGATGGCAACTTAGTTTTCCTTTGAAGAAAAAAAAACACTCACAGAAAATCTTCTGACCAACTTTCTTGTAATCCAGCTGAGTTCACATAAATAAGGGCTAAACTGAGTTTCCGCATAATTTTTATACTGGTTTGGTTTTTTTTTTAAAGTCCCTGTTCACAACAGTAACTGCATACAGACCTGCCCCGAGCAACTTCTGCCCCATCAAGAATTTAAAATGATGTGTTAATTACTGAAGCTCTATCATTTACAATTATGTTCATTTCAGATCTTCTTTACTTTGACAATAAACGTAAAGTGACCTTTGAGAAGCTGGGAATTTGCCCTACGGTATCTTGTTCTTCAACACCACATTTTCTGCAGAGATCCGTTACAGAGGAGTCATCCTACAATCTCCCAGGTTACACTTCTGCAAAAGTCAGAGCAAATTATAACAAAAACCTTGGCAACTCTTTCATTTATAAATTGCATCTTTGCCAAGTGCTTCCCTGCTGCGTAAAGCAGATTGTCACTTCTCACTTCAGTTCCTTGTGCTTTGTCCCGCAGCTTGATAAGCATTTTTGCAAGTGTTACAAGATGGAATCTTATCCCTTCAGACAGAAGAGACACCTGTTTCATATCCAGTGCAAGATGTGAAATGGAGAACTCTCCACAGAGGCACTGCCAGACCAAAAGCAGGTGTAGAGTGAAATCCGGGGTTTCAGATACCACAAGAAACCACAAATGCTCTTACACCCTTGCTCAGTCCACAAAAACAGGGATCAGAGGGGGAAGACACTGAGTTACCCAACCTGATGTTTCTTGCTGCTGCCCCTACCACGGCATCCAAAAGTTTTCCATGTACGAAGAACCAGACAGTCAAACTGCTGTAAGGTTCATATGGGTCCCTTGTCTCCTTTTCCTTTATCCCTGGCAAGGCTTTCAGTGTCTAAAAAAGGGTGCTTGATAGCAATACTGTTCATGCACAACAGCTTTAAATCAAGGGTTTGCAGTTTCTCTGGTGGCTATTATATCACTGCCTCAGCTGCTCTCTTCTTGAAGCTAGTTCCACAGGCAAATCCAGGAACGCTTCAGTCCCTTGCTCTTCTGTTCCTCTTCGAATCCCGTCTCAGAAAACATTGTTGTCTCTGCACAGTCCCACTGAAACAGAATCATTCCCCAAAGAGGTCTCACCTTGAACATGCCCGCCCTCCATGCATGATCTTGCTTCTCTCCTACTGTCAGTGCCAGGGATTTTTTTTTTCCCCTGCACTGGAAGAGCGTTCTTTTTAGTTTTCTGCTTTAAACGGGTAAAGGCAGAAGTGCCGCTTTCTAAAGTGCCCAGAGAAAAGTCCTGGGATTTGCTTGGTGATGGCGATGAGATTGGAACAAAAGAGTCACAGGGTTTTGAATTCTGAAAGGAAAAGTATTGTTCATATGCTTATAGAAATGTCACGGGAATTAATGGATTTGCACAGCAACAGACAAACTAAAACAGAAATATTTCAGTGCTTGTCTGTAGGGGCTCAGCCCATCCTGCTTTTTGCATTCTCCCCATCTCAGCTTCACCCTTGCTCAAGCAATGCGCTAGGGAAAAGAGATGTTAATGCCACACACAGACTGACACTACAAATTCAGGACTCGACCAGCATTCTTCAAGCTAAAAGGCAGCTCCCATTGGCACTTTCCAAGACAAGGAGATTTTTGAACCAAGGCTAATGAGTGTGTGTTTTAAAAAGAACCTTCTACTTCAGTATCTGAAAGCCCCTGGCACAGTGTGTCCCCAGGACTGGTTTTGGTACTTCGCTAAAATAAAAAAAACAAAATAAAAAAAAAAAAAATCACCTCATAGAGCTTTTAGCCCCTAACAAAGGAATCTACTGACTGTCAGGTGGAAAGAAAAGGAACACCAGAAATTCAAGTGCAATCCAGCACTTCACTAGTAAAAATTACCATAAGCATCTTCAACACAGATTAGCAAGACTGTATTGGCTGATGTATAAACTTTATCAGGTAACAACCCTGTAGCTCCAGCCCAAGATGCAGCTGCCTGCCTGTGCTTGCTTACAGCTGTGCCAGACTGGCTCTTCTTTCCTGGAAAACTGTTGGTGAGCTCCAATAGCCTGTATGTTAATACCATGCAAGGAAAGGAGATGAGGGGGACACAGAAAAGAAGTTGCTGAGATAATAACAGTAACTCAAGCACACAAAAAAATATCGACATGAGAAGGCTTAAAAACCTAAGGACCACACCAGAAGATGGAAATTCAGCAAGATAGGGGAGCTGCCATTTGAAAAAGCAGTACATCCGCAGCTGACTGTCAGACTGCTTGGCCAGCAGAGACTCATCAGGCACCTGCGTGTCTCTAGCACATCGTGGATATCCTGCCTGCAGGGTAAACAGTACCGTTTCATGGCACGGACATGACCAGTGACATTTCTGGAGTGCCCAAGAGCAATGCTGATGAGGAAACGAGTCAGGAGAGGCTACAAAATCCTGATAGGTAGATTGAAACAATTTCTCAAGGGAAGAGAAGTCAAAAGCTTTAGGACAGCAATGAAGAAAAAGATTCTCATTTTCTGAGCCTGAAGAACTACTTTCTCCCCTGCAATAACCCCAAGCTTTATAAAGACCCTCTTTTGCAGAAGCACAGACCTGCTACAGCACAAAACTCACTGCAGTGGTGTCGTGTCCCATTCAGGGGACACTGCTTCCCAGAACGAACCCACACAGCTGCTGATGACTCAGAAGCACTGCACCTGGTACCAGCATGCGGTACAGCACGGTACCGGAATGCCTGACAAGGTCTCACCAGCACAGCCCTGCCTCCGAGACACAAAGCCTTGGGCTCAAGTGAGCGCATCCATCTGCTTTAGTTCCAGAGTGAGCTCTCTTCTTTTTTTCCGAACTCTTTTAAAAATACATTATTAGTGGATTTCATCTAGAAAGTGTTGTCTGGGAGCTTTTTTTGTATTTGTATGACAATGGTGATCCCAGATTTTGGCAAAGGAAGATTACTGCCCATTGCAGCTGCACAAAGGTTTCAAGTGTGAATGTCTCCACATATTAGGAGTGGCACAAGAAGAAACGGTCCTTGCCACTAAGAAAGTACAGTCCCTCCTGCGTTTTTCGCCGAAGGATAAATGTTACCGTCCTCACCTTGATGTACTAATGCATGTTAGAGAATTACCCAAGGTAACACAGGAAGACTGTAGCAGGATCAAGAACAAGATTCCAGTCTCCGTTCAATATAAGGTAATTTTTTTCCACTTCTTATAACGGAATGTTTAGACACTGGTTGCCAAAAATCAAAGGAATACTCCCAAATTTACAGTTTCATCCTAAATGAATAAACCCTTTGCTCCACTGAAGCCTATCATTTCAGAGCACAATCCCACCTAAATAGAGATGACTTGAGGAAGTACAAGGTGGCAAGGTGGAATCCCTCTTCCGAAGAAGAAAGAAAAACCACACATAAATACTTTGCTGATCCCTTACCAGCCCCCAGCAAAAAATAAGG
This sequence comes from Ibycter americanus, assembly GCA_035590275.1. Taxonomy (NCBI): domain Eukaryota; kingdom Metazoa; phylum Chordata; class Aves; order Falconiformes; family Falconidae; genus Ibycter; species Ibycter americanus. The sequence continues at coordinate 31,230,634 of JAVJGI010000063.1, forward strand.
CTGTGGGGTGTGGTGTGGGGTGTGGGGATAAGGCAGGAGGGGAATAATCTAACTCTGCCTGAGCCATCCTCGACTGATTTTGTTTGAAGAATTTAAGGACAGGTTGAATAGCAGAGGCTCTACCTCCTATTCCAATTTTTTGCTATTCTTAGAACCAAAATTCTTATGCTAATTTAAACCTCCCTTGTTTTAATTTAAATTCTTTATTACAGATTCTACCCACCATGTACTTGAACAGATTATTCCCACACTCTTTGAAGCCACTTACACACTTAACATAATTGAGGAATGTAGTCCTTCTCCTTCGGTTTCCTCTGTTTTCAGGAGACCCCATTCTTTCCATTGTCCCATGAAAAAAGTCCACTTTCTAGGTCCACCATCAGCACCATTCTTCCCACCTAGACCGTGTCTCACTGATCACATCCCTCCAATCGCAGTGCCCTCTGGGTGTGCAGGGTTTCCCTGCTTCCTACCTGCTTTCCCTCCCTTGCATTTAGTGTAGCCGAAGGGTCCTCATCTGAGCCTTTAACGTGGAGCCCGTGCTTCCCACTGCGCCTGCTCTACTGATGTACCCCACAGGGCATCAGCACCGTGTTTTTAACGCCTGCATTTACCATCACTCCAACACACCTCGCTAGTCTGACAGATCTGTTGTGTTCTTTAATGACCTGCACCCAGGCACCTCCAGTGCTGCTGTGACTCCTCTACACATATTAATTGAGAGAGTGGCAAGCGAAGTTTCATGACCCCCTTGGTTCCCATGCCATCTCGGATGGGTGACATCCCCAGTGAAGGAGACGTGAACATTTCAGACTCTGGATTGCTACTTTAGGTAAAACTGGTTTTAATTGCAAAACGTTGGCATGCTTAGGGGATGCTGCTAACACTCTCCAACTGTCAGTGCTTTGGCAGGGACACCGCCTGGCTTTGGGTGCCAATCTGTCTTTAGACATCACAGCCTGTAAACCTGCAGATGGAGTTTTCCACAAGCAGAAGCTGACATGTCAGAAGCTTGACTGTAGGATCTGCTGGCCACGATCCAACAGCAGTGTCTCTCCCTCTCTGTGGGGATGTGGGCTGAGCAAAGAGGCAGCTAAAGCTACCTTCTCTGAGGGTCCGGGCACACCCCACCCCTCTGCAGGAAAGCTAAGAGCATAGGGGTGGTCATTGGCATACGTTTAATGGTACCATAGACAAGCAGCTACCAAGATTACACCCTAGCCTCAAGACTCATTCCAGCCTGTTGCTTCACTACGCTAGCTAATAAAACCAAGTTCAGTGGGTTTCTGTTTATTTTAGTGGATTTTTTTCAATTAACTTTGTACAATTTTGGCCTTAATGCCTTCTAAACCAAGCTCTTCACTCTGCTCAGATGAGGAGCGACCACGTCAGGTGCTGCACACAGCTCATGCTTTGCTGGGGGCAGTCAGATAATGGTGTAAGGGTCTCTTCAGTGCTAAAACCACAAATGCATGAAAACAACGTGGGTGTCTGCTCCATAACCCAGACCTGATATCCAGCACTGCACAAGCTGGGCATTAAACCTGGTATAGAAAAGAAGTACATACAAGAGTTTGGAATAAAGGCAGCCTAGAAAAGGCAAGACCTTGAGACTTACCCTGAAAACTAGTAATAGGACAGTGCCAGAGCAGCACATTTACCTCTTCTCTCCCAGACTGCCTAGTACTGAAGCCAAGCTTAGTACAGACAAAGCTGTAAAAGGGATGGCCGAGGGATATATCAATGTTCTTCCAGCTTGCAAGAAAATCGGTTTAGAAAATGTTTATAAGCATTTCTTTAGGAGTGTCTTATCTATTTGACTTTTGAAAATAATTCAGATACTTTTAAACAACTACATTGCAGCTAACAAATAAAAACACCTAACAAGTATCAGTACAATTACAGTATTTTGGGACATTCATTTTAATCTATTCTTTCTAGTTACCAAATATACGTTCATGTCTAAATATTCAGCAGATAATTTGATGTTTCTGGGTGTGACATTATGAACAATATCCCTCTTAAAGTGGTGGAAATACATTGTGACTCACACATGACATCTGCCTTAAGCCTAAAGAGTAATTTAAACTGGAGTATTTTATCAGGGGATTTTTAATTTTGGAACCTAAATTAATGAGCATCAACTTGAGTGAATATCTAGAAAATATTACAAATGAGTGGGAGGGGAGAAAGCCTACTTGATGACTCAGAACAAAGTTTAAAATATCATGTAAGGGGATATAATGAGTACAGTAATAAAAAAAAGAAATAGGCTGTTCTTGAAAAATTGAATCTGAAGTAAAAGTCTACCAAGGGTAGGCAGCACTCTCCTCCCATCACTACAACAGGCCTTGTACCAAGTCACCACAAGCAAGAAACAAAAGCATCTGTTTTCCATCATCCTGAGTTTGCTATGATCTGAACGGGAGACTGCCACAATGCAGAAGTTTTAAGGATGCATAAGCACTGAGTTTCAGAGCTCAAGTCAATAAAAATGATTTCTTAAGCTAGAAGACTTCACTTCCAACTGTAAAAGAAATTTGACTCAGTTGTGTCTCACTGCAGCAAACACTATACTGGGATGCACAAATAGGAGCGCTGCCTGTAGGGTGCCAAATATTTCTTCCACTCCATTCAGCAGTGACGAGGCCAAGCTGGGGGTTTCCCACGTGCAGCTCTGCGGTACAGGCAGGATGCTGGCTACCTGAAGAGAGGCTGGAGGAGACCAGAAGATGCAGATATCTAGAAAGTATGACCTTTGAAGAAATACAGACAAAGTCTAGCCTAGAAAAGAGAAACCTGAGACCACAAAGAGTCACGTTCACATATATAAAGGCAGCTAAAAAGACAGAGGAAATACACTTTCCTCCACATCCAGGGTGGGGAGGGCAAGAAGTAGTAAATTTAAATTATAGTAGATGAAAACTCAGGCTGACAATAGCTTTAACATTTCTTGCACCCAGCCAAGCAGCTGGTGGGAGGGGGAGGAGGTGTTGAGGTCCCCTTGAACTTGAACCTTGAACTTGAGTTTAAACATGGTCAAGCAACTGGTACATCAGGAATGGCAAAAGCAGAATTTACTATATCTTGAGGGAGAAGGATGCCCTAGATAGCTGTTTGCTAATCATTGGGAGAGGAGGACTTTGAGCAGCCGTTTCCTATGATTAACGAATGGCCAGAATTCAGTTCCTACTTATACCAAAACCATTTAATTTGGCAGCATGAAGGGACCTAACAGAGGACCTGGGAGCAGAAATCAAACATGCAGCTTGGCAGGTGGTAATAGGTAGCAACCATTTCCCAGTCTTTAGAGAGTTTGTGAAGTACACCGTCAGAGGGTGATTGTCTCTCTCACTTATGCAAATATGTCTAATTAGAAACGCTTAACTTTTCCATCTTACAGTAGGAATAGCCCACCCAGGGCTCAGAGCATAGACACCATCTGACAAGCTTTTAACGGGAACCCAGCAAGGCCTCAGTTGTTTGGAAGCATGATTACTAAACTGAATTTCTAAGCTATATTTCTTGTCCTTTATGAAAAAATAATGAAGTTTTTCTCTGTGAGTATTTATAGTACTTCATGAATTTGGGATGAGTACTCGCAAATATTTTAAGAGCCAGCTAAAAAATAGTAAATAAATGCATAAAGACTTGGACTTAAACTTTTGATGCAGTAGCTTCTCCTCCCTTGACTCTAATTACCAAGGGGCAACTCACATGCCAGACCTGGAAATGTGTGATCTTTCACATGACACAACAATTAACTTTTCAGGGACTCAAAGGGAGCTCCTGCTCAGCTTTTTGCCCGCCTTGATATTCACTGACTTATAAAGCATTATGGACTAGGTTGGTCATCCCGTCTGAGCTTCTGCTTAATGCATCTGGCACTAGAAACCCCAAAACGCAGAGGCAGTGGGGAGCACTAGTGTTTACAGACCACGAGGGCCATAAGCAAAGGCATAAACTCAAGAGATTTCAGGTTTGTTCAGCCAAGTGAGAACTGTGGTGGGAGCACTCATGAAACCAGACCACGGTTCCTGGGCTCCCATTTAAAACAACCCAAACTCCATCAACAACCTGCACACAACTCCATAACATGGATTAGGATCATTTTGTCTAAAAAAAGTGCAGGATGAGACTAAGTCCATGGAAGGACGACAAGGCCAGTCAGAGGGTTGAGAGATTGAACAGAACAGGTGATTTAAGCCTGGAAGAGAGGTAAGTGGAAGAGGAAGGAAAATTTATATTGGATCTACAGAAATTTCAGGATTACCTCTCCTCTGTGCCAGCCAGTAACTGTTCCCCATCTTTTCTAACGTGATAGCAGATACCAAACAGAAGATCTTTGGGCAGCCACTTCCACAAATTCATGGATGGAAATTTCAGCCTCTTGGAGACAGTATGTTACCTCCTACCTGGAGCCTCTGGTGGAAACCTGTGGTGCAGTGCATGTGTAGGGTGTAGGTTTTGTTGTCTGCCTGTGGGACGCAGAGATGGTACCACTCTGTGCTGTATTTATCAGGAACTGCCAAATGCAGTCATAGAGAAAGCAAAGTCAGCTCAGGCCTCTGGCAAAGAAAACTTTGTTTTAATTCCTCCAGCACTTACACATTTCTTTCACTCCTATCAGCAAGGTATGGGGGAAGATGCATCTTTACCTGACCCAAAAGCACTGATCTTAGTTTCTCGCTTTCTACAATTCAAGTCATGGTTTTGGCCCAAACATTCAAGAAGAGAAAGTGTATTTCTGTACAGTTCCTAGAGCTTTTCTTTGGGAATAAGACAATGAAGGAAGCAAAATGTTTGCTTTGGTTCCCACCTCCCTCCTCTCACACCTCTCCTGGGAAGCAAAATTGCTGTGTATTGTGCATAAACCTAATGGCAGGAGAGAATAAAGCCTCAGCAGAGCTTGCTTTCATTCATGTGCTGCAGAGCAGTAAACCACTATAAGCTCATAAAGGACATGTTTTATGCTCACTGGTGCTCCAGTGTCACAACCTCGGAGATCAGTTCAGCGTGGGTTAGCCAGAAAGACAACCCTGGCAGGCAGGAGTGGGCGTCATGGCAATTTTCCCCCATACAGAGCTGCAGCAACAGGGAGATGCACTGAGAAACAAGTTCTCACCGTTGTCCAGTCATTCCTCAGTAGCATCGGCTTGAATCCCTCCAGGGAAGGAGGACAGCAGGCCTGAAATACATAGCATATGAGCCTGACCGGGACAATCCCAGTCCAAACCCTATCCAGATCTCCACAGTATGAAGAACATCACTTGCAGGACACCTTTGTATAAACGCTTTGAGGAACAGAATTCAGAGCTCCAAGCTGCAGTATGCAAGACACTGGTTTAGACTCCAAGTAGCCCATCTCCGGCAGGAGCAGGCACAGGCAGTGCTTGCTGTGCACTGTCCTCCTGAGTGCCTCCTTTATTGGCACAGAAACATCAACAGGTGGTTTGATTATTATAAACAAGATCTGTTTGCTATATCAGCGGTGATGCCAACCTTCCACACAGCCGTGTTTCATTTAAGAAAAAATACTGGTTTGATTTTGTTTTATGATGGTTTTTTCCCTGTAAGTCATGTGTTTACAGCATGAGCAACAGCAAAGCTTTCTTAATGCAGGAAGAGGAGAGCAACTGAAGCACGAGGCTGTGGACTGGAGACAATTTTGATATGATGTTCTGTTGAACACAATTAGGGAGAGGTACCTCTTTCTTTTTTTTTTTTTTTAGGAAACAAAGCCTAAGGAAATTTATTTTTTAAAAATAATACCCAAGCACTTTCATGACAGAAGCAATAAGCGAATGAAAATAAAACACGCACAAACATCTCTCTCATGCACTCACGAGTATGTCAGAGCTCCTGGGGGAAATATCTACTGATCCAGTGACCTTCCTCCAGAAACACCCAAAGTCATTTGCATTATGGCAGTGTGATAATTAAAACCGAGATGAGGGCAGGCTCCTCAAAGCTACCTGTTACGCCAGGCTAACCACTCAAACCCTTTTGTAGATCAGCTGCCATAGCTGAGGGGAGGAGGAACAAGCTGCTGAGCACTGAGCCTTTCTCCAAAACAGTTAGCAGGAAGCACTGCCTGTACGTGCCTGGGACATCGCTGTCTGCCCTTACCCACTGAACAGTAAAACCCAAGATGGAGAATTTTCCCTTTTAGTATAGCACAAAGTAAATTTAGCCAGGTTAAGTGACAAACAAGTTCAGGCAAGAAGTATTTTACATCCAGCATCGTATTTACAGCTGGCATCCCAAAGGAGAGAAACACAAGTCTGCTCCACAACTAGAAGAGATTAGTAATATCCACAAGATCAATTAATAAGCATTGCTGGTATTTCACCAGCCTTGCTGCCTCCTTTCCAACCTGTGGGCATGTTAACAGCTCTGATTTCAAAGTGCTGGTGGTGGCAAGAAGCTTTTCCTTGGCAAGAAAGGCTGGGTGTTGGTAAGGCTCTTACTCTCCTCTTTGTCATGGTTGGATGCTTTTATTGATAATTTTCAACCGCTCATTAATATTTTAACTAAAAGCTGTACAGCAACCTTTCCTTAGCATGCAAGCAGGCATCTGACATTTTGCAAAATAACAGGTGAATGTGCAAGATGGCCTGAACACCAGGTGTTGCAGAGAGCTGGCTGGCAGTGCCCTCTACTTCCCTGGCAAGTGCAAGCAACCCAAGCAGCCTTGGGAGGAGTCTATGAAAGCCGTATGGCCAGGTCAAGTGCGTTTTCATGGCTTACACACCGAAGACGACTCTTGCCTCTCCATGTCAACCTGAGAGCAATCTGTAATTAACGGGTCCTGAATTTAGGGATCTGTCATACAGCATCAGGTCCGGAGAGTCTTGACAGAGAACACATGAAGGCTGGACACAGCGGCTCCACTTTGGGCTCAACATGCAGTATAAGCACACACACCCTCACTAGCTTGTCTAGTCCTGACTGGTTCCTGAAAACTGAGGAGTTTAGGTAATAGGGGGAGGGGGCAAAAATAAGATACTATTATAGAAGAAGAGATTCTTCCTAACACTGCGTGCCACCCAGTCTGGTACTTCTGCCACAGCAAAGTCCCATTATTTTAGAAGAGTAGTCAAGGCAAAGCAAGACAAGCAAAGCCAAGCTAAGCAAAGCCAAGCTAAGCAAAGCAAATGGAGCTGGCAGTGCTGCTGACAGAGGCAGGTAAATCCCAGCACTGTCAGCGCAATGCTGTACTACAGTCCTTGCTTCAAGAGCAAGCGATAAGCTTGCACTGATTTTTTTACACTCTTGATTTTCCTTCCCCCTCCTTGCCTGGCGTGATTTGTTAACTAGCATCGTACCCAGAAGGAAGGGAAATTAATGAGGTTTCAGCTTTTCAGGAGTCCTTTTTTGAGACAGTCTAAATTGCAAAGCTCAGCAGATGCCCTCCATCCTACCCACCTCTCCCCTTGTCCTGATGACCCAGCTTAAGAAAGCAGAGCTGCGCGCCTTCAGCCATTACGCTGTTAAGAGCCTGGGAATAACACTATAAATATCCAGTATTCAAACACTATAGTGGAGCTCCCAGAGAATTAACTACCTTGATTGAAGAATGGGCTCATTAAAGTAACAAAGTGACAGCTTTGAGCAAGCTCCTTTTGCAGTTTCTAAATGCGCCTGCTCTGATGGGATTAAAGATGCGTTCCCGACTGGGAGGAAAGAATGGCCTTAATGTCAGGTCTGCCTCTGGCTACATCATTAAGCAATAAGACATGACAGGCAGTACACTTCCAGGGGATTTTTTTGCATACTTAGGTATGCAGTGAGGTATAATGGTCAGAGAAAAACAATCTTAGCCCCCAGGAGCTGTGATCATTGCACCGGTATTATACACACCTCTCAGCCAGCCAAATCCTATGTATTTCCAATGCAATAATACTAGCATCCAATCAGAGAGCACCATTTTTTGCATCCCAAACCATTTTGGGTGAAATTCATCCCTGCTGCCTAAAACCCAAGTAATCAGGCTTTAGATTAAACACACACAAGTCCCTGTATCTATTAAAAAGGATTTGTGAGCAATCATCGGTTTAGAACTGCTAATAGCAGACCAAATCCTGGAGAATTCCCTGAGTCAGTGCTGTGCCAAAATATTCACGGATGGACATAGAAAGGCAGCACTAATCCCCCAGGTTTGTGACACGTCCCTTAGTGCAACGGCAGCAAACCAAGCTGTATCCCCTTATGGATGACGCTTTAAAAGGCCTGAAAGAGGGGTACGTACATTGACAGGTGACCCTACATCATCTACTGCCACCTTGACACGGATTTTCTCTCCACGAACACCTCTTCTGTGCGGCAGTCCCACCCATTCACTGAAGCAAATAAAGTGGTATTAGAGCTGCTCACATTCTGCTACCAGATACATGGGGGGAAAATATTATTTGTGACCATGCAGGAGGTACAAGGGCCCTGCCTAGTCACTCCTCCGGGTAGTAAGCAACCCCTACAGCCAGGGGAGACTTACATCTGGCACAGCCATGATTGCCAAATAGCGTAAGACAGATCCTGATGACTGGCTTAAGAGTCATAAACCCGTCTTGAAAAGAGTATGGCAGTCTTGCACCTCCCAGTTCCCAAATGATGGTGGAGGCATTAATGTAGCAGAGTCCATCTATTACTGCTTCCAATGTGTCAGTCCTTCTCCATGTGCTGGGTCTTGTAGCTCTCCTTGCCTCTGGCCTCAGAATTGCTGAAGTCACTCCATTTGCCTGAATTTACCTATATCCTGTTGCTTACTCAAATAATTTTTTCAGAGCAGAAATCCTTTATAAAGCTCTCAAGCCAGACACCTAAAAATGAAGATGCTGAAAATACCTTCAGGATGCTTTCCAAAAGCATACACCCTTTCTTTCGGACTGCTATGAATGCAAAATACAGGCTACATATTTCATATCTTCACAAACCAAAAAGCAAGTCTGCTCTATATGAAGTTTGGTTGTGTGATTTATACACACTATACAGGCAATTTAGGAAAGAGAAACTACACAAAAAAAACAGTCTATGTGGAAATTATTCCTTGGCTCACAAAAGGTTAATCGTATGATCAAACACCACGCACTGAAAGAGGCAGGTCCTCACAACTGCTAATGGAATTTGACCACAGCAAACGTTCTGCATCAAGCAAGCATCCCTACTTCAAATCATAAGGGCTTATACCATCCCAGCAAAGCTATCAACTCTATAGGGTTTCTCTTATGAGTCAAGGAATTTGTCCAAGTTGCTTAAATGAATAAATGTGAATGAGCTTAGGATGGCCAGCCCAGCACAACTAGCAACTGGCATCTTTAGACTCATTTAACACAGCGAGAGGCCACCGGCATTATCTGGGGACTTAGGGCTCCATTCCTGAGAGAAGCTTAGCCAGAACACACAGAGGATATGTCCCTGCTGTGTCTGAAATCTGTAACCAAAGTGTTTCCTATCAGTAAGTTATCACATAAAAGGGGAAAGGAAAACAAATATGACACATTAGCCTCTTTTTTGGATGGAGTGAGAAAAGGGCCTCAGACCATTACCATCATCTCTCACTGCTCTGCTCAAAAAGGAAAAGTCTCACTCCCATGTTTTTCTCAAGAGGTTTCTGTTTCTACCTTCTTACCTGGAAAGGGCATTTCCAGCCATGCAGCTGATGAACTCAGATTACACCCTAGGAAGCTACCTCCCCTACCCCTCCTGTGTGTTTTTATCAATTACCAAGGCTGGTGTTCCATCTCCCAGCCTAATCCCCCCCTGTAGTGCAGCCACAGCCTCACATTAAAGCATGAAAATTTAAATGCATCATGTTTTGCAATATTTACAAATCAATGAAAGTAATGCAACTAAATAGCAGTTGTCTAGGGCTGAGAAAAGCTGCTGAGCAGGGATGCTTTCCACCAGTAAATGTGTTCCCATATTTATTTACAGTAATGTCAAGAATTCATTAGCTATAGAACACTTCATATTTGAAGACAGGTGAGATCCACACAAGTGTACTATACCCAGTATCTCCCCCAAAAACACTATGTGCTCCCACATTTTTGTGGGAAATACAGACACTGGAACTTTTCAGGCTAGAGAATTCCTATGAAGACACCTACCAACTTTACTGCAGAGGGTCCCACCCAGGCTGTGCTATGCAAACCTCTGCCAAGTGGAAGGTGGCCTGGTGCAGAGCCAGGAGCTGGCCCTGCAAAGGAATCTGCTCCTGCACTGCCAGCCTCTGAAAACTTTGACAGTCCCTTCTTGACTACATATTTCCTACTCGCCTATTCCCAGCGACAGTACAGCCCGGCAAGGGAACCACCTTGCTGAATTCATCTGTCCAACTTTTTCAAGCATACGCAATGCTGGATTATCTTGCAGCTTTAACTTGTGGAGTTTTAAAAAGCTGTTTAAATTCTGTGCCACACAAACTGCTTTTTTGTACATTTGCTGCAATGTTCCTAGAAAACAGAAGGGCCACATTGCAAGAATATTCCCTTTTCTTTTATTTACAGGTAGTTTTGTGTTACGAGTTCCTTTGGCAAGAAATACCAGTAAGATGCTGGGACAGATTGTCTGCCACCAAATGGAAAGGCGATTTCCTTGGTAGCCATCACATCCCATCGCACCGTCATCCCTTCTGTACATATGTACTGTTTAGGAGCCAGGTAAAGGAGAGAACCTGACTCATCCTACAGGCAAACTACTTTCCTGCAAGCTGCCTTACTGCTCTGGATGTCAGTTTGCTGTTAGATAGGATGAAACACTCTTTGGGAAGGAGGCATTGATGAAGAAAGCCACATAAGAAGCTAGATAAGTGTGTATTTACCAACAGCATATGATTATTCTAAGATGAGAACCCTCTTGTCAGAGGATCTTCAACAATATGAAGCTGAGAAACATTCAGAGCTTCCCAGTTACAGAAGTCAAGGGGATTCATACCATTTGAAATGGATCATTTTTAACAAGAACATCTGTCAACGCAGGATATATAGACAAGGCAGATGATGGGAACTCAGGAAACCCCCTTAACTTCAACTGGCTTTAGCTACCTTTCTAGAGTTACCAAGGCTACTCTTTTTCCTCCTTGACTCCTACATCCTTCCTCCCCCTGTCTCATATCATCCCCCCACCCGGTCTCTCCAGCCCTGAGGGCTCTTCAGAACCATCTGGAGAGCCTAACATGTCTATACAACACATAGCACAGTGAGCTCTGTTCTTCACTCACCCATAGATGTTACTGGAAGGGGAAAAAAAATATAGCATCCTTGTTAGCATACGAGTTATTCCTGGAAGACTCAAAGATTTTTCCATCGATCTAGGACTGGTTTGTTTTTAAAGGCTTCAGAAATGTTCTGCCAGCTTTTCCCCAGCCCAGTCATAACTGATTAAATGAGACTGCAAATTTACTTTAATCACTGTTCCTTCCCCTCATCTCCTCCTCCTTATGGGGTTTCAGGAGAATCATAAATTTGCTTTATTCCTGTTTAAAGGCTTAATGCTGTTCTCTCCTTTCCTGACATCGGAAATCCAGGTAAGCAGAGTCAGCCTTCTGCAAACCATTTGAGATGGACACAACTCTCTTGGGTCATCTTGAGTCTGTAAAGAACAGTGCAGGCACATTACCTCCGTAGGATAAGAAATGCCTTCGGTGTATAACCTACGTGTCCTTGGCGTGTTAACCTGAATAGATGCCAAGCACTGCCCTCTGGCTACAGCTTTTCAAAAATACTACCTAGTTTAACAAGGAGGTGCCTTGAAGGCCCTGTGATACAGACACACAAACACCCCAAATAAAAATCAGTCCTGCAACATGGTGTACGCAGGCAATAGGTCTGTAGAGAGTCCCATAACAGGACAAGGAAAGCAGTATCTTCCAAGAGGAAATACTTGGCTTATCCTAAGAATAGCCGGCAGTTGTGAATAAGGCAGCAGTTCTGAAAGTCTGGTAAACTGTTGTCATTGTTGCCTGTCTCCGTGCTCCTGAAGACTTTCTGCCAAAATGCAATCTAGTTGTTGCATTTGATGTGAGTGGACATCCAAGCGCACAGCTGCTTGTGACTGTCACTACCGTTACATCAGGGAGGCATCAGATTCCACATCAGGCTGGAAATTTCAGAAGATGGGGCTATTTTGAGACTTGCGATGTGTCTGGACTGTGCTAGAAGGCAGCTTTCTCCCTTCACTCCTGTGTGTGCTGTGGGACTTCCACATGAAGGTCTTGTTCCATCTTTGGATTTCCTGTGCTCAGGAAAATTCAGGCTTTCTGCAGCTGGAGCTGGGCAGGAGCTCAGCTGGCTCCAGCCAAACCTGGTAGTCAGAAACCACATAAAGAAGAGTTTTGGCCAGTGCTACTGTGCTTGAAAACACACACAGAGAGCCAAATTCTGGTGCTCACACAGATTTGTAATACAGACAACTGGCAAATCTGGACTTGAAAACACTTATGGTTAATTAAACATGGAGACGTACTCCTGAGCCCCATACTGAGTTGGGGAGACATTTCTGTTGGGTGTCATCCCTTCTTTTACCCAAATTTTTTCCGCAATATTGGTTGTAAAAGGAAAAAAAAATCATCCTTTTTTTCTCAGTTTACAATTAATTCTTCAAATTCTTTGCAAGGCAGCAAGCAAATGACTCTTTCTATGAGGACCTAAAATGCCTGCAGATCTCTGTAAGTTCAAAGGATGCATCATGTAAACATATAGGGGAGAATTACTATTTCTCATCAGTGGGTTAATAGCAGGCAATCCATCTGAGGGTTAGAACACAGTATTTGGAAGGAGTTATTGCTTTTACATTTTTTTTATAGTCCGACATGAAAGATCTGAAACTTCCCCTGCATGTGACTCACATATGAATAAAGCTCATAACAAAACATAACAGAAGAACATGAAAGATTCCTGGCCGATATAGAAGCACCTGCGTTGTGGCTAAACTATATTCTGATTTTTAGCTCATTTGTTTATTCCTCCAGACAGCTACTCACTGTGTTCTAGAGGACCTTAACTTTGTTGAGGACCGATTGATTTTGCTGACTTTTTAATCATGCATCAGGGAGACTTTAAATAAATCAGGCAGGCTAATAATGAAAACACGGAAGATAGAAGCAGCATCTACAAACTGCTGTGGGTACATACGAAGAACTGTATGCCCTATCCATGGTGCACGTAACGTATCTGCAAATCTATGGGCTTTTACTGCTTAAACAAGTTTGTCAGAAACTCTCACGACTTTGCCTGTATGGAAGTTCCTGTGGCAACCGAACCAGCAGTAACATGAGCAGATTGTTTTGCCAAAGTCATCATAACAAAGGACCACAAACTGAACTTACCTGGGAAGAAGAGTAAGAAAGTATTTCTTTCTCACCTTAAGAGTCATGCCTTACCATTCAGGTCTAAAAGTCCCTTGCTGGAATACACTAAAAATAATTCCGGCACTCACCTGAACTTTGCGTGCTTCCCATGTCATGCACGTGTAAGAGGTCTCTTCATCTTAAAAATCAGAGTGGTTTCCTTGCTCAGACCTGGTCTCTGAGTACAGAAGTCCTCTTGGAGTTCAGTGTGTCTAGGATTCAAAATGCAGGCCAGAGAGGAAGGCCTGGAAGAGCTGTATTTCACTGTCCGATGCCATGCTAAAGGTGGGGTGGCAAAGAACAGACAATCTTCTCAAGAGATGCTGACCAGGAATTTGAAGATCTCAAGTAATGCATGTCCAACAGAACTGTATTGGAATAGATTTAAGCAATCTGACATCCTCCCCAGTCTTTACTCTTCAGGATATATTGCTTGTAATTGGTGCAGATTCTTCCCTCCAGCAATTTCTCAACCAGCCATGCAAGTAAAGGTACTAACTCCCACCATGTTGTGGGAGCACAGCACACCCCTGGGCACTAAAAGCTTCACAAGAACATCCCCTAGCAGATGGCATAAACTCAGTGAACCGTGGATGGGAAAAGGAATCCCTGAGAGATGCAGGGACAGCAGAGACACTGCAAAGCAGACGTTATTTCTGTGTCCTTACAATCCATTTCCATACGGCTCTAGACTTTTCTCCCCATCTGTTTGGGCCTTGATCATCTTTAATGAATTGCACTTATCTGAGACAGGGAGGAATACACAGCACTTCCTAATCTTGCAGAGAGATCACCGAGACACCAAAGGCCTATCCCTAATATGTGGGATGTGGGATGCTAGCTCCAGCTCAGGATGTAAATGCACCAGCATGACTGTATTAGCAGCTGCAAATAAATGCCCTAGCAGACTCCTGTTGACTCCAGGTCTCAGTCTTTTCCTTGCTCAGCTCTGAGCTCTGCAACACAGATGTACCAGCTGTCTGAGTTCTCCTGGGGTCAGCACACTGTGCTGCACCAAGGGCTGAGACACCTCAAGTAATGGTCATAAAGTATATCTCAAGCACAAGATCATAGAGCAGGAGCACAGCCATGGAAGAAAAAAGTTTTTGGTGCCCAGGAAACAAACAGCTGAACTACATCAAACAGCCTAGCTACAGTTAATAGATGTTTGCTGCCCCTTTTCTCAAAGCTACCTTGTCATACCTCCATGCACATGGGCACAAAAAGCCCCAGGACATGAGATACTCAAGTCACCTGCTGGACAACAGAGTAGGGCTGGCTCCAGTGCCTTCAGGGGCCCCACAGCTCTGCCCATCTGGGCAATCTGCACAGCCAAACACACATCGGGTTATCACATAACACACCTGGTCAGCTGTGAGAAAGCAGGAGGCAATCTAATAGAAAACAATACAGCTCTCAGGCTCAAGAAAAGGAGTCCCTTTCTCATGTTAGAAATGCCTGTGGTTTGGTTACCAGACCAGCTTGGTGAGTCATGTCTTTGAGGAGGCTTTCACTGTAATCAAATGCTTGAGTGTCCCACACCACCAATAACCCCATCCAAAGTAAAACCTGGATAAAAAACCAAAAAAAGCACTGACATTAAAAATGATACACTGCGGTGAGTCATTCAGCAACCTTGCTGTAACGTTTAGTAGACAGAGAAGGGCTGTCCTATCTGGAAAGTGACTCACAACATGAAACAACATAATACAGTAGCGATCAATCACAGAGGTGAATAAGCAGCAGCAGTTTTGTCCAGAGGCTGAGTAACATATGCAGCTACACATTTATATGATCCATGCTCCTGCTTCTTTACACTTAGTTAAATGAGTGCTACTGAGCCTAAGCTGATTGTATCATGCAGTGTCTTATCCGAAGGGTGGAGATCAAACAGCATCAGAGGGAGAGGTTTTCAGACACTCCACATAACTTTACTATTGCCAAATCCCTATTGCATCAGTTGTCTGACTCCAGATAACCCTTCAGAAGATCATGGAAAAGGAATTATACAAATTCTACCCGAACAGGGACTTGGATCTACTGGAAAAGCCAATAAAATTTAAATCTAATCCAAGGTAGTAGTTTCTACCATCTTCTCTAGAGATAAAGCCTATCCTTTCTCCTACTCCTGGATGCGCAATCCTATCCCTATCCCAAAGTTTACCATTCCCTCGGCTGTGTTGAAACGTGGTTGAAATGTTCACTGTGCAGAGACTTTTTCAGTTCAGGGATCCAGTTAGAGCCCAGCTTCCTTCCCTCCCCAACCCAGCTCTGCTGGCAGAATGACTGTGTGACCAACAGCAGGGCTGAGTCAGTTTGCCACCATAGAAAATCAATGTACTCTGCTGGGAAAGGAGTCTGCTTCTACCTGTTTCAAAGTGGATGGGAAAGATGCAGTCAAAACTGAAATTACAATAAATAAAACTGAGTGATTGTGGCCATTAGCAGGCACAGCACGTGAAGTGTAGTCAAGAAGTCAACACCAATGGACATCCTGCAAAGGAACCCATTGTTTGTATCCCCACAAGCCATGCTCCTGGCTGCCTTGGCATCTGCTCTGCGGACAGCCTCCCACCAGCCTCCACAGTCCCCACGGGCAAGTAACAGCAGGCAGAGGCAGGACACAAGAGCAGAAGGTATGTTTCATCATCAGTCTCATGTTCTCCTCACATGCACGGGTCCTTCAGGAACCAGTCTGACCCCCCACAGCACCCAGCTGACCTCCCAGAGACAAGTCCTGGGGATGGCAGAAACTTCTTTCAGGTAAGGAACAAACCCTGAAATTTTTAACAGAGAAGTTGGTTCTGATATGTAATAGCCTGATGAACTTGCCCTGCAGTAGTGCAAGGGGCTTACATGGACTTGACAAGTCAGCCTGCTTCTCCTAATACCTGCTCACAGCTTCTGACCAAGGGTCAAGGACCTCTCCCTCTCTTTCACCACAAATTACAGACAACAGGTTTGCACAAAGGGCAAAGAAAATGGATTGCTTGGAGCCAGTATTGGGAGAGTGTGGGCCAGGAAATCTGGTGAGAGGGCAAGCATGGGTGAAATCGGGCAGCTACCCCATTACAGGGAGGATGCCAAAAGCAGACAAGCTTACAGGGGATGAACAAGAAAGCTTGAGGCTTCTTCCTTCCCCTGGAGCGCAGATCTGAGTCTCCCTGTCCCTACCATCTACAAGCATCAGAAAGTATGAGGGGGCAGCTGAGAAGGTAGGGCTCATCTCCTTCCAGCCTTCGCCCAGAGCGAGGGACAACCTGCCCCTGCCAGCCCTTAGTGTAACTCCAGAGCTGAGCAGCAACATGAACTTCGGAGCAGCATGATCAGGGTAAGCAGGGAAGGCAGCAGAGATTTCTCACTTAAAAAGAGAAAGCTGTCACACACCTTCCCACACTGCAGTTTTCTCAGTGATCTTGAAAGCTGATGGCAGCTGGTGGCTACCTGGGAAGAGCTGGGTCTGCACATCATCAGGTAGGAATTCACTAGGCAGATGCAAAGTCCATGCCACCAAGGCACCCTCCAGCTGTGTGAAGCCATGACGTCATCCTTTTTCCCTCTTTGTGAAAAACAGAAAGACTTTAAGGAACACACAGCATAACTGCAGAGGAGAGAGGCGTCTGGGTAGATGGGCACTGCCTTGACTAGGTACAAGTTCCTTTCATGGTGCTCGTATATTACAAGTGTTTGATGGCTCCATGCAACACAGGAAGACTCATCCAGAGAAGAGATAAGGAATCGGTGTAACATTACCCAATCTCTTTACAGCCTTCTTAAAGGAAAACTCAACATTTCATACCACAGGCAAGCAACATCAAAAAAAGAAATGCACAACCCAGAGGCCAGTTCTTTAGCCCTGAAAGTTTGACTCATCAACCTTAGTAGCTTTTTTCCCTCCTTTTAAGACATACAAATACACATAAAAATACTCTAATGATGCTTATAAAACCTTTACAATGCTGTGTCTGGGGTGATCACATTATTCATAGGTTAGCAAGCCTTACATGAATAGTGCAGCTCATTCAGTTGATTTCTTATTCAACTTTTATACAGCAGTACATAATGGCACAGCGTGCCATAAACCCTCTAGAATACTATTTTAATGTCTTCCCCAAATATTTCTAACTTAGCATTACAACAGTTGCTTACAACTCCAGAGACAAATTCTTCAGAATGCATGAATGTTAATGGGCAGAACTCAGAAACAGCCTCAAGATAACCTAAGCAGGAAGAAAAAGCCTTTTTCACACTTAAGGATTTTGTATTCACTCAGACTTTCCAAGGGCAATGATGTGTTTTGCCCTTCAACAGAACGCAAGGTCCAGATCTATCTGCAGAGATGGTATAAACCAAACGGGCTGACGTTGCAGTGCAATGCTCTGGGGGAGACACCTCGAGGTCTCTTTCCCACTCACCCCTCCTCATCCAGTAAATCCATTCTGGTGTGAAGAGGCAAGATAAGGGCTTACTAAGCTTTTTTGCCAACACTAGAGGCAAGAGAGAGTCTGTAAATCCCACCATTTTGTTATTAATGCAGAAGAAATTTCACATGCAGCACTATAGTACCTTGGAAGTTAGCCCAAATGCTTCAATTCCACATCAGTGCCTTCAATCTGTTAATTAGAGAGGAAAAGCCCTAACTACTCTCCTTTACCCAGACAAGCTCTCATTTTGATAGATTCCCGAGCTAACCTTAAAGAGTTGCACAAAAGACTGTTCTAAGTGAGGCTTCCTATCCATCTCAAGAGCAGTCTCCAGTGCCTGCTCCAGAAAACACCTTAGACAAAGATGCGGGCAAAAGGCTGGATTCCAGAAGAGCTGCTATGACCCAGTTTTACTTCAGCTTTCAAGAAATCCCAATGTGTGCATTATTTCTACATTTTTACTTAAGTTGGAGAAATCCAACACTTCCTTTCCAACCCAAGCTTAGAGACCAGGGCAGTTTGGGGTTACAGCCTCACCCTACAGGGTGCTAGGGTATAACCTCCCTATCAAGTGATGAGCTGAGTTCAAAAGACATAGGCTTTAAGACAGCTTTTCCTTCGGTTGAGTGCAGAAGAAATCACACCTGTAATACTACAAATTCTCCTGGGCCTTTTCTGTTCAAACCCAGATTACATTCACCCTTCGGAAAAAATAAAGTTATCTTCTAACTTTTCTCAATGTAATGGAATCAAGACCTGGAGATTTTCAGCAGCCCACGCCTGAAAAACACCTGTGTCAGATTAGGATCTCCGGAGTTAAACTATTTCAACCATGTTTTGTCAGCTCTTACATGGTAGCAACATGTCAGCTTTTCTCCATCACAAAACACAAGAGCACCATTCAGTCAATTATTTCAGGATAATAAAGCAGGTTAACAGAAAGTAGATCATCCTCAGACAGGAACGGTTGCACTGTATTCAGTTTTTGCTGGCAAAAGCAACACTCTAGAGTCATGAAGCACCCCCTTCCAATTCTTTCAGCTAGAAACAAGATTCATTTGGATGCTGTACACCACTAGTCTGAGTAGCAACAATCCCAAAAGAAGTCAAAGGGAGTATAATACTTGTGAAACAGAAGTCGGACTCATAAAGCTTTGGTTATGTTAATTCTGCCTTCAAAAGATCATTAAACTACAAGGAAGAACACAGGGTACTCGGGCATAATGCTGTAGCTTGACTCTTTTCATCTCTTATTTAACACAGGCAACATAATGACCAAAATACAGTGCCACATTAAAAAAAAAAGGTTCAGAAAAAAAACCTTTCCGGAAAATGTTAGTGACCTCAGCACAAGCATTGGTACTATATTACATATATACAATTTATAGCAAAAGCTTTGATTAAATAATTTTTGCTTAGCCAGTCCCAAAACATCCCAAGTTTTCATCCATATCTATAAAACACCCAATTAAGTCCTTATATCTCAGATCTAATAATAAATTTTTGTAATTGCTTTTCCTTTTTTAAAGAATTTAATAGAGAAAAAAAGCACAAAAGTCTGAATGTATTTTAGCAGTTAAGCACATACTAAAGTAGGATCAAATACAAAGAGGACCAGGAGTTCGTGCATTTCAAAAATAACCCGGCTGTTTACAAGCCATCATTACCTTGGCCACAGATTTCAAAGGAATTTTGGGGTTGTCACCATATTTTGAATTGTTGCTCTGCCCATGTTCATGAGTTAGAATGAGATCTCGGAGTCAGCTAAGAAAGAAAGTAAATGTGGGTTTCAGCTCTCTGCAAATCTAACTGCTGAACATTTTCAGCTGATTGCATTACCCCCTGGCCTAATCTGACTAATTGCTTTGACTCAATTGAACAGTAATTGGATTATTCCCTATAGCTGTGGATCAATGCTACAGCATTGTGCTATCGATAATACAGTAAAAGCCTATTAAATCCATGGCCTTGTCGTGGAGAACAGTACCTTTAAAACAGATATTTGCTTCTATTATGAATATTAATGTTAGTTTTCTTCTCTACTTAAATCATTGTAAGGTCATTAAAAATATTTAGCAAGCTGCAGCAGAGTGGAAAAGCAGAAACTGGGCAATGGTTTCCTTCCAGGCAACAATTTTAGAAGACACTTTTCTAAGGTTTGTCTACTGAAGAGTCTCAAAAGCATATTTTTAGATCCTTTGCCTGGAAAATTTGTATTTACGGAATTGCATCGCAAAATTTTTTCCAGTTTCTTAAGACAAGTGTCAAAATTACAAAAGACAGAATAGGTCCCCACAGCTTTAACTCCAGCTCTCTCTTTGCTGGTTACCAAGAAAACAGGGGCTTCCCTGAGCACTCTGCAGCATGCGGCTGCATCTAGAGGCTAAACTATATTCCAGAGGAACATTGCTCTTGGAGAGCTTCTGTGATGAAGGAGATGCTGGTTTTCTCAGATAATGTTAACTGTTGACCTTGCGGTGGCCAGCAGTTGCAGAGCTCAGTTGCGCTGCTGAGCGTTGTCCTCACCAGGGTGTGATGGGCAGGAGTGCTCCCTGCTCACGTGGGCGAGGGTGAAGCACCCACTGAAGACGAGCTGTAGCTCAAGTTGAAGAGCCGCAACTCTGGGTGACACTTCACAGACATGTTCAACAACGCAGAGGAGAAATCACTCATGGCCTTTCCATCCTTAACCTGCAGGCTGCTTCTCCTTGGCAAGATGCAAAAGTGCTCAAAAACGGGGCTGAAGCACATGTTCAGTTCACAGTTGTGCTTGGGCCTGAGAAGGCAACATTAATTCTGGGAGAAGAGTTCTCAGATACAGGTAACTTGAATCAGAAAGAGGTACAGATGTCTGTAAGACCACAGGTGGCCTGCCATAGCCTTTGTCATAAAGTTTTCTGTAAGTGAACCTCAAAAAAGGCTCTAATTTCTTATCATTTTCAGGAATCATCTCAAGGCAAACAAGTCTGGGTTCATTTCATGGCTGAGAAGAGTTTGCCTCTAATAAATGGGAACTTCAAACCCTCCTGCACCACCTGAGATGAAAACTAACTCCTTTCGGAACTTCTCTGGGCTCCTGTTAGCTTGCTGTGGCAGCTCTGTGCACAGATGATGGGAAACCAGGATTTATCCCTCCAGGCACTGCCACCCTCTCGGCACAGGACAGCAACACAAAGCATGGAGAACATGTTTTGTTCCCGGCTCGCTCATGGTAATCGGGTTTGCATTTCCCAGTGCCAGTAAGACGTGGTCTGAGCAGGCACATCTGGAGTTGGCAGTGAACTATATAATGAAACTTTGGCATAGCTTGTTTAAACCTTACACCTGTTCCAAGAGTAGGGACTGAAGGTCTCTAAAACCCCTGCCTAAGGTGATTAATTAGATGATTATTCGTTCACACATAGAGCTTAATCCCAAACCCATGGAGACCTGTGGGAGTTTACTGACAAATGACCTGCAAGTTGCTACCCTGAGACTCCCCAAAGATTAATTATGTGCCAGATCTGCTGAGATTATAGGCCTGATTTACAACACCATTCGGTATTAAGCTTGTCCAGCTCTTTCTATTATTCAGTTTAAGTGTCTGTGCTGAGTGTTCATATAGTTGCTTCAGGGAGCATTTTTGGAGAGCACTTAAAGCCAAAGAGGTTAGTGGCTTCCAAGGGGGGGGGGGGGGGGGGAAGAAAAAAAAAAAAATCAGAGAAAGATATTGGGTTGGTCCTTTGTGTCAGAGCTGGGAGAGAGGAAGGGATTTTTAAGCTTTTGTTTGAAAAGCTCTAGCACACGCATGCTGTGGGATGTCAGCAAGTAGAAAGGGGCTAGCATTCACCAGCAGCCTGTTCTTTCCTTCACCACACGAAGATCTGTATTAGTGATTTTTGGTATTTCAACTTCTAAAATACGCAAGGACCCTGTTCTCAATTCCCATGGAAGGTGAGCTTTTCCCTGCCATTTCAACCCTCACTGTGGGGAGTTGCAGGTCTGGATGGGAGCAGTGAACCTCTCATTGGTAACATGTCTTCCTGGGCCTTGGCATGCTGGAGGAAGAGTAAGCACCTCATCCTCTTTCAAATGCAGAAGTGGCGAGAGTGGGGAAAAGTGAGGGATTGATTTGCAAAAAGGGACAGCTTACAGACAGGGATATAAAGTGGTTAGGAAATAGGAAGATAAATCAGGAGGCAGAGAAGATGAGGAATGAGCTAAAGAGAGAGGTGAGAGATCCAGTGGGGATATCAGGGAACTTATACTTTTCATCTTTAGAGCAAAAACTCAGAAATCCAAGTATCTCCCACCATTTTGCTGTTTAGTATTATACATGCATATGCAAAAGAGTTAGCTTCAATATTTGCCTTGTAGTACCTTGTTCCAATCTCTCTCTTCAGAAAAAGTCTTATTTTGTCAGCTGCTGTCCTCTTCCACCTGCAGAAGAATACTGAGGATCTTCAACAGAAGACAGATGAGCAGATGGTTCATGCTTGCATCCTTGACCCACATCAATACTGTCCTTCTGCCTGCATGGTGTGGCAGAAAAGGAGTTAAAGTTGCCTAGGAAGGCCAGGTAACCCACCAGGTCAATGCCACTCGGTGTCACACAGACCTGGAAAGAATGAATGTAGGAAGATGACCTGGAGTAGTAAGCCTCCTCTAC
Source organism: Ibycter americanus (assembly GCA_035590275.1). NCBI lineage: Eukaryota > Metazoa > Chordata > Aves > Falconiformes > Falconidae > Ibycter > Ibycter americanus. The sequence continues at coordinate 31,253,051 of JAVJGI010000063.1, forward strand.
ACAAGTTAGCTTCTGGGTGCATAAACCACTGGAAGAGCCTTCATTAGAGACTTTGAGGGAGTTTAACTTCCTGACTAGCCTTAATTGGGGCGATACACCAGGAGCAGGATCAAGGCATCTGCTGGTTTGTAACAGATATTTGGGCATGGCAGAACAGGTCCATGGCCCAGGGCTTTCTGCTTCAGGCTGTGCTTATAAAACACTTGCAGAGGGAGAACAGGCCAAGCTGTTACAGCAGTCCATTAGGCTGAAACTTGTAAGCAAGGGTTGCCATGAGACTATTTGGAAAGGTAAGATAGCATCTCTAGAACAGAGCCTGTCTCACTGATAGCATGGATTACAGACTGTGTTGCAGTCATCTATCACATAGAAGTTATGAGCCTGCAGTAGGGAGCAGTCTGAAAAGCCAAACGTATGCGTCAGGGATTTCCCCAATAATAGGGTTACTCATCAAAACAGCACAAAGGAGCTGAGGTGAATATCTTCTCCTAGGCAGGAAAAAAGAAAAAGTGACAAGGAGGCAGTGAGCACGCCTAGGTGCAGAACTGTGGTTCCATCACAGCCTCTCCTCCCAGGTTCTGGGGGAACTGGATTTCATGAGGCCTCTGCTTGTACTCTTTACCCACAGCTCCCACCTCTGAAGAGCTAAGGGAGGTGGTGGGACGACATCCAGGACACAGACCATAATCTTATTCCCAAACAGGTCATCATTCAGCTACAGTGCAAGGCAGAGATAATGGTCTTCCTATAGAAGACCACTTAGTCTGTGAACGGGATTCCTCCAGCTTGGTACAACCTTCAGGAGGTTGTACTGAGTTTACGTTCTGCCACCAGCCCCAGAAGGCACAAGCCAAAGTACTGATCTTGATAAACAGAAGATGTTAGAGCTGGGGTTATTCCTGCAGCCCACATCAGACACAGCAGGCAAGTATAAGGACCCTAGGTTCCTCTGATTGTCAGCCTAAATTGGTCACAAACTCCTTTGGTGAGGAAGGACTGTTTCCCAGAAATCCACTGCAGCATCGCTCGTGTTTTTTACGTTTTCTGACCTCCTCTTTTGCCCTCTGCCAAGGGCAGGTCACAGGACTGGGCAGACCGTCCCCACCCTGCACCGGGATCCCACTCAGGCAGCAAATTAGAAATTGGACGGGGACGGGGGAGGGGAAACGGGCTTTACTGGATTGTCTTGCTGATAATCTCCCTGACTTCAAAGCTCACATCTGTCTCGTGAGGTGGGGGACAGTTTCTAACTTTAGTTGACCCAAATTACTTTTAGCCTTCCTCTGCAGCACACAGCAACGCTGAATCTTTGTATCATGCCTTTGATCATTGCATCTCTGAAACAAACTGGCCTGCGTGCCTCTGCAAAGAGAGCTTCACAGGCAAAGGCGTTTAGATGAAGCCCGTGGTTCAGCTGCCCTCAACACGGTTATTCTCTCATTTGGAGTGGCAGCAGGGGGGGCCTGAGCACAAAACAGGCTTTATCTGCGAGGTGCTAAGTTTTTGTGTACTCTATCACATCTAAGAGCAGTTCCTTACCTAAGCGGAAGAGTCATGCTCTGGTTTTCCATAGGGTGGTCCTGTAGGTAGCAGAAACAAGCTTTCCTGAAGTCTTTGTCAAGACAAAAATGATGCAAAGACCTGTAGGCTGCCTCGGCTCCTGACTAACCTTTAACCTCATCAAGGATGGGAGACTGGGACATTCTTCTTCTGTATCCTAAAACCTTTCCCATCCCTCCTTGTCTGATCCCCTCAGTAAAGATACACACCCTGTAAATGCCAAATTAACATAAAATTACATATTAAAGAAGATATTTAGAATTACAGAATTTACGTCAGGATTTTAATGACTCATATTTTTCTCTCAAATTAATTTCTAGTGTATACGGCAGTTGTATTCCTGCTGGGCAGCGTGACTATAGCTCTTGTCCTTCAGTACTGGGGTGATTTTTGGTCATCATCTATACTTACAACTCTGCTGACTTAGCTGCAATGGCAGGAAAATAACTGGAAAATTCTCAGTGAGATTTGCGTCTCTCACTTCTGTTATTTCAAAGAAAAATGAAACCCAAGCAAAAAAATACAGCAGCATCCCAGAAAAAGGTAAGGCCATTTTTCAACACTACAAATTAGTAGAATATAGCAAAACTCAGGCTTTTGCCTATTCATAGATATGACCCTTGTAAAAAAACAAGAAAGGGGAGGGGCTTTTTTGTTTAAAAAAAGAAGATTAAAAACCCCTTAAACAGCAGGATATTATGTACCTGCTATTAAACTCCATCTGGCACTAACCCTGAAGGCAAGTAACAAGCCAAAACAATCTTTTTTTTTTTTTTTTTTTTTTGTGTGTGTGTGAGAGGGGGAGAAAACCGAGATTGATTTTAGCAGGAACTGTAGAAGTAAAAGGTTTGAACTGTTTCTGCACATCATTTCATTATGCACTTGCAATTTTTAAAACTATTTTAAAACTGAGTGGTAAATGTGCTAAATAGGTCACTCCCTGTGTCCAGCACAGAGATAAGAGGCTGTTTATAACTCCGACTGCAGAACTTTGGCTTTTGAGCTCAACTGGTAACTGCTTACACGGCACGTCCCCAGTGCTTGCCCAGAAGGCAAGCGTTACAGTCAGAGAAAATAAATAAATCTGACTGCTCTCGTGTTTAGCCTTGCTCCAGCGCACCAATACTTCTATATATGGCAGCCCTGGAGCTCTGGCACACAGACACCACAGAGCACACGATGAGTTGGAGAAGCAGTCCAAAAAAGTGAAAGCATTAGACAAGGAGGCAAACTGGATGGTTTTGCAAGAATAAGCTGCGAGGAAGTAGGTGACATTTCTGCTGATGAGGGCTTGGGTCCTGCAGCTGCTCGCAGAAGTGACACGCGGTGACACTGTTTGAATCAAAAAGCAAAAGCTACAAGAGGGGTCTGCAGGAGGGGGACACCCAAGAGATGCCTGAAGCTATTGATCCCGTGCTGCCTAGGCCAGGACAAAACTGAAGACAAGAGCCATGTAACACGTAGATTGGGTGTGCATTTCCACCAAGGAAAATATCCCGACCTATGCACACGATGGAGGAACTGACAGTGTATATGTGTTGAACAGGTCACTCTCTGTGTGCAGCACAGAGATAAGGGACTGTTTATAACTCCAGCTGCAGAACCTTGGAGCCCAGAGCCACATTTCAGCAGTGTCTACTATCCTGCATAAGTGCTTTTACATCCTATTGGGACCGTTCCTACCTCTAAGTTGTACTCAAGTCTCAAGTACACTGTAAGACCTGTAAAGAGAGGATTATAAAACAAGATCTCTGCTTTCTCTTCCTTTGTGCTTCCCCAGGCACTATTTAAAAGCAGAGCCCTAAGCCCAGGTCTGGCCACGACGAATCCATGTCTCCCAAGCCTTTGCAAACCTCTAAGACTTCATCATAGTTGGTACCACTTTATAGTAGGCCAGTAGTGCGTTAGCCCATCTGCAGACTACGCTGCACCTTGTTGGCCTTTCAAGAAGTAATTTTTCCATGAAGGTGCATTGCAGGAGGGGTTGAAACACCTCTCTGACTGCACAGAACTCAGCTAAACCACTGCCTGCCTCCTTCATGGGCCAGTTGCACCCAGAGGAAGGAAGGAATCTGGGAACCTGTGTGGCACCAAAGCTCTGAAAGCATTGTGGTGTCTGGTCCAGAAACATCTCATTTTATGGATAAATGCTGTTAGAGATGTGGGAGTTATCAGGGAGCATGGGCAGAAATACTTCAGACACAGAAACTGAAAAGTTCCAGCTGATAGCTGAAACAAGCTTGTGAGGCATATTTTGGAGAAGCAGGAGACTAAAGGTTATGGTGACTAAGTAGGAACAAGGAATTAGATCAATAAATCCTCTCATCACAAGCAGCCCTGCCCTGCATAAAAATATTACCAAAAAACCCAGAAGTAAGGCCTGTGGGTGGTGAATGCTGTTCTGGGTCTTCACATTTCTGCTCTTCCCCTGCCCTTTTGTTCCTGCTTTTGGGCACAGAAAGAGAAGTGTGGAAACAAATCAAGAATCAGTCGTATGCAGGAGGAGCAGAATCTCAGACAGCAGCTAAGGGGAAGCAGAACATATGTTTACTGTCATCTTCCTCCCCACATTTGAAAAGCCACCTTACTTCTAAGGGGGAGAAAAATCCTTTTGCAAGTCTCTCGGAAGGGAGGAGGGCACCTCATCAGCCGGGTGCTGGCTCAGCTCTCAGCGGTGGCTCATTTTCCTTCATCTGCCACCTCCCCAGCACGCTGGTGGAGCCTGTGATTAATTCAGCTCTTCACTGGAGTTTAATGCTGTTCCACAGTCATTTTGCGGAAGCCGTTGCTCTCCCGTGGCAGAAAGCATCGCATTTTGCATGCACGTCTGTGGGTTGTTGTTTCAGATGGATGGCCTGTCCTCCTGCC
>JAVJGI010000063.1:31257578-31271946 GCA_035590275.1 Ibycter americanus
TTAGCTACTTAGCCCGAACAAGCCACAGCTGTACATTATCCACATCAGCCAACCCACCACCCCAGAAGCAAGCCCACCACTGTATATTATCAATGTTAATTAACTCGCCTTCACTCCTCTACAGTTCCTCTACATCCCCCCTCCAGGGGGGTGGCTCGGTCCCCATCACGCAGGAGGGCTGACAGCCCACCAGAGAGATGGGACTGGCCGGGGCTGGGGCAGGGATGCGGGGCAGCACGGTGCCCTGAACCGCGCAGACCCCGCAAACCAGAGCACGGCTGGAGAATACAAACCACCTGCACATTGCTGCCTGCGGGGAGAGAGGGGAACAAAATGGCAAATAAAGCAGAGAAGTAACAAATTTTGCTTCTGACTCTCTCATTTAAGCACTAAGATGGCTATGTAACCTCTCCATGCCACAATCAAGCCTTATCAATAACTCTCGATTTAGCCCACAGGGGTGACTTCTACCCAAACACAGTTTGTGCATCAGTTCGTTTGCACAACCAGCTTACTGGGAGACCGTAGGGTTGTTCATGTCTGGAACTGGAGCCAACTGGAATTTGTTACAGGCTGCAGGACAAGAAGGATTAAAACTGGACCATGCACAAACTACGAGCTAATGACAAATTGCAGTTCTAGGGCTCCTGTGTATAACACAGCAGTAGACACACATCCCAAAGCAGGGAGCACTTTTATGCACTTAATTCCTTCACCAAAAATATAATAAACAGACCCTGTAGGTTTCTACCACTTGATTCTCTGCTTTGTTTCATTTTTTCCCAAAAAGTTCACTTGGCCCCAAGCCTAAGTTATCTGTGGAATTTATTACCACAATGGTTCCTCAGGTCCGACAGCAGCACTGAGAAACAGAAGCATAGAGCCATAACATGTTTGAAAAATAGGCAAGTATTAAATCAATTAAAAAATAAATCAAACGTGTAATATTGCATATTAAGATGAGGTTCACTCTGCTCACTGTCACACACCAGTCACTTTGGAGAAGAATTTACTCCCATGAATGAGAGGAGCCAGTCTTTCCCAAATGTAGTCCGTCTATGTTTTCTCCCGTCTGCTCCAAAGAGGATGAAGGTTTAACTTTTCAGATGAGTAGTTTTTATTTTGTGTCCTGGATATTGTTGGCTCCTGGACAGTCCATTTAGCAGCTCCACAGCATTGCCAGAGTCATGTCTGTGTGAGATCAGAGCAAAAAGTGCCTGGAGCATTTGGCATTATTAGGACGAAACAAACCTTCACACCTGGAAATTTACCCAGTGATGGTTTCAGCTGGGATATGAGTAACCAGGTCATCTGGTCATCCTTTCACTGCTACAGGAAGATTTCATGGCCCAACTTTCTGACAAAGTGTTTTTTCTACAGACTGAGATTGGACAGGTAGTTAAGAGATGGTCAGAGACAGCAATAATATAAAATTAAAAGAAAATGAAAACATTAAGCTGGCAAATTAATGAGAATGTGTGAGACAGAAAGAAAAAAAAATACTTAAGGAGTTGTAAGGGACATTCTGTTTTGCAAAAAAACATTCATGGCCACATGCTAACCGTGACATGTCACAGCCAACACATTTGCTTGTTATGAATGTTTGACTTCACTTGTTCCCCAGGAAGATGCAAGGTACTCTCATTAGAAGGACTGTCGCTAGGAAATCAAAGCTTGCTGATTAATATAACTCCAAAAAAAAAGACAATTAGTATTGTACAGTGATATTTATACATTTCTTTCTGAAGTGCTCTCTTTCATCTTATAATTTCTATTATTTCTATGGTCTCCAAACAGAAAACTCTCTGTTGTATCGATCCTTTCCGAGAGGTGAAGCTTGCCTGACTTCCTACTACTAAATCTGCAACCGTGCACAATTCTTTTACCCCTCAAAAAGCAACCCCAGTGGCCAGACCCACAGCTCTACACTTGGCTTCATTTGTAGTCTTCATATTTCTGGGTTTTGTTATTCAGTCCTTGACCGCTCCTTAATTTGGACCTGGAAAAACAAGTTGGAAGCCACAGATGGTTTGATGGCTTTTCTCTCCCACACAAGGAAAGTTTGAGAGTTCATCTTCTTTTTTTTTTCTTCCAGTGGAAGGCAGGGAAGCTACCAGGAAAAAAGAGGTGTTGTCGGTTGTGTTCTTGATATAGTTATTATAAATCTTGGAGTTTTATTCTTACTATGTTTGATAAAAGATAAACAGGAATATAAACCAGTAACTAATGGGCATGAAAAAGAAACTACTGGTAATAAGAGGGTACATGATATGCTTCCTTGCATTCTTAGATGCTGTCAAGAGCATAACTAGACATACACCATATGTGTGTGTGTTCTGTGCCACCATAATTCTTACTGCACAGGACAATATTTTGGTTTTGCTTCCTCCCTGCATTTCTCCTTCATCCCCAGGAATGAATCAGCCGGTAGCAAAGCTGTCTGCACAAACTCACCCGTGTGACAAGCCACCATTAAACTGGTTTCTGGTCTTCACTTGCTCTTGCATTCTGCACCACCAGCCCCAGGCCCCATCCCACCACACGCACTTCAAGCCTGCACTGCATCAGTGGAAGTTTGCTTCAAAAAAAGGAGCCAACATGCCTCAATGGCTGCTTGAAGTCATCTGAGTTTTACACACAGGAGGTTTTCAATGTGGGGATTTTCTAGTGCGGGCGTGTTCTGGACAGCATTAGTGTAACGCAGGGCATTCCAGGGGGAGCAGATTCAGCTCCTGCAGCAGGGATCAGGAAAGGTTTTAAGTATCTGTGTGAAGGCAGATTGTCTCCTCATCAGTCATAGCACTATAAATATTAATCTAATGTTGATTTAACAGCCATTTCTCCTGTTCTTGCTCTGCAGTAGCAGCTTCTACCATTGACGACATAAGCGCTCAGATTCTGAAGTTCTTATTACAGGGACAGAGCAGGATTTCCCAGGCTTGGGATTTCCTGATCAACACTGCTCCCTAACACCTTGGCTCTCTGGGAGAGCCCTGCTCTGGCTGCAGCAGCCGAGGCACTCGGGACTTGCACGATGCGCTGAGCTGCAGTGCTCTCAAGACGCAAGGGGGTGGATTACAGACAACAGCTTGAGCAACACTCAGAGGGACAATGCAGGCCATTTCTTCCGCCTGTTTTCATTCCTGAGTTGCCCACCTTTTGTTCTTTTCTTCCTTTTTCTTTTAATATGTGCAGTATTTTTTTATACCCTTGGGGTAGGGGGGAAACCAGATTATCTTACCTGTAGAGAATTTCACGGCGGAGTTTAAGGTACTATTTTCCTAGCACGGGTAAAGCAATGAGAAATTGTTATTATCCCCAGTCGGGAAGCAATATAACCTTTGTTTAATACCTTCTGTCCTACAGCTATCATATTGGCACTTGCAGCAGACAGACCGAGCATTAGGCTTTCCTGAGTTCAAAGCTGAATTTGCCGACTCCCTGGCCCCCGCCAGCAGGCGTGTCTGTCTTCATCTGCTTTCTCCAGTGTGACCTGAAATTAATGAGGACAGCTGATATTCTGGTCTTGACGAAGGGATCCGCACCCCAGCCAACACACCTGTCTCCTGGTGTTGTAGGGTGATATATCCAGAATCAATTTTACATCTTAGTGTCCAAACCACTGAAATATAAAAAGGCAAGAGTCGAGAAACTGGATAAAAAAGACTTCACTCTGTATTGGCCAAGAAATCCTTAATGCTTCATGTCATGCTTTAGAAAATCACTTTAGCCTAAGAATCACTTAGTGATTACACTCCCGTTTCAGCTCTAGATACCCAAGTGAAGCTCAGATGGAAGGTTTAGAAAAGGCCTTTTAGCCACAGACAGGGAGATCAATCTGTTTAGTCTCAAAAGGGAGAGTGGGAGGCAACTTGATTACACTGTCTTCACGTGGGGAAGATAACGGGCACTTAAAAGAGATTCCTAATCTGGGAGAGAGGCTTAACAAAACACCCATGGCTCGAAGCTGAGTCCAGACCAGTTCCAATTAGAAACATGACACTTAAAAAAAGGACTTTTTTTTTTTTTTTTTTTTTAAAGCCACCTATTTAAGTGGTTGTGACCTCTGGGACAGTCTACTTGGAAAGGATAGAGTCTCCACAGCAAGACTGGATGCATTCTGGGAGGTGTCCTGCAGTCATAGAGTCATAGAATTGTTTAGGTTGGAAAACACTGGACCCCTAGAGGGAAACCCAGCTGGAATTTACCAAAAGCTCACCTACCAGCTCCTTCCGAGCTTAGCTAAGCCCTCAAAATAGATCTATAAAAAAGATGACATATCCCTTCCTAGCAACGACAGTGCAGTGCTATTTCCCGGGCTTTAGCAGAATGTGTGCCTTGAACCACCCTATCAAAACTGTCCTTGAAATGAAGAGGCCACCCAAAACAGCCAGTCCACTGCCTGTTTCGCTGCGTTAATACCTTATCCCGGCTGGGTCCTGCCTGCTGTCACCCTTTTGCATGCACACTTGAACTGCAACAGAAGCTGCCTTACATAGGAAAGCAATGCATTTACAGACTTCTGTAGTACAGCCTTCCATAATACTGTCCTGCACTCACCATCCCATGGGCAGGAAAAGCAAAAGTGGGTTGACTGGAAGCATGCACAATGGATAGACCTATATTTCGCTCCACCTATGCACATTCCTTCCCGCTGTGTTAAACAGCAAGCGCTGCTGGCCTTCCGCATACCAACATCCATCATTACTCAGTATGATAGGGAGATGCTACCACCGGTGTAGAAAAGCTCTAGATGATCCAGAAGTGGTTCAAGAGGAACCAATAGGGCCGTGTGGCTGTTTCTGCTGGCACATTTGTACGCAGCTTCTGCGTACTAAGAAGAAAATAGTACCATGAGTTCCCAGAAAAATGAAGTGTCTCACTCCAAAAATATAAATGCCAGGAGGTCACAAGATATATAATTCAACTGGTTCCTTTTCAGCAAGGGTTTCAAAGGAAGCAGTTTGCCCACTGACCAGCATCAGTGATTCTGAAGCATAATGCTCTTTGATTTATTTATCAAAGCTGCATTTTCAAAGGAGTTTAAAGGAAACATGGTCATTTGGGAGGGGAAGGAGAGAGACACAGAGAGGTGCAGCACGAAAAGCTCTCATCTGGAATGGCCTCTTCAAAAATTAGTAATTCCATGAAAGCTTTCTTTAAAGAAGTCCCAAAAGCTTCTGTTGAAACAGTTACACACTTCCCTACCTAACACCTAGCGAGGAGCACCAAATACACATGTGCAGAGGGCTTTGTAGGCACATGCAGCCCCCTGCGAGCAATGCAGAAGACTTTATCCATGGCACGCTTGCCTGTGGTTTTAACCTGGCAGCCCTTCCTTGCTTGCTTCTCTGTCTTTTCAGGAGAAAGCACATATTAAGGTTGGGGAGGGGGGGATGTGCAGTACTTTAAATCCCACACTGTAGCCTGGAAAAGACAAAAGCACCGTTTTCCATCCCAGGTAGTTTCTAACTGGTACATGAGCTGGCAAACACATTTCCACAGAAGTTTGCGGAGAAGATCAACAAGCTACACCAGCCACCAGAGCAGCGAGTAGGGTGGACCTGCCTGCTCTGCCCACGCTGGCTGGCACTTGGTCCTTGCACTGGAGACCCATTCCTCTTCTCAGCTGCAGTGAACTTGTCCAACATAGCTGCAGCTGCTAAAATTAGCACGGGATAAAGTCTACTGTATTCCAAACAATTTGCTGCCCTCTGTAGACCAAGCAGAGCTTTATTCAATCCATGGCAGGAACATTACTGCTTGTAACAGAATCCCTCCACCGACCCTTAGAAGTGTGGGCCCAAGACGGCACGAGAAAAAGCCGATGATGACAGGTCCAACTGGGCAAGCAACAAAATCACCCTGCCAGGTGCGTGCCATCACTGGGGAAGCCATCCCAAGGAGCTCCCATGGCCAAGGAAGCTCTCCCCAGGAGCCAGCCACGAACCTTCACAGGAATCACCCTGCAGTTATAAAGGGGACAAACGGGGCTTGGGGCAATACCTGGCCTGCTGCTCGTGTTTCTAGCAGCTTTGCTGTGTCTGTAAGCTACAGGAACTCAGAGCTGGAATAGAAATCTGCAAAGTCTGTGTGAAGCTGAAAAAAACCCCCACCATAACAGCCTGAGCAGAGACCCCCAGAGAGGCACAAGTCTTTAGCATACTTTATCACATCTGCAGATAAGACATTTCCTTCGTTAAGGTCGAGCTGCTCGCCCGCTGTGTTTCTCTCCGGTGAGTTAAGCAGAAAAAAGGAGATCAAGCCCATCAGCTGGGCTCTGCAGAAACCCGCCGAGCCCACGGGGGCCAGGGAGGGCTGAGGTTTGGAGACCAGAGGGGCTGAGCCACAGGGTACCACCATCCAGCTCAGGCACGACACAAATAAATGGCTGGCAGCATGTTCAGGAGATCATGGACCTCTTCACCTGTGATGGCACATGGCCCCAGTGCTTAATTTATGAAAGAGTGAACACAGCTCAAAACAAACTCCTATTTTCACTGCCCCGCTATCCTGAAGCAATTTCCCCCCTTCCCTCCCAACCCACCACCTTTATTAAAACTAACCACAAAGCTTTCAACAGGGAAAAGAGCACTTTCACTGCAAACTGATGAAGTTTACAGCCAGGTTTTTCCCCAAAGAAAACAGTTTCTGCTTTTCAGCCTTCCTCAATTACGCTGGTACAACACATTTCTCAAGGTGACAGGTGCTCTGGGTTTAACGTAACCCAAATAAAGTCTGCAGGTAGATGTAGCCCTCCAGTGGTAAAAATAAAGACACACAGCTATGCATTTTTTCTGTGTGTGCATAGTTGATAAAATTATCGTCATGGGTAATGATTGCTGCTGCTTCTCTCTCTTGATGGCATTTGGGGGTGCCAGTGCACAGAAGACGTTAAACCCATCCCCAGCTCCAAGTGGGTACAGGGGCTCCATCTCACAAGGACTGTGGCTCAGGGGCTGAGGGCAGACAGAAGTAAGCAAAAAGCTGAGCCGTGTGAAGCTGTCAGAGGAGCAAGGCTTTTCCGTCTGCAGCCACATTTAACCTGGCATGGTGTCCTTCTCTTCAAACCAGATGTGGGGTGTGCCATACCCTGGCAATCAGGGCACCCTCCCATCCTAATTCTGGCCCAGTCCTGCCTGCTCAGTCTCTTGGCATACAGGCACTTCCCAAACCACCAAGCACAGGTCAGACACTGCCTTTGGGCTACTTCATGCTCAGTCCAGATCCCTAGACAACACCACTGCCATTTCACCATAATTTCAGTCAGTCTCCCATCACCTTTGCATTGAAACAGAGCCAATACCAATGCTCAGACAACAGACTTGGGAGATCTTGGTCATCCAGGGGCATTTCCCTCACTGTATGGACTAATTCTTACCTGCACAGTGTAGGGATTATTTGCTGCTACTTCAGGTCCTTCAAGAAGAGAAAGGGGGGTGTGGGAGCAGGACACAAGCCCAGGAAAGACAATTTCATTCATACCTTGTGGCTCTGGCCTCGCTCTTTTACTTGACATGAGCACCTGGGCAGAGTCTGGGTCACACTCCCATCCACCCTCCTGCCACCAGGACAAGAAGTAGTGCTCTTGTGAGCAAGTCAGAGCAGATCCTTGCATTTTGTTCTGCTCATGTCAGACCTCTGCAGAGCTCAGCAGCAAGCACATACCATACTGCTCCTTAAGAGAGCAGAGGAGAAAGAGTTTACACCAAACTAGCAAGATTTCACAGAATCACAGAATCATTTAGGTTGGAAAAGACCTCTGAGATGATCAGGTCCAACCACTAACCCATGACTGCCAAGTCCATTACTAAGCCATGTCCCTAAGTACCACATATACGTGTTTTGGACGCTGTCTGGGTCCAAATGCTAAGGAAAAACTCAAAACGATGTTGCAAAATAGATACAGAGGGAGTCTTGGCTTGGGGCTGCCAGTCCATGGGAAACGGGGTCCTTCGAGCCCCAGCCCAGCCAGCACCCATCACCGCACCCATAGCTGAGCTCACGTCAGCAGCTCTCCCAGCCTCGTTTTACACGCAGCTTTATTACAGCCATTTTCCAGCAATTCTTCAATGTAGCAGTGCCATCTCCCGGTAAGAAGCCTGCCCTGCACGCCTCTGCTGGGCGTAGGGGACTGCCGGGGGGCGAGGACCAGGGTGCCGCAGGAGTCCCCAGGGGTATCAGCATCTGGCTTACTGTTTCCCCGTGTGAGCTCCAGCTCGCCCTCACTTCCCAGGTGATCCCCAGCCCTGAGAATTGCAACTGCCAGATCCAGCTGAGCTTTTTCAGCCTTGTGACACAGCCTCCCTCCCAGCGCTCGCGGCACTGATTTGTTATCCAAAGTGGAACCGGAGCAGGCACCAGCCCATCAACACCTCCTAGATACTGATCCATTGGCACCAGTCGCTACTTCACTCAGTCCCACAAGACACAAATTACCAGGTAAAACAATCACATGTGAAGAGTACCTGCTCGATAGCAAGTGTAAGGCTCCTGTGAGCTGAGGCTTTCCACATCTTCCAGCCCAGATTTTCTCCCGATTCAGGTACTCCCACAAAAGCCTTCCCATTCTGCAGCCCGTGTGTCTAAGCAGCCACCAGAGATGCGCTCCAGTTCTCATCCATCACAGGCATGTCTTCACCTCAGCTACCTGCGTATGGACCTGTGCCCCCAAAGGATACTGAGCTGCCCATTGGCCTTAGACACAACATTTTGCAGAAAAATCACTGTTTACACTGATGCTGTAAGGAAGGGGGCCGTGTCCTTGGGTTCACCAGCAATGGCACACTGATTCCATGATGCAAAGGCTGCAGATGGGTGGGGGTATCTAGACCTGGCCATGTGGGACATGCTACCACAATGCAAGACATAAAGTCCTTATGCCACTGTCACAGTAGGCACATTTGCACAGTCCCACCCTTACTTACCAAATCCTGAGGTTTCCCTGGATGACACCACTTCAAGCTGCGAACCCTGTCTGCACCGCAGAGCTTTGGGAGAGACCCTGTCTGTCTGGGGCACAGCACAACCAGCCTTTGGGACTGCTCCCTGGGTGTGGAACCAAAGACACCAGCTGTGTATGGGAACATGCTGGAAAACTCCTGTGGCACCCCCCAGCATCCCAGCGAGAGCTGTGGGCTCACTGGATGTCTGGACCGTGCTGCAAGCACTGGGCATTCTTCTTGGAAGGCACCATAGGGGATGGTGTAGTGGGATGGTCCTAGCACAGCTGAAGTGCCTGCATGGTCCTGAGCCTCAGAGGATAACGTGGGAGAGCAATATTAGCTCCCCACTATGAACAGGAGATTCTGGTACCTTACAGGGAGAAAGACCTTTACCTTCCCAGCCATCCTTCCTCTTCTCTGACAGCAGATGTTACACACAACCCTTCTTGCAGTAAATTGACAACAATTTCCACTAAGCAGTTTGTTTGAGGAAAAGCCACCTTCCACTGGTAAGAGCTACAATTTGGCACCATTCAGCCCAGCTAGGGATAATTTACCATCAGTGGCACATCAGCTTGCAGGCAGCAAGGCAGCGTAGACTGTCCTGCTGTGCTAGGAAAGCCAGGAGGTTGCAACGCTCTGCAGTTCACTTCAGCCAGGAGCTCAAAGCATCACCTAGTTTGGCAAACAGCTCTGCTTAGCTTAGGGCCTGAATTAATTAAGCCCTGAAATGCATGGAGTGTGGGATGTAATGGTGAATTACAGCTTTCAGCTGGATTCCCTGGGTCCTTCCTGCACCAGCTGCTCCACGAGTCTGGGCTGGCAGTGCCGAGGTAGGGCAGCCCAGCAGCTGCTTTGATTCAAACTGACTGCAAATGGCCATAAAGAGCAAAGAAGAAAACACAACAGAGAGCAAAGCAAGCCCCGGGTGGTCTGGCCACAGTGCTTTTACCACCTCCTTCCTCAGCAGAGGGATTGGCACAGGGGACCCCGCCTTCAGTCTGCAGCAGAATTTGCATTGTGGCAGCATAATTCCCATGGCTTTGAAAATATCCATAGCGGGAAAGTATTTGCATGGGTTGGACAACATAGTGCAGCTGTGCTGGGAGGTGGGAAGCTGCTATGCTGCCTTTTATTTCCACACTAGAGCAGTTGTCTCCACAATTGGACCAAGTCCAAGGCTCAGCATCTCCTACCAGTGTGACGTATCCTCAGAGGTAGCAGCTTCCACACAGGATCCAGGAGGAATTTTGGTCATCTGAATACATCTTTCTGTGCCAGGGATATGGCACCCCACAGGCCCTCGGCCATTCACACATAATATAGGGAGAAAACAGGCCAGACCTGCAAACGTGCAGCCTTCTTCTTTTAAGAATCTCATTCTTCAAGTCATGCACGTACCCATGCCAAGGTCTAGGTATTGCTTTTTGGTTAAAATAGGAGTGCTTCAGAGACAAGTAAAGGACTGTGTCTGATAAAGAACATCTCAAGATTTGGGTGGTGGCTGTTTAATCACCACCTACATGAGGTATGTAGGGGACTGAGGATCGGCAGTTTCAGAGCTGTCCTCAGCGTGACAACATGCAGCTCTTCTCTCCCAATGCAACACCATTAAGGGAGGTGAGTGCTTTACTTCTGTGCCTACAGAAGCTGGGTGCAATGCTCAGTCTTTAAAATCCCTGGGCCCGCCACCCCCAAAATGGTACCCCAGCCCTGGCTGGAGATGGTGCTGAGGCACCTCGCCCTGGGAGATGTTTCCCCGCGGCTGCTTCAAAAGGCTCTTGCCTGCAGGCAAAAGTTCATCCTTTTGTAAATAATTCTCCTTTTCAATAGCCCTTAAATATTTTCAGGGTTTCATTTCAGCTTCTTCAGGGAAAAGAATCCTAAAGAAAAGCCCTGAGGATGAGGGAGAGGGTGATCTCTCCATTATAATTAGGATTTTTAGTAAAAATTCCTGTTTTCCTGAATTGATCCAGTATGTACCTTTTTTTACCTCTGACACTTCTGCAGTATCTGGAAGAAGCCCTGCAGACCATAATTAGAAAAATGGTTCCTCACAGATTTTCAAATAAATAAAATAAACAAGGAAAAGGAGAAGGGTCTTGCAAGCCCGTAGGCACGCTGGGATGCAAACAATGGGATCAGGGCAGGACACACGAATCCCAGGGTTTGCACGGCACTGGGGGAGTTGCCCCAGCTCTACACATCAGATATGTGAGATGGGTCCAGGTTCACCCCCAGGATCCAGGTCCCTCAAACAGTCTGTGGTTTATACATTTTTCAGGGGATTGATGGTATTAGAAACCTTTCTTTAGTAACGTTATGTGTTAGCTTGCAAACCAAACAGCACAGCATGTATTCAATGAGAGTCCATCTGGTTCAATAGAAATAGATCTTTATTAATACCATGCACATCATACGTATATTTAAAATACATATACATTTTTCTACTATTCACTTTAGAAAACAATTTCATAAAAACCTTTAATCAGGTCCCAAGTAATTTTAAACATTAAAAAGCCATTTTTTATTATAGAATCAGTAGGTATTACTCCAATTAAGTGGTGTATAATCACCATGTATTTAACATAATGCAGGCTCATGCATTTCAATAGAAATAGGTGTTCCCTTTTCTGCTTTATTAATCATGTCAAATATATGATGATATACTTGACAACACCTGCCACAGTTGTCATATGCAATTGTGATTCCCTGCTGAGAGCGCGCTGTACAGATGGCATTTAAAAGCTGGAGACAACTTTTTTACAACTTTCTGAGTTCCCGTGAGGGGCACCTGGCGTTGCAGGTAACCCAGAACCCAGCTATGACAGAAACCAGAAAAACAGAATTTCATAAACGGCGAAGAGGAAAGCAATCTAAAAAAGAAGAGAAAGGGGAATTGCCATACCCCCTCTGTGTTCATGGCAAACTGAGGTCAGGGTCGTGTTTCCCAAGGTCCTGCCGAGTACCGAACCAGATCTGTATAGAGTGCAGAGTTATCAGCTATAGACAGTATGCGGATTTACAGAACATATACAAAGGCTCATATGAGGATGGGACTTTAAGGCACGATAGTCCATATACT
This sequence comes from Ibycter americanus, assembly GCA_035590275.1. Classification (NCBI taxonomy): domain Eukaryota; kingdom Metazoa; phylum Chordata; class Aves; order Falconiformes; family Falconidae; genus Ibycter; species Ibycter americanus. Next base: position 31,269,609 of record JAVJGI010000063.1, read on the forward strand.
CAACACATTCATTGAAAACAAAAGTTCAATTTACAGTGCAATATAAATGTATTCAAGAACTCAAGCGGCAGCTCAATAATCACTTTCACCGATAATTAGGCAACTGAGGAGTACATCTGTGGTGCGCAGCAGCCCCAGCCCTGCAGGCACTCGTACGCACGCTGAGCATCAAGCACACGAGGAGCCTCTCTGGCTTGGGCGAGAGGATCTGTGCAAAGGAACTCAGCAGATCACCGAAGCGTTTACAGGACCAGGGCCCTACGACGTCGGGGTGCCTGCACCAGGTCACACGGGCAGCGATGCTGCCCTGCGGAGCCTGCGGCGCCGGTACCCCCCTGCCACAGCTCCTGCAGCTCCAGAAGGGGACCCCACACCCCCGCCCCCCCGCCCCCCGCCGTGCCTCCCACGGAGCCACCGCCGCCCCTTCTGCATCCAGGATCAGGCCCAGCATTGACAGCCAGCTAGGGGAAAGCGGCACAAAGAAAATGTAACTCACTGAAACACTAATTACAGTCAAGTGTGCTGCTATTCCGAGACGAAAATGAATTGTCCTAAGCCAGCCATTTTCAAAATGATCAGCTACCGTTACCAAGTCTGTCCTTTGTCACCTAGCTCGTCTATATTCTCTTTGATGAATCTACTATCTCCAAGGCAACTGAGTCAAAGGGAAGGAAGGACTTGCTTTACATCCAGTGCAAACATAGCCCATACGTGGGAGTTCCTAATGCAGTCGTAATAGAATATATATATATCTCTCTCACTGAAAAGTTGACCACCTACAGACAGATTCACACATCAGAAGCCAGAAGAGCTGAATTGTAGCTACAAACCCAAAGAAGAAAAATCACTGTATGTAGCTGTATTAAAAGCCTGGTACCCGGTAACTTGGTAACTAAATGTTAAAATCAGTATATAATTCAAAAAGTGTCAAATTAAATACTTCAGGAGTAACTTGCAATGTTATTGCACCTTTGTACTTCTTGATCACCCCATAAACTATGGTTTCTAAGCACTAAAGTAGAATATTTCAGACCCACATTTCAACAGCACAAATCACTGTGCAAAGCGGAAGGCAGTAAAAACTTGAGTAGACTTTAAATATTTAGAATGCAGACATTTGATTCAATTTCATATCAAAAAGTCAACCATAAAAAACCAATGTGTTTTCTAGAAAGAAATAGTCCATTTTAACAGCCCTAGAGTAAGTAAAAATAAAAAAAAAAAAATCAGGCAATGTTGTTCAAGAAAACAACACATGAGAAAAACATGAGTAAAATATCTTCCTCTTTCACAAGAAGCCCAAAGAGTTTTGTTATCTGACCCAGATTTTTGTCTGTTATACCTGCTCAGTTATTGTAACACCTTATCAGAGAAGCTTTCAACGAGTAAGAAAGTATCTGCCTTTTCTAGCAGGCAGAGAAGTTATTCTTCAAAGTTGAATCTGACAGGGACAATGGGTTTTTTTCAGGTGATGTTAAAGGCTTTAATCCTACTGAGGTTTTTTATTCTATTGAAACATTATTAATTTCATGTAAAAAGTTCTGTTTATTCAGGCCAGAACCACCCTATGAATATATAAAGTAGATCAGTGAAAGAAAAAAAAGCATTTTAGCATTTTGTGTAGCTGCTAGATGATATGAATTCAGGTGAAAATGGACAGAAAGAAAAAAATATGCATAAATCAGGTCAGAGTGGAAAATTGGATAGTTTGAAAAATCAGAAGACAGAAGTAATTTTCCTTTACCACCTAGCAGCCTTCTAATGTCCCTACCCCAGCCCCTAAGTCCGCACGGGGCATGCCAAGTGCCGGCAGAGGCCAGAGAGCTCTTTGGGGGACAACGGCACCGCTCACAACAGCCATCATATCAGCAGCCCGCATCCCACACGGCCGATGGGTATCGCTGCCAGCTTTTGCTGTTGATATTAGGGCTGTTCCACACACTGATAACTAGCCTGGCCTTTCTCAGCCGGCCGCTGTTGAGACGGGCAGGGCCACTTTTAGCTCGAGATTTCTCAAACCATGCCCAGTGTGGGCTTAATTGTTCACAGGGTTTGGGGCTGGTGCAAGCCCAGGGGCAGCAGGAGTATAACCGCACACAGCCAAGCAGCACTGACACCAGATTAACTGACCAAGGGTTTAAAGACACCCTTTTGTAAGAGACAAGTAAATATGCCTTGTCTCAAAATAAAAACAAAAACCTGAACGTGCATCATGACTAATAGCACCTCCCAAACAGCACTGCCCGGTTTTTCCAGCCTTCCCACAATATCTGTGCTGTTTATATTCTCCAATTTGCAGGGTCTCTTTGTTTTGAATTAGACTGTTGCCTCTTTGGGG
>JAVJGI010000063.1:31274705-31333930 GCA_035590275.1 Ibycter americanus
GCCCCGCAGAGCTGCCCGAGCCGGGTGCGGCAGGAGCGGGATGGGGCCACCAGTCCTCAGAACAGGGGTCCCTGCCGCAGGCTGCGGGGGTGTGGGACAAGGGATGGGGTTTGATTTCCACACGCTGCACACAGAGCTCGGTGGCCTCCCTGGAAAACCAATACGGAGCGTGTTCACTAGATGGTAGTGTCGTCCCAGAGAAGCGGCAGAGCCCCGGCCGGGTGGGAGGGTGACGGAGCTGGCTCGTTCTCTGGGTTGCTTCATTTTTTTTAGGGCACAGAGGATGGAGGATCAGCCTTTGGACTAAGAGAAGGGCCTACGTCCTGTGACAAGAGCCCAGCGGAGGGCTGCCCCCCGAGCAGAGCCCGCAGGGGAGCAGGGCTCCCCGCACACCCGCAGCCGGACCCGCCTGGCTGCTGCAGGCTCGCTCAGCTCCATGGAAAGGTGACATGGTGCTAATTCAGCATCTTAATGAGATCCACAGCTTCAGTGGTGTTCAGTCTGGTGAGCACTGGGTCCCTGTGAAAGCCAGCATTGGGGTTTGCTTTTCTGTTCCCCAGACAACACCAGGAAGCATGTGCATTTGCGAGCAGCAGCATCACCTCCCAAACCTTCTCTTTCATAAGACATTTCTGTTGTTTGCTTTTAAATGCATTACATTTTTTCAAAACTTCCTATGCTGGCATTTAAAGGCAGCTCAGGGAAAGAAAGTATCCAAAGACACTTTTCAGAACAACCCAAAGTGAGGTCCTATGGGATATGTTCTTTTCCCCAAATCGAGACCTCTTTACGGGGGCATTGAAAACTTAGGTTTTCTGAGGAAATAAGGGACTTGGTTCTGGACTGCTGCTTTGCCACAGTAGAAAAGCCAAAAGGTATTGCACAGCCCAAACACAGGCGTCATGTCACCGGAAGGATCCTGCCATGGGGCATGGGGGGCTCTTTGAGTCTTAGCTGCAGGTGGGAGTGAAAAGATACTCACACAACTATTTCAGGGACTGGTGGCATCTCTCCTTCACTGTTGGGAAGGAGTAATGTGCTCTCCCTTCCTTCCTCTACATCAAAAACCCAAAAGAAGGGGCTGAAGAAGAAATCCCTTCATAAAAGAGTTTTCTTGTGTTTTCTCCCTGAATTTCAAATCTGTGAGGATGGAGATTTCCCATAAAGGGTGTTACAAATCTGGGCAGAAAACTCTTGACTGGTGGATTAACACCTCATTTGGAACCAAGACCCCTAGCCCTGCTCTGGGATCCAGTCCGACATGGTTTGCACAGAACAGTAGCATTTCCCCAGGAGGGAGACCATCGCTTTTGCAGTGGGACAATGCTACATTTTAGTCAACCTGGACCACTGCACACACCAGAGATGCTCCCTGCACCGATCTCAGCTCTCAAGGGCAAGAGTACAGCTGCAGTCTTCACTGCTCTGCTAGCACTGAGTTGCTGCAACCACTGGTTTAAATTCATAGGCAGCAACCTTCACCGCTTGCAGGTTTTATCCTAGTGTTTTAATTACACCAGAGCCTGGACATCCTGGACATTTAATTGCTCTGATACTACGTTCTCCTAGGTGAAAACCCCATTGCAGTGTTATCTGAGCACAATCACAAATGTATTTATACTCCCAGCACCGTGCAATGGGAAAACGTTACAGTTTTCCTTGCACTACTCTGAGGAAGGCAAAGGTACAGAAAGATGAAGAGACATTCCTGCGGCCATCCAGGCTGTCAGGGCTGGGAAGGGAGCCAAACCCAGCGTACAGGTTGATGAGCCAACCATGGGCCCATCGTTCCCCTTCAAACTAAGCCTCTAAATGCTAAAACTTGCTCCCTAGCAGTTTCCAGGCTGGAAGCACAGATCTAGCACTGCCTGTGTGCAGCACAAGCAGAAAATCAGGCTGAGTGCAGGGGCAGGACAGACAACCACAGCCTGCAGAGCATAACAGCTCAGTCCTTCAGCTCTGCCGGCTCCATGCAAACCTCTCCTTTGCTGCTCCTGGCCACAGGAATTCCTCGCCCTACTCCAGCGATGGAGGGTGACAATGGGACATTTAGCGTCCCCTGAGCACGGGTGGTCCTGGAGACACCAGCAAAGAGCAGGGAGCCAGGACAAGGCAAAGAGCCGCTGGAGCGCTGGCACCCTGACCCTGAGGAGGAGGGAGGGCTGTGCTTTAGCACATGCCATGGGCTGGGGGCTGATGCTGGCTGGCAGAATCAGACAGAAAGAATTGTATTTTGCAGAGGGACACATATGACCATCCTGGCAGTGATTCATCGAGCATCCAACTGGCACCCCCTTTCTGGGGTTATGTTCAACACCAGCCTGGGATATATCCCTTGGGTGCAAAGTGGTTGGCTGTATTTAAATGCCTAAAGACCTTACACCAGACAAAGCAGCAAAGTTGTAACAAACCCACCCCCACTCCACCCCGCAACTTGATTTTATAGCAAGAGAGGGAAACAACGAGCAAATGAACACCAAGAGTACCTCTGGGCTGTAAGGTTGGTTTTAAATGTGTTCCCACTTGTAAGTGAAAGGCTACACTCTAAGAGCAAAGTAGCCACAAGCTGTGTGACACCACGCTAGCTGTTAGCAAATTCCAGCAATTCCAAATCTGCAGGGCTCGGGACACCTTCTTCCCCAACCCCGCAGCTCCCACAGGTTGTCATGGGTGGCTCAACTTCTACCTCCTCTCTCCGGGAGGGAAGGGGTGCTGTCTGCACACCTGCAGCAACAGGGTGAGAAAGCAAATCGAAGGCAAACCCCATCACAGGGCTGCTCCACAGAAGCTCAAGGTCTGCTCTCGTGCTCAGTGTAGCTGCCATCCCACCACCACCCCTCTCATTGTCACCATCATCTTTTGTGGCTGCTGCTGCTGTCCACACACCTGTCTGCAGGTGCAGAGGAATGAGAGCATGAACTGTGCCCTTGCACTGCGCCCCTGACACCAGCTCAAGCCTACAAAGGGTACCTCTCCCTGCAGGAAGCCTGCAAGGACCAAGCCTTTCCCTAACACTTCTCTTGAAAGTCAGAGCAGACTGGCTCAGTGCGTGCCTAAGAGCTGCTTGGCTGAGGTTGCAGGCATACAAGGCTGTAGTAATGCCGCAGTGAATCAGACCCTTAGTGTTTTGTTTAAATATAAACATATTGAATCAGTGCTTTTTGTGTAGAAGGCTATTCTCGCGAGCCAAGTGTTTTGACAGTTACAGCAAGGTGGTATGAGTCACTGCCTCTGCCTCAGTCAAGCTCAGAGACAGATACATCTTAATCACATTACATTTTTTTCAGCGCTACACCACAAGTCAAGGCACGGGGCCAAATTTCCCCATGGGGACTAACCAGCGTAGCACTGAGTCCTGAGCGTGAGATTTGTCCTTCCAGCCTGGATGAACCTCGGAAAAGCGCATTCAGCATCCCACCAGTGTTCAGCTGCAAGCCCTCTGCTAGTCACCAAAGACTCGGTAAAATTTGCAACAGCAGGTAGCGCTGCCAGGGCTCAGGAGCCACAGGGCAGGTGCTGCCTGCTCACGCTGGCCAGTGTTTACACCCCATCGGTGCGTGCCCGCTCTGAATGCACGGCACATCGGAGCACGGCGGCTGTAGCTGCCATTAACGCTAATGGAAGTTTGAAACATAAATCTCACACATGGCCATGAGGGAATAGATGCTTCTGTCTCAAGCCTGGATCTCTCAAACACAGCTTTGCAAGGGCTTTAATTGTACTTTCAACGGAGCAAAATGTGTCTGTTCCTATTTATTTCTCCAGGAATAATTACAGTGCTCTATGGTGTGGTACCTACAGAGTTATTAGGCATGTTTGGACAGAGGGTTATCTTATCTAAATTGGATTGGAAATAGATTTATAACATGGCAACTTCACAGTTGAAATGCAAATTACAAGAAATTATCTTCATCTGGCTCCTGTACTCCCACATCACCCCAGCAACAGGAGCCCCTCTTCGGCATGAATTAGTGCTGGGTGATTTCCACAGGGCTGCAAGCTAGCCCAGGCAGGAGGCAAGATGGAGTTTAACAAGTGATTGAAGAGCCAGGAAAAAAAGACACAAACCTTGTGCTTTTCCATCTCAGGCAATGGAGAGGGATCTGCAAGCCCTGCGTCTGCACAGCAGCTCTGCCCCAGAGCTCGTACTTGAGACCTTGGGAGCGTTCCCACACCTGCCTGTGCCTCCACCTCTCCTACCTTTCCTTGGGGAGAAAATTCATCCCTGCCTGCTCGGTGCTGCAGTGAAAGGGGTTGTACGAGCCAGTACTATTGGCTTGTTGATGCAGACGTCTGCAGGGGGTAAGCAAAGAGACTCGCTGGCCGAGCCAGACCTGCCGACGCTGCGCGCCGAAGGTGGTGAGTCAAATGTGCCCGTGCCCTGCAGTTTCCTATCGCAGTGTAAGGGAGGATAATCGATATGCAAGCTAAAGCTGGCTGAGACGGAAACCATCTCTGAGCATTTCTTGCATGCACAAATAGAAAACCTGAGGCTTCTGAGCACACAGAAATTGGCATTTATTATCAGCAGGAGACATGACTTTGGCATGGCAGGACGTATCATCATGTTCCTGTGACTGCTGTCAAACTGCAGTGATAAATTCCCCCCCTCTCTAACCTTAGCAGCACTTGCAATTACGGGGTGCTCAGCTGAAACCTTCCTCTGATTACATATGCTATACAGCTGCATTTCCCTTCCTCAGCAGCAGAAAAAGCAGCTGGTCCCACTGTGAGATTCCCAGTTGATAATGTAAAGCTACTAGACCACAGGCATGTGAACATGTGGATCGAAAACACATGCCAGCCCCAGGATTTCACACAGACTGCCAATCGATTGCAGTCCTTCCAGAATATCGAGTCTTACTCCTTGCTCAGGCAGAGAGAGCCCCCTTTAATTGACCTGCGAAAAGGTGGGGACCCACAGCCGTGCTGTTGTCTGCTGGCTGGAGCTGCTGGCTTTGCACTTCAAAACTGCTTTTCTTTTAGTTTGCTAATTGCTTTGTAGACCTCCCTAATTGCAGATTCTCCCTGAGCACACGTGTGTGCGAGGCACGAGCATCTGAATAGCTCTCATGAGTGCATGAAGACACAAGACTTAATGACTGAGTGACTATTCCTGTCTGGCTCCTTGTAGTCCCACTGCTCTTACCACTAAAATAAAATCACATTTGCAGCTTCACCCTCTTTCAGCACTAATCCAAGTGATTTCCCTCACTCTGAAGGCAAGCCCGACAAGCTGAAGTCTGTAAACTTCTTAGTTACCTGAGGATGCGGAGTCAATCTGCAAAGGGTCTTTCGGGGATAATCTCAGCAGTTCTGGTAAAATTTCCTCCTTGCACGGGCTCAGCGAGCATTTCTGGCAGCACAGCACTGTTGAACAGTTACCTGCCGTGGCGGATCAAGGAGAAACACACATGGTTCAGGTGGCAAAGTCAGGACATACACGGCAAGTAGCTGGACCACAAGAGAAGAAAGTGCTATTTCAGCAGCCCCACAGGGCTGAATAACAGGAAAAATAGGAGTTCTGATGTCACATCCAATTCTCTAACTTTGACCTTGCTTCCTGCACTCCCTTTCAACCATCAGGAAAGTAAAAGAAAACATTAAGAAAAATCATTTCAGTCTCTCAGTGGCATAGTTGTAATCCTCTTGGAGAAAATGCTGCAAAAATGTAGCTTGCTCCTCTAAATATCCGGAAGTTTCCTAAGCTAGAACATAACTGCCCTGAACACCACCTCTTAAAAAGGCACATTATTTTCTCCATTAATTCTTGTCAGCCTCAGAGGAAAGCTATTAAAACCACACCATTATTTTGAGTAGTAGCATTAATTTCCTATCATACACACACACCCACACACACACTGCCTGCAGAGTAATACAGGTCTGGGGAAAGTCAGATTACCATTTATATTAAACAGCATTATTGCAGCATGCATGTTTCAGTGTTTGCCTTCCATATGGTACAGTTTCTAGGCTGCAAGTAGATGCAGCAGCATCCAGCTGATGCCTTGCTTTCGGGGGGGAGTATCTGGCACACTGTAGTAAGACTATTTCCCACTCAGAGGGGAAAAACAATCACAGATATGCATGTGTATACCCAAAGTCTACACTTCTACACGCGTGTGCAGAGACACTCACACTTTTTTTTTGTACAAGAACGAAAATAAACAGGTCTAAATCCTGCAAGAGAGAAAGAAAAAGAGAGCATGTATGCATGCATATTCCCGTTTCGCAGCTATAAGACAACTATATTTAGATAGTTGTCTCATCCCAGAGGATGATACTTCATTAACAGGCAACGAAAGCGTAGCTACGGTTACTTTTCAGAGTTCAGCTTTGACCGTAAAAAGATGTCTCTGATTAAAACGACCTTTTGTAGAGCATGCTGGAGTCCGGCTGAGCAGCAGGCACCCCTGCCCACAGCCCCTAACGCCGCAGGACGAGCGGCGAGCCTCCCGCTCAGCTCCTCGCCCTCTCCCGCGATGCAGCAAAGCCGACAGCTCACAAACACACGCAAAACTTACTCCGCGCCAACAGCCACCTGCTAAAGGCGTTGGGGCAGATCCCACCAGCCAAGCCCCACGCCAGCTCGCTGCCACGGACAACCCCACGGCTCGCTGTCCCCAGCCACCAGCAGCCCAGCGGCACTCACCCAGCCAGCCCCCGCTCCGGAGGGAGGGCTGCTCCCCGTCCTTCCCTCGCTGCCGGAGCCGCCGGCTGCTCCTGGAGGAGGTGGTGGCGGTGGAGGTGGTGGTAGCGGCGGTGGTGGCAGCTCCTGCGGGTCCCTGCAGCCACTGAGGAGCGCATCACCTCCCGGCCGCAGCCCGCGGAGGTGGGTGCCCAGATGTTCCCGGCGCGGATTGGTCCAGCGGGAGCAGATGTTGCCCGGTTGCTAGGAGCGTTGCTAGGAGCGTTGCTAGGAGACGGTGACGCTCTCTCCATCACTGGCGCGACTCGAGGACGCGGGAAGGGAGGAAGGGAGGGAGGGAGGGCGGGGGAGGTCCCGCCACCGGGATGCTCCGCGGCGGGCCGGCCGGGCTGCAGGGTGAGCGGAGGATGGAGCAGATGCCGCGGCTCAGAGCTGGAAGGCGGTGAGGGGCTGCCCGGGGCGTCGCAGCAGGGGATGGGGATGTGAAACACCGCGGGGGGGGGGGGGGTGGGGGGGTGGCTGGCGGGCGCCCTGCTCCGAGCCTTGGGGCGGCGGCGCGGTGGGAGGTGGGGGTGGGCATCACACCTCCCATCAGGGCAGGCTGCAGGACCTACGGAGCGGACCGCAAGCCGCAGGGGTGCCGGGTGCCCGCTGCAGCACGGGGAGAGGGCGAGAGCTCTGCCGGCTTCAGGGCTAGACTGGGAGAAACATAACCCGGCGCCTGGAAAGGCTGGAGGGAGCGGTGAGTCCAGTTTGGGACTGCTGGCAGTAAGAGCTGAGAGCCGAGCTCTTCTGCCCTCCCTTCAGGTCACGGTCTTCTTCCTCCACGACTTGTGTTGCTCCCTCCTCCCTCCATGCCCACCACCAGATCCTGGCACACTGTTTTCTCCCTGAGCCTTTGGGATGCTCCCCCACGCGCCCTGGGCCCCACCGTGGCACATGCGCCCATGACCCCAAAGAGGCACCACAGCACTCTCAAATCCCATGGGCAGGAATTGGGATTGCTACAGGAATAGAAGCCACACAGCAAAAAAACCCCAAACCTCCTCTTCTCCCACACACAACAGCAGGTCACTGTGGGGTGGGACAGCTCCTGCATCTCAGCCAGACAGAGGGGATTTTGCTGCTGAGCACCCTCCTCAGGGCAATAGGTGGGTATCAGGCTCAGCCTACCCTCATAACCACGGGTCCAGCCAGCAAGGCTCAGGAAAAGTTCAAAAGGAGTAAAAATCTTACCTGTGTCAGGCAGCGTGCACAAAGAGGGGAAATCCCTGTCCCAAAGATCCTAACTCTCTAGGCAGATACTGGCAGATTGGAGAGCATACCAAAAAAAAAAAAAAAAAAATTATTTTTTTTTAAGAGCCAGTTTCTCCAGCCAGCTACGTGTAGGGGTCTTCCCTGGAAGGTGTGCCACTCGCAGACTTGGGAAAAGGGGTTGTACAAGATGAGCTTTTCTGGAAAGCCAGACTGCTGCCAATGGCTGCGCTGAAGTTACTGGCACAACACTGTCTTAGATCAGCCCCAACATCCAGCCTGGGCTTTGCTCAGCACCTTTCTCCAAAAGAAAACCTCCTTAGACAATACATTTTCTTCTGTCTCCCAGTTATGTCTATGTCCACAGAACTACGCTGGATGACACCGCTGCTCCTGAGAGCCTTATGCTCATCCCATAGCCACCCCCATCTGAGCAGTCGTTCACTCCAGCCTATGCCCCGTCCTACTACTGGAGGTGACTCAAAGGCTCAGCCAGTGCCAAAGGCAAGGTGCTATGGGAACACATTCATCTTGGCAGCATCTGAAGCTCCTGGGCAATCCCCTCTTCTCCTGTGATCTGGAAGGTGGGTGTCCCATGCATAGCATATCTGGACATGTCACTGCTGGTAGGACACATGGAGCTCCCCTTCCTCTGGTTGCTCCAGGGTCTCTGGGAAGGTTCTGCAGAGGAGCATGCACCAGACTTAGTCCTCCTCCTTACATGGTGGGAATGGAGGCACACTTCACTTGGCATTCACCTGATCAATACTTTATCCAAATTTTTAACAAACTGAGTCTTGGCAGGCCTGAGTCCCAGCTAACACACGTCAAAACAGCAGCCTCAAACCAGTTACTCCATTGACTTCGAGTATCTGGTTGTGTTTGGTACTCAGTATGCACTGACACGCACATGCACACACACAGCTCCTCTGGTCTTTGCAGTTTGAGAAAAGATCAGTCATGGCCCTGCAGTTATTTCAAGTTATCTCTGAAGCTCTGCTTCTTTTATTGAGAAGTCAAATGAACTCAAACTAATTTCAAATTTGAATTTTCTAGGACAATAGGAAGGCACTGGAATTTAATTGATTTTGATTACCTGCCTTATTATTATGCTGCCAGTAGTGGTAGTTCAGGTTGGTGTAATTTTAAATTCACTGTGAGATGAAGCTGACATTTCTCTACAGCTGAATAGAGGACTTGAGCGATTCTTCAGCTCTTGACGAAGATGTCATAATTAATTCAGTAATATCACTTCTGTAAGCAGAGATAGAAAAGGAAGACACAGAAGCACCTACTCTGTGTCTAAGAGCTGAATGAACGACAGGCTTACTTACTCCAGTCTTCCTGAAATTGATTGTATTTTTTTTTTAAACATTCAATACAACTTCTGCTGCAAAGACAAATCTTCCCCTCTCCTGTCACCACACAAGCAGGACTTACTAGCTGGTAATAATTTGCAGCCAAAAGGTCAGCTAATCTTTCCCCAGCTGGCTCCAAGAAGCATTTCCATCCCCTAGATCAGCCTGGAGCAAATTCTTCTGCAATCCAAGTCTAGCTGCTTTTCTTTGTGCCCTTTCTGAAGGGGTTGAGAGCACAGGGAAACAGATCCCCTGCCAGTATAAACCAGCATTGGCTGAAAGGGATCTCCATCAGGATGAACAGCAGATGCTCGATCCCCTCCCACCCCAGCCCGTCCCCTTCCTCTTGCCACAGGAGCACAAGAGATCACCTCCCCTCCTCCTCTGAAGAGGAGCTTTCCCCTCTGCCAGGGACGCCTGGTTGGGAATCGCTGCCCAGCTGAGGCGCACCATGTTTTAATGCAATGGAAATTAAACAGAACCATGAACTGGGACCAAAGTCTCTATTGACAGTGATATTATTTGAAAAGATAACACTATAAATGTGTACGGCACGAGATAAAACCTGGACAGGCAGACAATAGATGAGTAGCTTTTTTTCCTTTTTTTTTTTAAGACTTTTGAAAGCAAGATTGCTTTGCATAGTCAGTACTATAATAAATATATGTTTTTAAATGGTTTAGAGCAATTGGGAATATAAAACCCCAGAACATTAGCATTTACTTTACTTTAACTGCCTCACAGAATTAGAAAAAATCAGTTCCTTCATTTCAAAGCAGTTACATCTCCTCAAGCCAAATGTTAAAGAAAATGAATTAAACTAATGCGCCCTTTTGAATTTAAGCACCAAACATTCAAAAGATGTGTATATAAATCCACCAGTCCTCCCGGGCAGCATATACCTACACACGTGCTATATTTCGACATACAGCATGAAGAAGGTATTTTCAAAAGCTAAAACGTACCTGAAAAGTTTAGCATTTGTACCTGGAACACTGAGCAGTTTCAGTTGTGAGGAGTTACATCCTGGACCAATTTTTATCCCTGGCCTGGCCCATTCAGCTGCCTCAAACACACGAAGACCCTCATGGGCTTTCGCAGCCATTGGCTTCTCACAGCAAATGGAGATGAGCAGCTCGAGTTTCTGGACCCTGTTCATGCCTCCCAGCGGCTGGCCAGCCTCAGGGGGACTGGGTGGCTTGGGAGGTGAATCCTGCCTGCATCTAAAATTTGCACTTCATCCTAAAAGATCAGGTCTTTATCTTTCTGTTTTTCATGCACTAGAACTTTATTTTTCTGCTCTATCTTCCAATTCACTGTACAAAAAAAAAAAATCGTTGGTATTTTACAATTAATTATTTTTTACATTTTACATTTTAAAAATCTTCAAAAAACTTCAGAAGCAAGCCGGGGAAGAGCAGAACGAATAAAGCCCATTTTCCTATATGTTTAAGCCCATTTTCCTATATGTTTGTGTTCTTTATCCCCTACATCCTCCCCACTACCATCAATCAAATTTCACCACATTCCCTTGGACACCTCCAGCTCAACCAGAGACAGCACAAGAAGCAGCACACGCTGTAGCTGGTCCGGAGCTGCAAGCCATCATGCTGGACCAGGTAGCTGACCCTTGGCCATCAAATCTACTTCCTTCTGCTTCTCTGTAAATGATCCTCTGCCAGGTGACAAAATTTGTCAAAGCATAATTGTCTTTGAGACAGTTGCCCTTCTTTCAAGTGTGATTGAAATTGGCCAACCTGTTCAAAAATGTTTATGGTAGAAGAGAGACTGGCGAGGAGACAGATGGCAGACAGCTCAGCTTCTTTGGCCTCAGCTGAGCTGACTGAGAAGTGGGAATGAATGCTTTCACCCTCTCACGAAAAACAATATCACTCTTTCGTTGAAATTCAAAACTTAGTTTCCCGACATTAAAAATGTGACTTTTCCAACCGGTCAAAATAAGGATGAAATCAGGGATGCCTTGGCAAAACAACACTTGGTGCTTTGCCAAGGAATTAAGCCAACCCAAGCAAGGAATTAAAATGCAGCTGGAGGAAGAACAGGATAATCAGAACAATAAAACAAAACACAGCCAGGATCCCGACGAGACCTACACATGCTCATGCTGAATAGCAGGCATCCCAGCAAGAGCAGCAAATGGATTGCTAAGCCCGCTGCTGTATTTGCACAGCGGTGTTGTACACCAAGCACCCAATCTACCACCAATTTTATGGGTGGCCTCATTCAGGACAAGCTGCCCATACCTTGGCACCAAGACATATAGCCCATTCCCCGCTCTCCCCAAGTTTAATGCCAGCAGTTTCACCGTAGCGTGTGCCAAGCTTGCATGGGGACACAGGCAAATCTGCCCGGAGGAATAAAACCTGCTCTGGTTAACCCTGTGCTGGTGATCCGTCTGAGAACATCCACCCACTGCGACAACACCGTCTGCTCTGTTGTCACCACACAGCGGCTGAGGACATTCCCGTAAGGACATCGTGAGGCTGCAGGAGCAGCGAAGCAAGCGTGGTGTCCCCAGCAGCGCCCACGTCCTTTCAAGTAGTTGCCAGCACCCCTCAGCGTTGGTTTTACATGGGAGAAATAAATAGGGGGGAGTTGGCGGGCGAGTTGAAGCCAGTTGATGGGCAAGGTGAACTTTAAGTGTTTTCCAGAAAAATGGCATGGGATAAAACAGGAAACAGCACCAGGAAAGCGCTGCCCTGGTACCGACTTAGGCCATGCCACCACCTCGGCAGCAGTGTCCACCCGAGCTCCCAGACTCCAGAGCAACTTGCAGACGGCGGCTGGCTCTGCAGATGCCCCCCTGTGCCTGGAGGAGCTGCCGGGGGGCTGGCTGCAGCCCCGAGCAACCCCCACCCCCACCCCGCTCTGCAGCCAGCCGGCTGCTGAGGTCTCAAAACATGTAGAACTTCACAGCACCTTCCCACTGCCCTCCCTTCTCAGCTGAGCCTGGTCATCCCACCAGCATTAGTCCTTAGCAAAACACCTATTTCATCACCAGTTTGCACCAAGGAGGTTGAGTTTTGCCGAACTCCCTGGTGTCTCTCTGAGCCTCCCAGCTTATCCCATTTCCCCACTGTCTTTCAGAGGAAGGACTCTGGGCTGGGTTTTCCATGTACCCAGACGCAGCATGTACCGGTCGCTGTTGCTGAGGCTTCCAGGGACTGAAGCTACCAACTGTCGCCAGAAAAAGAAACTCTATTTCTGGGCTGGTCCTGGAAAGCCAGCCCTGTGGATGCCAGCAGGGATTCAGAAATCATCGTTTCTCATGTCTCCCTCAAAGACGGTACTGCTATTCTGAGAGGAACAAACTACCCCCAGTTCGAAATTACCAATTTGGAAATTTTTTTAGCTTCTGTCTTTCTCCGTCTTAGTGTAGGCATGGATTACAGCTGCGACCTGGCAGAAGTACACCACACACACAAATACATCACAACCAAAGATACACGCGAGCAAAAGCAGCCACCAGATAAAGACATGCCCCTCACCACCACGGTGACACACATGGCCTCGCGTCTGCCCAATTTCAGCTCTCCAGCCCCACACGAGCTCCTACTTCTGTTTCCAAAGCAAGACACATCCACCCTGTGGCCACCCCAACCGCTACGGAGGCGCATCCTTCAGTGTCCCATACACATGGCCAGGATGCCAACAAAGGAGACACGCTTGGTGGCGTTGGCTGCCACGTGCCCTGGGGCAGGTGCCAACACATCCATTGACAGACAGGACAAACAGTGGCTGGGGGACCACCACAGGGGGGGCACAAGGGGCTGCTTCCCCGGCTCCTGCCGGGGGCTGGATGAGAGACGGGGGAACAGCAAACATCTAACACACCACCAGCACTTTTCCTTGCCCACACAGAGCTGGCTGAAGGGCAGTATACAGAGGGAGGCAGAGACATGGCGGGGCATGGGAACCTCTTCAGTCCCCCAAAGCCCCCACAGCAGCTTCCACCTGCTGCTGCAGGGCCCCTTTGTCTGTGCACAGGGACAGAGGGACCAAGGGGGGGGATATTTCCCATTCCTCCCAGTTATGCATTATGCACTGGACACCTGCATCTTTGTTCTGAACAAAACACGTCCACCTCTCCTAGTTGCATATTCACTCGGTTCTGCCACAATACAAACAAAAAGGAAGATACACCGGTTTTGCATGTCTTCATGAGCCATCTGCTTCTATTTTATTGATAAAAACCTGTAACAACAGCATTCAGCATAACAAAATAAGACTGTTTCTAAGGTTTGGATGGTTGTATGTGTGGGGGGGTAATTTCAGCCCAGAATTCTGTAGAAGCTGGGTTTAATGCTTTTTTTCCAGTCAGATATCATCTAGACATTAGTATTCCTAACGCAGCATATAATTAGCGAGAGGCAATATATTGTATGATCATGCACGTTAGCACTTAAGTAGAATAAAAATGTTTCATTGTCAAGTACATGAAAAGCTAAGAATAAACCCGTACCACTCTTCCTGTTGAATATCCAAACATATTTTCATCGTATTTTTCATCTTTTTTATCACAGTTTTGCACTTCAGACATCTCTTTCAATCACACACACAGCAAGTGAAATGATGCTCATACCATTCCAGTGGCCTCACCAGTCAATACCAGCCATTTATTAACTAGATTGAAGGTATAATTTTCAGTGCAAATCTTTGAACTTCACAAAAGTGAAAAGGGGATATGAATTTGTTTCTTATAACCTTCACAGTATGAACAATTCTTCTTGTATAGATGCATTTATCATAAAAATAATTCAGCAATAAATTCAAGCTCTAGAAGCCCTGCTTTTGCACCGACGGAAGTTAGGGACCTGGCATTCTTATTAATTTTTCTGTATTGTTATTATTTAAAGTGATCAATTTACAGATCAATTTTGTGCTTGTACATCTCAGGCTGGGAAAGGAGAGCTGAGATCTCTATTACTTTTGATGCACCCTCAGCCACAGGGCTGAGTTACTCGGAATACCAACCGGCTCACTACCTGCTCATGGTCCTCGCTGAGAATATGACAGCAACCAAGGGGAAAAGCTTAAAGGCAGATTATTCTACTAAATGCCAAGAGGAAGATGCAGTAAGTGGGCTTACAACATGCCCTGGCAGCAATGGATGTCCACCTGCAAAGTTGCGGGAGGGGAAAGACTACCAGGTCATGGCATGCACAGGGGAGAGAGGAGACGGACACACACCTCAGCCACTGCATCGCCAGTGTCCAGCTGTGGCTGCAACAGTGAGACAACAAAAACCTGTACCTGCCAGAAATGGTATATTGTTCCAATATAGGAAGAAGCCAATACGCACTAAAAATAACTTATTACATACGGTATATTTAAATCAACAGCCAAATATACATTGAGATGTGCTTCATGCAAATGCCTTGGGGCACTCTACCATAAAAAACATTGTTATATATACACATATAAATGCCACACAGTATTTAAATGCGAAGTCTACCAAATGATTACTTCATTTACTCTTCTTGACAAACAAAACACTACTAGGAAAAAGTCACTAAAGTTACACATACAGCCCAGCAAGGCAAAACCCACAGCAACACCATCAGAAGACTACGGGAGAGATGTGGTACCAATTTAATTGGAAAAATTGTGCTTGAGGTGCCACGTAGTGACAGCAAGAGAGCTGAGGATAGGTTTTATCCTGAGCACCATGAACATAAAATATTGCTAAGAGGCACAGACCTGTCTTGCAGCAGACCTCTAAAGATATAAATGAGAGGATGGAAGATGTGATGATGGAGACAGTGTGAAGGAAAAGCACCTGGGAAGTGTTAACGAGACACAACAGGGATGAGGAAAGCTGGCAAAATTCTATCATTTTTCCCAGTTGCTAATGAAGACAGACATTTGCAATGTTCTCCTAAGTCAGAGAAATGAAGAGAGTGCTAAGAATTTGGCACAATAAAATGCCTTTCCTGGAGGTCAAGGCTAATTAATGGTTGTGGGACTCAGGAAAGAATTTAGCTTTTGTCTGCATCCTGAATCCTTCCCGTTCTTCACCCATGGCCAAGATCAGCTTTTTGTCTCGTTACTCAACAAGATCAGCCCATGCTGGGTATGACATTACACGGGATAGACACCTCCAGAGTGGTATCTATTCCACGGTCACCCATTACAGCTGGGAGGAAATGCAAGCGCCAGGGATAATGCCCTCACTTCCTTGCACGTGCAGCTGGCCAAGGAGCTGCGATTTCTGTTAAATGACTTCTGTTAAGTAAAATTCAACAATTTTCTGATTTTCTAGAAAGATGAGCCACTAACAGGTCTGAATGGAGCTTCACAGCTCCCATCTGCCTTTTGGGTCTCATCTTCAACTTTTTCCAACCTCGGCTACCTAATGCTCACTGGATGCAACATGGTGATGGTACAGTTTTCTGTTGTGCAAGATCATACCAACTACCACACCCTACCTACATTGCTGCCAAGCAGCAGATTTCCTTCTGCTTCATCAGTGATACCTCGTAGGATTCAGGTTTTTATGTCCCTGTGATGGGCAGTACCCAAATCCCATGCAGGTTCCCAAATCACGATCAAAAAGTCTCAATGTTGGACTTTCATCTGCCTTTGACAAGCATTGCGTTTTCCCTGCTCTGCGTATGAAGACCTGTCTAGTGACAGGGCTTCGCTCAGGCTGTTCAGCTCTGCAGTGAGATCTCAAAATTCATCCTGCCATGACAAATTCAGGAGCAGAGGGGGAAAAAAGTCTCACCTTCAGTCTTCTATTTTGGGGGAGCAGCACTGGGAGAACACAGCCTGCAGCTCCCCTCTTACACCCTCGTTTGTACAGATGGCTTGTGTGGAGAAGAGAGGGATTGTAATGCTAGAAGAGATGAATGGTATCTACCAAGTTCTTTATCCAGGCTACAGTATTGACCTATATCTGCTTCATAAAGGTGAAAAAACATGGATAGCTGTGTGGGTTGAGCAGGAACATCTTCCTGCTGCCAGCTGGCAAACAGCTTGGGGATTACAGCATGAGGATTAATAGCCTTTGTCATTTGTAAGTGCAGATGCTAACCTTACTCATATGACAGACTGATCTTCTTTGGATTCTGTGCCTGTTTGCTGTTCCAGAAAGATGACCTTGGGCTGCTGTGAGAGACAAAATATTTACACATTCATTTCTTAAGGCCTACAGCGTAGGCTGCAGGAAGACACGAGCTCACTCTGCACTGAAAAAAAACAAAGGACGGGGGGGGGCAGGGGGAAAGCTGTATGCCTTCAGCAGATCTGGAGCTAAGGAATCATGCAGAGAAACTGGGTTTCAGCTCAGGCTTGATGCCACTGCAGCCTGACTGTGCTGCTTTCTGGAGCACAGAGCGAGCAAACTCCCAGCTCTACGGCAGCACAAGCACAGCGAGAGCCTTCCCTCCCCACCACCTTCCTGCCCACTGCTTGGGCTTCTCATTTCTTGCATGACAACTCGTTAAAACTGCACCAGATTCCAAATAAACACCCAAACCAGCTATGCTGATTTATCCTGTATGTCTTTCCAAGCTTTAGGATCTGTCAGCTTCTGGCTGCTTTTATCACAAAAGCAGATCAGCTGGGAGCCAGCATCACTGCCTGGGGTATGAGAACGTATTTGCTGGGGTAGTGCACGCTGAAGGGAAAAACCTGCCTCATTCAAAGCGTGAGCTCTTCTACAAACCCTGGCTGCCTTTTTTTCCCCCTCAAACCATAGTTGCAAACATCACACTTAGTACATTTTAAATGGAAAGCGAATGCTCCTGCATACTAATTCCTTCAGACTCTGTTGTCCTTTTACAGAACGATACCTACAAAAAAAAGAAGAAAGCGCACACAGAAGAGTTGTTTCCTCTGTCATTAACTCGGTCCACATTGAGGGGAATGACTGTCACTACTTTGTAATTATAAAAGTATCCCAGTCCAACCAACAAGCTTCAAACTCCGTAAGCGGACTAGAGAGCAGGGAGGCAAGGTCTTGTTCATGAGCATCATAACTTTAAGATAACCCCCCCAGGAGTCAGCTCCCCTTGAGCCCCAGGATAATGCAACAGGGAGGCCATACTCTTTGCTCAGCCCTTCCGTCCACCTTTCGTGCTGAAGGGCAGAAGGCAGCTGAGAGGCAGAGAGATGAAGTGCTGTGATCATACAGATTAAAGATGATGATAAATATGGGAGCGCAAAAAAAGCTCTGCAGGCACGCTAGCTCCAAGGTCATCATCAGCTTCAGCTGAAGGAGAAAACTAACTGCCACCAGAAGAAACGCCTGTCCTCTGCCAAGCTGCCACCTTAGGCTTTATGCTGGAGAAATGATCAATAGCAGCTGGCAGCCTTTGGTTCTGTGCGTCCAAGAACATCTAAAGACATTCATGACTGAAGATCAGTCGACTATGTAAAGCACCAAATAACTTCTCGGGATCTGCAGCCGCTAAAAATATATCTAAGTATTGTCCATGCGCCCCAGGAGCTGCACAACCCATGTCACTCCGCAAGGGAAATGCAGACAAGCCAGAGCGCCAGGAGCAAGCAGGCCACAGCAGGATCCAGGTAATTAAAGACGCTGGTAAAAAGGAAACCCAAACACATCAAACGACACAGCAGACCATCCAGATAAAGCCTTTAGAAATGGACACTTCAGTAATCTATAGCTGTAGCTCAGTGGGCTAGAAGAGGTACTCATTTCTGTGGGCACCAGTCGAAAGTCACCGTTATTACAGGGAATATAAACAGGGTGAGATCATTCTGTTCTGTTGTCGATGCATACTAAAAAGAAAAAAATAAATTAACAGCAGAAAGCCTAGCAGGACAGGAGCGTGCTGGCTGGAGAGAGACCAAGGAAGGAATAGACTGCAACGAGCTGAACAACGCTCTTCCAGATACGTCTCCGTATCCAGAGCACTTGCCCACAGCGTTCTGGGCTTATGCCAGTGCAGTTAGTTCCTTCCCACACAATGGTTTTGTGGGTTTTCAGGCTTTTTCCCCGCTCCCCCCCCCCCCCCGAGAAGAAAATTCGAATAAGCTATAAGGGTATTCCAGACAGTGGTGTCAAAAGAGGATGAATTATTTTAGAAAACATGAGTGCACTGGGAAACCTCCATAATCTGGACTTGCAAGCGCTCCAGCATTTCCAGGAGTAGGTCAGCCATTCTTTTCCTGCTTGCTGAACTCCCCCTGGCCCTCCCACAGCTCTTCTCCCCACTTGGAGCCCCACAGAAGCAGAGATCAGGCATCAGCATCAGCATCCACGTGGATGGAGGCCAGTGGAACACAGGGACCCGAGTCTACTGACCATCGCCAACTGCAAGCCAAGTGCAAGTCAGGATTCTCAAGGAATGTAAATCTTACTGGAAATTCAGCCTTGTCAGCCACTTCCAAAGGAAACAAGGGGTTAAAGCAGTGACTGAAAGGGCAACGGTATTTACAAGAGAAAGACCATAAGCACAAGCCCAGCCTGTATCAATATTAGCAATGACTAATTCAATCTGTCAATGGGAAGAATTATGGGAGCTCTGGACTATGGGGAAGCTGCTGCAAAGCCTTCATTTCACAGGCGGTCAATACTAAAAAGTAAAACAAACCACAAAAGCAACAAAAATCCCAAAATACAGCTACCAAGCATGAGCACCCCCAGCACTGTTTGTCCCAAGATTCCTAAATCTCTCCATTGCTTCAGTAGAAACTTAATGAACCCCACAAATGCATTGATCAAGGCATGGATGTGCCAGCAGGTTTAGCAGCAGCTCCAAAAACCCAGTGCTCCCCTTGCCTCATCCCTTTTCCCTTCCCTCCAAATTTTTCTGGTAAAATATCAGGCCAAAACACTGTTCCAAGGATGCAGGAACCTGCTTCCATCGGAGAACAAAGTTTTAACATGTGCTCAGATATTAACTTACTCTAAGCTATTTTCTCTTGCTTTCCTCTGACTCCCAACACTCTACACTGAAATTATATATTAAAATTCAATTCCCTTAATGCTGTATCTTCAGAAAAGATCTTGATGTGAAAATGGCATAAAGTCCAAAACTAAATTACTTTATTGTTTTCTCAAACGATCTTTTCCAAGATTATTTTTTTAATCACACTGTTACAAATCTGGTTTATCTCCAGTTCACTGCTGAAATGTATTATTAATCTACACTTTCCCCTTAGCTAATGATGAAGCACAAGCAACACTTTGCAGGTTCAAGAAGTTATGAAGAGATTCACAGTAAGTTTATTACACGTACACATCCCAGATAATAAAATTACTTATAAACACTTGTATATACATCTTACGCAGTTCAGGAAAAAAGATGAAGGGACTGGAAACCAACTGAAATCAGCAAACGCACCTTTTGAATTGGGCTGTTCCCTCTGCTTTTTTTCCCCAGAAGAAAAGTACATGATAAAAAAACCACAAAACCACTTCTATTCTGCTGTTCATCACTCACGCTCATTTCCTCTTGCACTGGTAATACAGCAGCATTAACAGTGCAGTCAAAACGTAATTGTTTGCTGAGCTGTATTTGGGTTAGATCCTGCTTTGTGGTACGAAGCCCCAGCAGTGCACAGCAGATTTTGTCTAGGCAGTGGAGGACAACCCTCCTGCATAGGATACCCACCAGTCTCACCAGAAAAATGATGCTCAGACAGGCAAGTGATAAGAATATATAAAAACATTGGCTCTGGAATAACTCCTATCACCTATATCAGAAGTCCTTCTACATGCAGATTATTCTGTCTGCCTCAGGAGGACAGACAAAGCCTGTGTGTATGACATCAAGTGATAACCTGTGTGTATCACACCACTGCCCACAGGGTCTGGCTAGCCTGGACGTGATGCAAAATCAGCACCAAGGCTCAATTTTGGTCAAACAGCCAGTGCCAAAATTTGCACTAGTTAGATTTGCAGAGCACCGTTGAAGGGAAGGAGACAGCTGTGGTGCAGTAGGAGACAGAATTTGGTGCCAGGGCTCAGTAAATGACAAAAACAAAACATGAAGTGATTCAGTACAGACAAACCTTTTCAGCAAAATATTTCCTGTTCCTTGCTATCATCAGCAGGAGTGGAGAAATGCCAGTCCTCTCCTAGAGAGCGCAGAGAATGGGAGATTGGGCAGCTGACAGTGTTTGAAGATCGCAGCACCTTACTGCCTACATACCATCGTTACATCAGAGGATGAACATCCTCTGCTGTCACACAGACATCTCAACAGCTAACAACTGCTAAACTTTCAATAGTCAAGTAGCAGACTAAGACATGGCCCCTTATCCATCACCTCCATGACTTTAACTCACAAAGACAGGAAAAAAGATGAAAATGGAACATGACAACACAGTCTGAAAAGTAACTACATAGAAGTGTCATCACCTCATCCAGTAAGCCTGCTCCTTGCATTGTTTTCAGTTAGAGGCAGGAAGCATAATATTCTTCTCTGGTGTTAGTTCAGCAGAGCCAGCAGCCCCTCCAGGGGGGTCCCCTGGATCCTATTCCTTGCCTGCAGGGGAGCTCGCCTCAAAGATGAGGTGACATGGCCTGGCATCCTCTACTGCTCAGTGTGCCAAAAACGGTCCCCTTGCAGATCCCAAGGAGATATTACAAGATAGCACACTTGAAGAAGAGCCCTCAGCAAACCGAATTGTGTTTAACTGCATCGCAGAGAAAGCATGGTCTAAAGCCTTCCTGTGTAATGCTCACAGAAATGCTTTTCTGAATAAACCTCACTTTTAAAAACACAAAGTACCACGTAAGTAACATTTGGGCAAAACAATGATGCAGAAAAGAGTGATTCAGGCACAAAGGTGGATGTGCAGCTTGTTCTGGTCTTTTTTGGTATTTGTGATGACAGAAGCCATGAACTTCAAGTAAGCATCTAAACATGCATTGTATAATTGCAATATAAAACTGACTCTAGTTATCTCTCGTGCAAACCTATGGCAATGCAGGCTAACAAGTGCACAAGATGCCAAATTAAAAATACCGGTAGTGTTTAGTCCTAATATCAATTGCTAGTACAGGAGAACAGTAGTAACGTCTAGGCACTTAAAAGTTGACAGAGAATTCAAGAGTGCTTTCCCATGCTGCCTGAAAAATATATCATCCAGTCTACAGTGGTATCAAATACTTATTTCTAGGACTTAGAAACATGGTAACAAAAGGGACAGAATGTGATCTGCATGCAGGTTAGCCTTCCTGTGAGCTATCTGCGTGTCAAGAATATTTGCAAACTTCATTAATATAAATAAGGGGAGAGACAGATGAGAGAGTTTAGCCCAGAAGAAAACAGCATCAAAATCAGTCTGTGATGATTAAGCCTATGACAAAAATAGTAAGACAATGACTAAGGAAAGGATTTTGTAGGTATTCCCATTGCTTCTTCCCAGGGTTAATTATTTGGATGTAGAAAATGCAGGATAACTAAACTTGCTTCCTAGGCATTGCCACACCTTTAATACCCATGACTGCTGACATGGAAAAGTCAGGTTAAAGTGTATGTGACCTGTCAGAGCACGGTGCTTGCCATGGGATAGCTGTTTTCTGCTGACTGAGAACATGGGAAGACAGCCCATAGTCCCAGGACCCACAGGCTGCCCTGGTAACCACTAGGACTCCAGTAGCGTGTGCCACCTGCAGACCTGTGTCCCCTTCGATTCCTTCATTTCCTGCCAATGACTTTGCTCTTCCTCTCCGCTGCTGTTCTGACCCATAGAAATCCAACCGATCATCTCTTTGCGCTTCATGCTGCGCCTGTTGTACACGGAGATCATTAGCGTGACATCAGAGAGCTGGAAGAGGGCGACCTGGAAGATGAAAGTTTCCTTGTAGACAGGGTTGGGCTGTCCTCGACGGATGGAGGTCTTGCAGCGAGACATCTCCTGACCCATAGAGTTGCGCAGGCAGAGCTTTCCATAGGTGTCTAGGACAAAAAATGAGGAAACAATATGTTTGGCACAGGTGACTGACTATATGAAAGCACCAAGCAGTCAAAGAACACCCAAAAAACCTACAAGTAGAGCAGCTTGCTTGCAGTGAATAACAGATGAGGGCTGGACCGCTCTCCTTAGCAAAATCCATGGGATAAGAAGCAGCAAGTGAAAGCACCTTACATTCAGCTGGGGAGAAAAAGGAGGGAACTGATGTGTGTTTCAGCCCTACTCCCTTGGGAAGAGCAGGAAATCTGGTCCCCACGCCTAACAAACTTGTCTAAGATTAACCAAAACTATGAACATCTGTACATCAAACGGTGCGTCTCCACCTTCTCTTCTTCTCCCTCACAGTCAAGCGCCATTGGGGCTGTCTTGCCAGGGCTTCCCTTGGCTGCACTTGCCTTCCCACTTCTCTCCTTTGGAAGAATGCTTCTAAGACCTATTATTTGAGATAGCGAGCAAAAAGGGTCCTGAAAAAGAGGGAAAGGAAACCTGCATACATAGTGAAATTATTTGATCTCACATCATAGTTTCAAGGCTTCTTCCAAATTCTCACTTACGTTTTTGGTGGACTCAAGGTCAATTTTATTCACTATTTCAGTCAACACAACGAGTAACAACACTTAGTAGATACAGGGAAGGGATGATCCAAGTCAGTGTTCCGGTAAATTCACCCTTAAAACTTTTGCTGCCTCCTGTATTAATTAGTTCACCTCTGTTACGCGGTCACTAATACTGTGGTCTCAAGCAGAGCTCTGTGGTCCCAATGCTCCAGAGACCCAGCTCAGTGTAAGTTTTCACCCCACTCTGCACGTGACAGTAACAGAGCACTTGGCTAGAAAAGTCCCCTCCTAACCCCTTCGTAGTCTGTGCCTGGGTTTCTGCAAGTGAGTATTATTTTAGAGTGTGCTGAAGATAGAAAATAAATAACAAGCCTCCGTCTCTTGTCTACAGCATTTCTGTCCTCTTCTGTTCCCATTTGATGTGCTATTTTACGCACTTATCTACTGAGCAACACAAGGTGTGAAATTACACTTCAGGTGTGAAAACACTTCTGTGTCTCCAAAGCAAGGCTTTCTGCTCCTCTCAAACTGTTCCACTGAAAAAGCTGTCAGGAGACTGACAATTGAGGAGCAAATTGTGAGCCTGCACAGCTGTACAGCTATCGAGTTTCTGCTGGGAAAGTTCAGTCCAATCATTAACTGGGGGTGCCAGCTTGCCTCCCAGCGTAACACTGGAGATGAAGTAGATCTTGCCAACAAAGACCTCCTCGCTAGACAGAAAAACAGACTTGAGACATGAAATAGCTTCCTGATTGTATCTGGGAAGCAAAGAGCTGCTTTATCAAGAGGTGGACTAAGTCCCACGGTAATATTCAACGTTGGTGGTGCTGAGGGACCAAAATCTGTAACAACTTCAGACCCATCAGAAACACAAAGCCCAAGAGAGGACTCTCTTCCAGCTCAGCTCAATGTGAAACCATGCAAAATAACTACCAGACACAATCTCTTGCAGTACTTGTACAGACATCACTTTGGTTCGCACTGACAAACCATAACATGCACTGACGCATTCCTCATGTGGAAGTCCTGAATGCTGGTCTGAGACTGCAGGGAACTCCCTGGAAATAAGGATAAGTGGGAAGTAGGGGGTTTATGCATTTTTTTAATGTATTCACCCTTTTGTTGTAAGGAGGGGATTTCAAAATAGTGAAAAAACTCCATCAGGATGATTTTTAAATACAAACAAGCAGCTAATTAGTACAATTCCCTGTTTGAATTTTAAGATTTTTCTTTCTTTCAAATTGAAATCTTACATTTTCTACAGAATTTCAGTGCATTTCCCAAACCAATGCCATTTACAGGCAGAAAGCTGAAGGGGCTTGTTTCTGCTGACACACAAGAGAGGTAGTGCTGAGACCTAGGAATTCAGGGACATGGGACCCTCTCTATTTGCTCCTGGCCCAATACCTCCATTTCTCTTTACATATGTCCTTGCTGCCATATCGCCTTCCCCACTACCCTCTGAGAACTGCTTTGCTGATGGTGAGGGCATTTGATTGGGATCAGAGTCGGGGCCGGGAACAGTCAGCAAGGGCAGAGCTGAGGCATGGAGCAGCGCTGGAAAGGTCCTGCCCCTGGAACCCTTGGCAGCTCTTGGGAGGGTTTCCCCAGCTGCGCTGGAGCAGGGGATGGGCAGAATGGAGAAACAGTATGGAGCCAAGGACTGCTACCAACACCCTCACGGCTATCCCACCTGAGCATGGCAACGTGCAACATAACTAACAGCAGATGAAGTACTTTTATAGCTTATCTTCCCATGCTACTTGAGGGAAAGGTCACCCATGCAGGCTGGTACTTCTTTTTCAGAGAAGACAGGGAGAGGACTGAGGTCTAGATTTTCCTCTCAGTAAACTTTCCTATCATCCTCCTTCTGACTGCCACCAGTATTGGCAGTTCAGGAGAGATTCATCACATCTAACTGCAGGCACATTCATCTGAACAGTCCCCAAAGGAGTCAACCAATTTATAATCAATACCACCAAAGAAGCATATGGCATAATTCAGCAGCGATCTAGTAGACGATGCTACCATTACAGATGATATAGGTTTTAACACTAAACCAAGTGCCACAACTAAAACACCTCACAGGATGCTGTTTCAGGATGTCCCAGTTAATTTTCCAGGCAATGAATGGATGAGTTTCTTGCAGTCATAAACTCTAGGATGTCACATCCCTGAGGCTTCAGTTTTTGCAAGTGAGGAGTAAGGTAGCTGGCTTTAAAGAAAATCGAGCATCGCACGACCAATGACTTAAATCCAACAGAGACCAAAGTCAGAAAATTAGGCTTTTTCTTTAATACACAGCAGATCTGCTACATAATTCTGCTGCAAGGCCCCATCTATACAGTACCAATGTCGGTGGGGATTATGCACATATCATCTGCATCAGCTGAGAACATGCAAGGCTGGAAGGAGACTAAGCTCAGGGCAGAGCTAATATCAGGAGCCCTATTCACCCCCTTGTAAACACAGGCACAAAACCAGTGCAAGTGGCAACTAAATCAGGCTGCTTATTCTTTTCAAATTTATTCCACTGGGTGTATTTTACCAGCCAAAAGAATCGAGCTTGCCTGAACAGAAATAAAAGAGTAGGTGTGGATAATAAATTTAGCATCCAAAATTTGCTTTGCAGAGCTGGTACGTATGAGGCTGAGCTGCTATTCTGCTTCACTAACTACATTTTAAGATTGTGGCTTGCCCTTACTGCATTGTGCTCCTTGCAGCATCTTTTTAGGTGTCTCATCAGGAAACACTTCCTAGTTCTCCTTGTGGTCCAGTCCAGTCCTCCGAGATGGAAAGCTCTCCCCTCCAGTTGGCTTTGCCAAAGAAAATCCATCCCCAGAAACACAGTGAAATTAGTAGAACTACAGCAAGGATGAACTTGAAAATTTACTGAGGAATATATGTTTGAGAGCATCTATTTATTTTGAAGGCAACATTTTCCATCTAATTACACGCTCAGATCCAGTAATGGCCTCATTACTGTGGGATCTCAGCACTTTATGCTCTTCAGTGTATTTACCTTCATGCCACCTCTGTCAAGCACAAAGGGAGAAGAGAGATTAAGGCTTACGCTCTTTAAAATGCCTAAGTGCTCACCTTCTATTTAGGCACCTATTTCACTGACATAAAGAAGAGCAAGACCGCGTAATATCTGGGAGGGTCTGAGACTGCAGCTTGCCCACGATTACACAAAAGTCTGTGAAGAAGCAAGAACTAAGTCTAATTTTGCCGAGACCAATTTTAGCATGCATCCACCAGGCTCTCCTTTCCATATGGGCTTTGGAACAGAAGTTCTTGCTACAGATCATTTTTACTCTAAACTCATCTTTCATCTCTGGTATGAGTGGTTTGAACAATGTTCACGTATACATAAAATATCAACACCTCTGCATTTAATATCAGAGTGAAAAGCACTAAATCAAGGAATGCTGCAAGAAGCCAGACACATTTTGGGCTGGCGCTGCATAATCTTGCTCCAGAGGTTTGGCTAAACCTCTCCTCGCACGGACTGATCTGTCCCCATCAGCACTGCCCCAACCATAAAACACCTCTCGAGAGCTCATCTGCAAAGGCAATCAGTTTATCTGCAATTCTTCTAATGACCCATTTCTGTCATCATCCTTCTAAGGGAACTAACTGATAATGACAACTCAGGGGAATAATCAGCTATAATTTATACGTTCCCATTTTTGGAGCAGGGACCATAGCGTGCATTCTACTTTCATTTACCCTAAGCTCCACCGTTACTAATAAAGCTGACCCGTGAACAAAAACACTGCAAATACAAAAGCGTCTAACCCCCTGCTTGAATTTATATTTAGAAAGGAAATAAACAACCAAAGACTCCTGACCCCTCAGGTCTGTGGACTGCAGGGTACAGCAGAGCGCTGTACGGACCTTCCCACCCGCGCTCCAGGCAAGCTAGCTCATTTCCAAAAGCAGTATAACCATGTCAGCATGCTGCAATCCAGACTAATAACAGCTGCAGTAAAATAAAGCCTTGGGCGTAGAGCTTAATTTCACCCAGCTGGCATGCCCACGCTCCTAGCCTACATAATAAATGGCAGCATTGCGTGGCAATGCAGCCCCAGAGCTCAGCTCTGTGCTGCTCTGTGCAGCGCAGCCCAACGCGAGGTCTCAGCTCGAGACCCAGGCGGCCGTTGCTCCATTAGTCACGGCTTCACCTTCCCACTGAACCAGCAGTGAGGCAGGAATACTGTGAACCTGGCTCACTGCAGCTGGATCGGGAAAAGAGCAGGGAGTAGAATTAGACCCAAGCTTTCGTTCCCAGCCCCACACTGTGGAAGTCTGGTGTAGACCAGAGGCAGCTTGTGGCCTACTCTATAAATCCTACAAGAGCTGAGAGCTGCCTGCTACGCTGCTGAGGATGCCAGTTTTTCTTTCCCTGTTCCACCAAGCCTCGGCTGCTCGGGTCCCCTCTCCCGCAGCTGGCAGCCACCATGCAAGGGAGAGGCTGGGATATGGCAACCTTCACAACATGTGCATCGAGAACAGACCAGCAGTGCCTTTAATTTAAAACGCAGCAGAAAGGAGTGCACTGCTCCCTGGAAGCACAGTTTGGCCTGAGAGAAGGGAACTGCCAGCATCAGTGACTCGTTTCATGCAAGGAGATGGGCTGGGAAGGGGCAGGAAACAAGGGCTCCCGGGAAGCAGTGCCCGGGTCTCTCAGGAAGGAAAGCCGCTTCTTGAGACCCCCTGCGCTAGGTCCTTGGTGATCCCTCCTCTGTTGCCACAAGACCCCATGTGCACTCCATTTGACAGTGCCAGCCCTCACCTGGGATGCATGTTGGGCTGCAGAGCCAGCTTACCACCTCCCTGCATTCTCTAGCCCAGAGGAGCTGCAGCTTTAGTCTGGGCTTACCCAGCTAAAGCAGCACACAGACACCTCTGCGGATGCACAAGATGACGCTCCTTTAATAAGGGTGTTTCAACATTGGGCTTTATGCATTGCTGCTGCCTCAGAGAGGGGGCGGGATCTTTAACCAAGAGCATAGCAGAAAGCATCTATGCACACCTTCTCAGCAATGGCAGCAGCATGATGTAAGGATGCTTAAGCCTGGCTTTTCTCACCTCCAGCAGTGGTGCCCACAGGCATGGCTTTATTATACAGCCTGTCATCAGATCTCCTGAAAACTGCTCTGTAGAGTTGCTGCAGATTTGCACCAAACATTCAGCTGCAACTAAAGCTTGGAATTAGGAGAGTCCTATTCTGGAAGTAAGGGCTTTGCCTTTTGTTTGTTTTGGGAGGAGAAAAAAAATTTATTTTTTTTTTGTTCACAGCTATGGGATTGGGAAAGGCATCACCATACATTCCACTTCAGATGCACTCCTTTGATTCAAAAATATCTTCATTTTTACACCCAGGAAGTACAACATGGATTAGAGTTTTCATAGACCTTTTAGAAATAAACTATTGAAAACATTACTGAATAACTGCACGCCATCACTGGATGTCTAATTATCATGGAACATCCCCCAGCAAAATCTCACAATTGCTCATTGAAAGTCCATTATTCTGTGACTTGCTTTTCTGAGCTTAATCAATCCCAGGTTTCACACATGGTGGGAAGAGCTGTACCAAGCCAGTCCATCCACCCAACAGTACCCAATACCACATGCCTTAGTAAGTCTATAAAAATATGGCGAATATAGCATATGCTGATTCTCCCCCAAATACTCTCCCAGTCCTCAGCTATGTGAGACTCAAGAACTTCCTCTGTCAGAGTCAGTGTCTTCATATTTAACGCTCCTCCGTTATGTGAACTTGTCCTGTGCTGTACCAAACTCAAGCAGACTTCTAGCACCCATGACATTCTGTAGTGAGGAATTTGAGAGCACAAGTGAAGAGCTGTCTCCTCTTCAAGACCCACTACCTCCTACCTTCATTTTGTAATCCTTTGGCTTTGTATCAGGAGAGAAAACAAAAAACTGTTGCCAATTCACTTTCTCAATGACACTTATGATTTCAGAGGCATCCGTGAAATCTCCCATCTCCCTTTGTGGTAGCATTGTAGAAGGCACAGTCTATTCAGCTGCAGCTCACTGGAAGCTGTTCCCATACCCCTGACTGTCTCTGACACTCCTCATCACATCCTTCCAGTTCTGCCGTATTCTATATGAATAGCACGAGCCAGAACTATGCATGGTATTCATTACACCAGTGACTGCATAGTTACAGTCAAACACCAATTTTTCATTTTGTCCTCTGTATATTTCTAACCTTTAATTTGTTTTTTTCCCCACTACTACTGTGATCCATGAATGGACATTTTCCTGGAGCTATTTACTATAAGCCTAATACTTCACTCCCGAGTGGCTCTGAGCCCATCCAGATTAAGCTTGAATTCCACCTCTGCCCCCATGTAGTACCTTACATTCATCCACACTTCATCTTCCACCTCACTGTGTCGCTGCTCATTACTAAGACATCCTTCTGGGCTCCTTGCATCTGGCCTCATTTTTACCACCCTGAACAAAACTTTCTCAAACAAAACTGACCTTATTGTAAGTTCATTCAAGCTATATTCAAGGATGGGCAATGAAAATCTGCAGGAGAGGTGGTCCTGTACAAGCCTATTGTGACCGACTGGCAAGTACTAAGCAGCAAGTAGCTGCCCAGCACCTCTACCGCTCTGTTAACCAAGCTCTCTGGAGGCCTGAATCCACCCCAGCTCACCCTAGTACAGATCACCCTTCTATTACGGATGAGATGAAAGCATGAATGACAAAGCTTTAGGAACTCAAGCAAACTCCCTGTTCAGAGCAAGATGTGCAGGTTAGAAATTAAGTTCCTTATTCAGCTCCCTGGTCTGACTGGGAGTAATTGAAGAAATTCACCTGTGCCTTAGTCCTCCAGGAATGAAACAGGGATAACAACTTTCCTTCCCTCACAGGTTGATAAAATAAAAGCCACTAATGGCTTTCAAGCACTCTGATACCAGAGCAACAAATACCGCGCAAGGATCCTAATTCCTGTATCGGAGCGTCTTCTGCACTTCTTGGCGTTGTTATCTCTGGCTCAGATGTCTGTTTTCAGACAAGTCTTTACTCCAAGAACTTCTCCTGTTCCCAACAGAAACCCTGATAGCTTGTTCTCTCCCTCCTGTCTTTTCCAGCATTAATGCTATTGTATTTGTTTAATGGGGTTAATATGCTGCTTGTATAATAACAATCATGTACGGATGTAATTATTATGTGTGATTAATTCTGCAGCTGCTGAAAAGCTTGGAGGACTTTTCTTAGGCGAGGGAACATCTTTACAATAGTCCTTCTCAAATTGCATTACACACAGACGTAAACCCCAAAAGAAAGGCAGAAGGGGAAAAAACGAAGGCTGGATTAGAGAACAGAGAACTGCACCCAGCAGAGCAGCTGGTGAAGGTTAAACATCATGTGGGCAGAGACCATCTCTCTGTTGCGTGTTTATACACCGACTGGCACAAATGATTCCTGGTCCATCACTACAATCCCAAGGTAATACTACCATACACATAGTATGTAACTGGTTATAAATTTTTTAAGAGGTGTCTGCCAGTGGTGTAGGCTTCTCTTGTTACTTTTTCTATAATAAACATCCTTTAAACAAACACACTGTGTTTTGTTCTAAGAAGATACAATACCACAGACCAAAATATGAACGCCCACGAAACACTAACACACGTTAATGATTTTTACAAGAAGCAAAGAGAATGAGGTGCACTGCACACAAGCCATTAGCACTAAAATACTGAGGGTGTCCACATCTGACAAAACTGTAGATGCTTTTCTGCATGAGGCTTTTTGGCACACACTGATAAATTACAGCCCGATGCTGCAGCCATACTCTTGAGTGCTCTTAAGTGCTCTGAGTGATAATGGATCTATTTGCGTGATCAGGGATTGTAGACACAGGCCTGTAACTCAGCATGCTCCCCAGAACAATACCTGAACACTTATCCTTGATCAAACTATGCTTAAATCCCACATATGTGACCTGAAGAGAAGACACTGCCTGCAAGATTTAAGTCTCTGTAAGCTGTCCAGCTGTTTTCTAACCCAGTTATTACCCATGTAAGCACCCACGACTTTGATATTTACCTGACTCAGTTTAAAGGTCTAAGTGAAGGAGAAGATGTGCCCAGGAAAAACTGAGACTTGCACATTCTTCCTTTCCTTCTCCAGAAAACCATCTGGTTTAGCTTCTGCAGCCTTTAACACCTAAAATCACCAGCGCCCCAGTCCAGTTCCTTCTTCTGCACGCAGTGAAATCTCTGTGCAAGGATGCCAAGGAGGGAGCACGCATGCTGTAGGAGATGCTGAGCGCACCTGGGCAGGACTGCAGGTGGCAAAGAAGAGGGTCAAGGTGGGCAAAAAGCACAGCTGGAGAATTTGCTGTTGTGTGAGACTCTCCTGTCATTCTCCATAACCGCAGCTGTCAGCAGCAGGCGATGCTAAAGCCACTGGGCTGCAACAGGACCACATATGGGTACTGCATAGGTTCTGTGCATGCTGGGCCGGGAATGGAGATGGATTCTGCCCATTGACTTCTCTCCGTCTTACCATAAATGGCTGCCCTGAATAGCAGTTTGGGCTTGGTATTTAAGCGTCCTGAAGCGCTATTATATCTGAAATCCCCATGATACTTTAAAGAAATAAATCACTTCCTCTGAGCTTCAAACAACAGCATTGCAGATGGGACATATTTGAGAAAACACAAGGGCTATTTGCTCACACTCCAGAAAGGGAGCTAGCAGTTTTAGTTTTCACCTAGTGAAAGACTTATCGAGCATCTCATTCAGCCACCAGCATGTTTCAGACAGTAACGATCGGACCTCACAGCACTCCTCTGCAGTGTCTGCAGGAGTTATCAGTGAAATGCTGCTCCAGCACCTGAGACAAGTGCTGGTTTTCTTCCTTCTTTTGAACTTCTTTCAATTTTTGCTTCACTGGGTTTTCCTTTTCTCACCACACTACTGGGAACTTTATAGGCGCAGAACAATGCACAATGCAGAAGCAACAATGTGACTGGGAATAAAAGAAGCAGATTGTGACAGGTTCAGAATTTGCCTGTAAATATTTATGAATTCCCATGTTTCAACTAAAAACTGATCTAACACTGAGAGATACTGGTCTGACAATGCTAAAGTTGATCTAGATACAGAAAGGGTGTGAAGAAACTGCTCAAGATAGCCTTAATAGCAAAGATGGAAGAACAGTTGTGCAACAATTTCAGGACTATTAGCTTGGGTAGCTGACAGAAGACTTTGGCCTGCTCATCAAACCGACTAAACTAGGTTTATCTGAAGCCCTACAAACACAGAAATGGAAAAATTCAGGTAGAATTTAAAATGAAAGGTCCCTCAATGAATGCTTCTTTGTCCCATATCCTGCTCCTGTTCTTATCAACAAACACAAAATACTTCTCAGGTTTAAAGATGCTTCCAACTAAGCTGATGCACTCCTGTGTGCTCACCAGCTAGAAAGCTGAATGGGACATTCAATCAAGGCAGCTAAACTTCCTCATGCTGAAAACTCACCCATGCATGGCTGATCTGCCAAACCCCGTCCCACCAGAGACCCAGGACAGACATAGCTCCCCAGCACTCACAGACAGAGTTACAGGGTTGCTCAGCTGACTGCAACACACAGAGCTATACAACATGCACTCAGAAAGACATTTGTTAGAAGAATACCAAAAACATCAGTAATTTGGTCATGATACTGCAGGTAGTAAGTTGGAAGGCAATTATTTGAGTTCTATGCAGTGAAGACATTTCATTTATAGGAAAAAAGTGGTCATTATACATGCCTGACCCAGCCACGTGCAAGACAACTTGTGCAGGGCCTGATTTAAGAACAGAAGTGTTGCAAAGTCCACATCTTCTGGCAGGTAAGAGAAAAAACTTCAATACAAGTAGATACATGAAAACAGGCCACAAAAAACTGCAGCAATTAACTTGGACCTATATTGGGACTACTTCAATTTCATTTCTGAGAATAAAACTTCAGGATGTACCTACACCGCAGTATAAACACAGGCGAGCTTGCTTGCTAGTGCATGTGGTAAGACTCTTGTCTTAGTCTACCTTTGCTTTAAATTACTAAAAAGGTCCCAACTTGAAACCTTTTAATAAAACACGTACATGCAATCAAGAACATATAACTCACACGGACACCTGTGTTGCCACAGCTAATACAACACTAGCTAGGGCTACACAGACTAGGGCCATGTGTTTTACTGTTGCATAGACCTGCCCTTAATTCTCGAGGGGACTGACTGATGACATGGATTATTTCTGTAATATATTCAAGTATAGTTTAGTGGAAACTTAAGTTTTCACCTCCATATACTGAAATATTACATAAATATTTTGCTAGCTCTGGGCCAAAGAGCACAGCATTTTGCAAAAGCAATCTTAGTGTTTTGCAAGCCAGAGATACTATGTCAAACCCAATGAAGGCAAGGAACTGTCAAAGGTTATTACCTTTGACAGGCAGACAACCACATCACAAAAAGCAAACACAAACAAAAAAAATGTTATTTCCCATTGCCATTAGCTGCTAGTTTCAGACAGGAGGCAAAAGGACAACACGAGCTGAATACAGCACTGCCACTCAACCCCTGAATGAGGCACCCTGGCAGCGAAGCAGATACACCACACACTGTTGCTGCATGACCCCATCTATACGATGGACATTAGCACCACTATCCTTCTCAAGGGCTAACTACAGCTCAGACACCAATGAAACCCACTGTAAGGCAATTTCTATTTTTCCCTTTAGGTATTGGAAAAAGGCAGCTCAACTGCTGTGACCCAGAAGAACAACTTTCAAATCTTCTTTCTGCAGAAGATTTTCTTGTGCAGCAGTGGAGAATTCACAGCAGCAGGATCCCCCAAAAGGGCCCAAAGCACCAGGCCACCTAGTGCTCAACAGCACAGCAAGGGGACTAAACAAAGTATAGCCCTGGGAAACACTTAATGGTGCTACGCAGGACCCCTCTAGATCACATGGTAACATATAATCACTTGAAAAGCGCTTCTTTCTTTTTATGGATCTGCTGAGAATTACTCTGTGCTTTGGGTATAATAGCACTTTTGCCATAATCAGATGTTGTAAAGGTATATGCAATAAAAGAGACATTCAGGTATTACTGTCCCATCGGCTGTGTCTTCATATGATTGCCTCCAATTACACTGTAAAATTTACCAGCACAGGTATTTGAAATGATGCTTTTAATTTTCAATCAGATACTCTGCAAGGAAATCCAGCTCAAAAATGACATAATTGAATATCTTGAGGAAGAAAATAAAAAGCAGATTTTGACTCAATGGTGTTATTTAATAGCAGTGAAGTACTTACCAGGTGGCCTATTAATTGCGAGGTTTCGGAAATGACTGCCTTTGATCATCTCCACTGACAGCCGCCCCGTAGTGGCATTGTATGACAATCCCACAAGCAGCTCTGGCACCCCTCCATGCGACAGGGACTGTGTTGAAGAAGCGCTATCACTGTGAGAGATTGCTGACAGACTAAGCTGAGAGTCTGCACTCTGCAGGGAAAGAGCACTAAAAGTCTCATCAGGACATTCACCACCACCCTCCCTTAATTCGTATGTTGTAGCCTCGTTTAGTAAGATCTCTCTTAAGAAATGACAATGACTAAGAATGAATTACAATGGGGCACCAGAAGAATCAGAGCATGACTTTTACAAAAACACATCTCTGAACTTTCTCTTTAAAGATGAGGAACTCTGCGTAATGTGTTATCACCAGTGTAAATCAAAGACTCTGAGATAAGCATACATCCTACTACATCAAATGCACAGTACATCTCCTTGACAATGACTTGGATGGAATGTATTTTGCAACTTGGGGTTGGTTTATTTTGTCATGTACTGTGTATTTTCTTACTTTCTTTCCTTGCTACCATGATGTTCTCTCTACCCCCTCCTCACCCAGAGTATGATGTTTTATTCATTTTGTGTGCACATGCTCTCACTGACAGCATTTTTGTAGACAATGAATCTTGACAGAGCTCGTCTACACAAATTGATTGGCATAGCCAGAGCTGTATACAACTGTGATGTGCATGGAAGATTATGAAAGCAGCACAGCCAGTTCCTCCTCACATGACCCACCTCTCCACTTCCATCTGTCATGAAAAGGAACATTACCAAGCATTTCTGGTAACATGGAAACTGCACTATGCAGAGATCCACAAGCTAGTAGCTAGTGCCAAACGAGGTGGCTCTTGCACTGGCAGTAGTACAGGTCCACCAACATAATGGTGCACGAGAACTACTGTCATTGTTGAAATGAAGAATTAGCCTTAGTGGTCCCGGGACCAACTTACTATTTCTGCATGGCACAGCATTTGATGACTTGCGTAGACGTAGTACATCTACATGATTTTATGTAAGCTTGCTAGCTGAGCCATTGTTAATAAGGCACAGCTTTGTGTCAGGAAGACATGCCCTGTGCTTCCCCTAACTCATAACTTTTTAAGTGACAGTAGGACAGATCCACCAGTTGCATCCTAACAGCCCTGCATGAAAGATATCAGGTACAGCTGGTCCCCATTCACCAGATGAACAATTTTATGAACTCCATATTTATTTCATCAAACTTACGCTCAAGTTACTCCTTGGCTCCAAGACTAATGTCACCTTCACTTCCCCTTCCCGGTCGATGTTGCTCAGGTAGAATAACTGCTCTCCCATCATCTTCTCTCCAAACATCTTGTGCACCGCATAGAGGCGGAAACGAATGGCATGGCTGCCTAACTCCTCTGGCTCCAACTTACTGAAGGTAATTTTATCCTTGAACATGGGGATGGGTCCTCTCTGAACACTTGTCTTACCCCTCTGTTTCTTGCTAGGCATCAGGACTGTGTGCACTTGCCAGGTGTTCACACCACTGCGGTCTTTGTCTGGGATATCCCTGGCCTCCAGGGTAGTAACTAGTAGCTTTTGACTTGAGGCTTTATAGTTGAAGATGACATCTAGATGACCACATTTACAGATGGGCTCATGAGCACCGTGATGAGCTGGTGCACTGTTCGCTTCGTTATGTTCCTGTAAAGAGAAGGCAGAAGTAAAACCTGCATAAGAGTTCAGAATTGCCTCTATGATCTCACCTCTATTTAAAAAAAAAAAAATTTGTTATCCTCACTTGTGCTTGCAAGTGTAGGCAGTTGCTCTGCAAAATAAGGATTCCAGTGTTTCTTGAAAGGCTGGCGATAGTTTATTGCCTGATTTTGTGTAATATTCCCCATATAATCTACTAAACAACAGCACTTGCTGAAACATTTCCAACAAAAAGTATCATCAATAGTAAATGTTTTGCAGGAGACTGGTAATTTGGCAAAAATTCCACATAGGGAAAAACTAAACAAAGGCTTTTTTTTTATATTTCATTCATGTCACTTTTGAGGTATTAATAAAACATTTTGGTTTCATTTGGTTAAAAAAACCAAGTTAACCTATTACTTTGAACATCCACCAGATTTTTTTCAAAATGGACTCTTTTTACATTACCGAAATCAAACAATTCAGTCAAACTTGCTAACTTTTTGGACATTTTGTTCTGCTGGAAATTAAATAAATTAAGCACTGTGTTCAGTTTGATGGGAGGGGAAATCATGTCAGAATTTCTTGCAGGATGAAAATTGCATTTCCAGATACTACCCTGTAATTCATTACTTTGCCTACAGCTAAAGCAATGATAATCAAGAAAAACAGTCTGATTAAATGCATATTGATTCTTTATTCTCTTTTTAAACCTCCCAAGAGCGGCATCAGTTCCTTCTGTTCAGTTTGGATACTAATACATTCAGAATAAAAATTCAAAATAAACAATCATAACAGGGGCAGACCAATTCACACACAATCTTTTATGTACTTTTACAACAAAAATCATCTTGATAACACAAGATAAAAAACCATGGAAGCTCACCTTACCTTTTGATGAGTGGGCGTGCGCGTTTCTGTTCAAAAGTGCTTTTTTATCTTACAGCTAGAATGTGCTTCGTGTGATAAAGGGGTTGCTATAGTGATCAATGATTTGTATTTAAACATGAGTATACACTGTACTAGGGAAAGATTTTCAGTTAATAGCCAGAAGGTGAATTAAGGCCTGTCACTAGCAGTCTGAGTCACCCTCCTCCTCAAACGCTTATCTTCTTTCGCATTTCAAGTAACACTTCTTTTCAACATAGGAATCTTATTGTTTAGAGTATGGATGATGGGCCATGGGACTTCTAATGCAATTCCCTGCACAAGTGTCTAGGGTGGTACGTGTCTCAAACAAGACTTCAGACAAACCTCAGAATTTGTATCTACTTCCTGTCAATCTACTTTTCAAGCACTCAGATTCAGCTGCCGTGATGCGCAGAGCTCCAGCTTTTCATATTTTCATAGGCATTTAAGATTCGTGCACGTGAATACAGAAGTCCATGTGTGCACATGAGTGATGGAGACCTGCTGTCATACATCTTGCAGAAGGAACGTCAAAGGGAGAAAAATCACTGCTTGGACAGCACACAAAATGACTTGGTTGGCCATAAAAATGCCTTTCTGTATGAACAGCAGGCTGCAAAGACGAAAAAGCAAGGCAGGCCAGGTTGCCTGGAGAGAACGTGATGTTATGCAAATGCAAAGTGCTGCGGTGTAGCTGTCAAGTTATTCCTGTCTGGCTGATGAAATAATATTTAAGAAGGAAACGTAATGGGATTGCGCTTGATTCATGTTTCCCTCCACATGTTCATCCCTCCCCACTTTCATCTGTGCATTTGCTGTTGAGGAGAAGGAATCAAGGCATATTTAAGAACTACTGCTAAAGTGGGGAGACAACTGTGCTTGTGGCATAACTTTTCTTTCATTTACATGCCTGAGTTGGAGAAAAACTCCTGTGCATCATCACAAACCCACAGGTAGGAAGATCCAAGAGGCACTTTCCTGCCCTAACAGGGCTGAATATCTCATCTTCTGGCAGCGTGTAGGGGCGACTGAAGGTCAGCTGTTTTTTGACTGAACAGCTAGTGAGGATGTGGATTTCAGGAGATCTCAAATTGTGCTACTATAGCTGTGGCCACATCCACTGCAGAGAAAACTGCATGAACTAGAGGCAGAGAGGGAAAGAGAAATGCCAAACTCCATGGCAGACCTCATGGGCTGGCCCTTTCAGAGAGCACTGTGCTGTCTAGGACTCACCCCTGTACAGGTTTTCAGCACACAAAGCTTACAGATGCTCAGTCTTCTTTCTGCGGAACTCGTTGACAGAACTCCCCTCGGCTTTCAGAGCTCAGCTGAGGCTATGAGTCCATTGTGAATGGATTGGTTATACAGACACTTACACCGGAATCCAAGGAAAGTGCAGGTTTTGGATATTTCTTCTGAATTTCTTTCTTTCCCTCTTTCCAGCACAGTTGTTGAGAGGTCAGGCCAATCATACCAATTGATTCTGTATGTCTAACCCGGTCATTCAGGACAGCCAATATCCTCTTCACTAGGTAAAATAAGTCCATTTCTGCCAGAGAAACCTGAAAGCGCAGCTAATTATGGACAAGGCTTGAAATGGTACTTGTGGTTCCACTGCAGGGGCATAAAATTATCATTTTTGTCTCTAAAGAGAGGTCCCCTGAGTAAAGCATAATAGCGCTTGGACATTTCTGGCATGTCAGAACATTTAGTTCCTGCAATAAAAAGTCTTTCATTAATTCACGTAATACCTTTGGATAA
Organism: Ibycter americanus; assembly: GCA_035590275.1. NCBI lineage: Eukaryota > Metazoa > Chordata > Aves > Falconiformes > Falconidae > Ibycter > Ibycter americanus. The sequence continues at coordinate 31,313,184 of JAVJGI010000063.1, forward strand.
GAAGCTGCCTGTAGTAGATAAACTGGGACTTGGGCATATCCACCCCCTGATGCTATAACCATTCTTTGCATTTTTAAAATGTACATATCCGGAGCAAAACAAGAGACGTATCCCAAAGAAATACATGAGGACACTGGAGACATTGTGGCACATGTGAACCACAGCAATGTACCGCAAATGTGGAAAGCAGAAATGAGCCTCATGGGCAGACAAGCAGCGTGTGTCAGAGGCACACAGCAAAGAGAGGGCAGGGCTGCCACTGTGTGGATTCCCATGTATTCTATAGCATTTTGTGGGACTGGATTGTGCAGCAAACCAAAATGCTGTTCAAAACACCCCTTAGGGCTGGAGCATATGCACCAAGGAGCTGCTTTCCATCTCTTTAACTGGCTGCAGGCAGCATGCTCTGAGGAAAAGAACTTTTCCCTCAATGCCTTGTTGCTCAGTGTGATGGAAGTATTAATTTCCACAGCTGAAGAACAGTCTCTTAATTCAGGCAGAAGATGTGCTGTTCTTTTAATACATCTGATGCAGGCTGATATTTTTTCAGAAATTTAATCTTGTGGTAAAATAATAACGAAAACCAACACATCACGGACAGAGATTATGAGAGAAAAGGGGGATGCTAAGTCATCAGGTGTTTACAATGCCTTAAAATCTGTAATGTTTTCTTGAGGCTTCAAAATAAAGGTGCAGAACTAAGGGAAAGCAGAGGAGCAACAATCCCAGGCAGTCTCCTTCCCTGGAAGGGTGGCTGGTATCAGTGCGAACTAGACTGATGGTCACTTGGCCAAGTCACGGGCCACCCCCCTCAGCTGCCTCCAGCTTTCCAGATGCTTCCCATTGTCTAAGCCATAGAAACCACATGGAAAAGAGGCACAGTTCTGACCCAGTGACCACACAACACGTCCCCAGACACACACACCCTGCACATACAGTCAGCAACAAAGCCCTGGGCCACCACAGAGGGCTCTTAAATGCTTTCAGGCAACTAATGGCTCCAATTTCAGTTCAGAGATTGCAGTCAGAAATCAAGCAACAAAGCAGCTTCTCTGAATGAGTGTTAGTAGCAAGAGGTAAAATACCAGAAAAAGGGGAAACACAGAGAGAGGGGCATATGTTCATGCACACATGCACACAGGAGTAACATTATCTTGTGCTGTGCTGATCAATTTTTCACTTCATTTCTCCTCTAACACTTTTTGGCCCCCAATGTCCTTCAAAAGCTTACGCTGTGTGTAATGAATGACAGTTCACCATACCTCAGGGCTCCAAGCCGATGAGCTGTCAGTAGCATCATTTACTTCAAATCCCTGGTTGGTAAATGCTGCCTCCATTTCCAAACGTCCTTCCACAGCTTGCTGGCTAACACCATCAGCAATGCCGGACTCCAGCCTAGGCCCTTTACACTGCCCACTGCCCCCGCTCTCAGTTGTTCTTGAATCAACAGATACGTGGTCATCTTCACGACAGGATAGGTTGTCTTGGCAACTCAGTTGGCTTAGTCCATCCAGATCTAACAATTTTCAGCAAGAAAATAATTTCAGGGGGATTAGAATAACTTCCTGACCCTGTCTCTCCCCAGATGTGCCTTTCTCTCCTCTTCTTTCTTTCCTTCCCCACATCCCACCCCACCCCTTCATCTCCAGCATATACGCAAGAGACAGTTTCTACCTCTGAGAACTGCAGCACTGAACTTACAAGTCCTGTATAAATCAGCATTTGATAGAGCGGACATGGCTGTTTCTTATCCCACCCTGAACTGAGAAACCGGTTGCTTTTACTTGAAGAAGTTAACAACCAAATGCAATTATCAATGGAGTGTTTGGGATATTCAAGTGCCTTGGGGCTGCTTTGCAACCCCAAAGCAATTGCTTCCATGAAAACACAGGTCAGACAAATCACAGAAAAGCACAGCATAGGTCTGATGAACAGGTATCAGCAATTTCCTTCTATGCAAGGGGAGGAGGAGGAGGAAAGGACAGGAGTTAGCATTGTCCTCAAGGGGATGGTGCTGGTGAGGAAAGGAGTTTCACAGAGATAACAGAGTTACCACCACAGCCCTACCACCCACCCCTGAGAGCCTGGGTGCGCATAACCAGTCCCACAAGCCAACTAGGAATCTCCAAATCCCATGTTTGGGCTAAATTGTCCCAAGGGCAACTGAGGGGAGATGTGTTCCCTAATTTCCTGCCTGCTCTTATTAGTTTTAATTCATCTCATCCTACACACTTACTTCATGGGCTAAAGTAAGGTTCAGTAACAAGAATAAAATTATCTTCTCTGGCTCAGACCACAGATTCCTTCTCTGCACCACTGAGGTCTCTATTTTGAACACATGGCACTTTTCTCTACTTGAAGGCATCAGTGAGAGCTCTCCGGACGGAGCGACACAGATAATTACATGTGCAGGGACACAGATGAAAATAACATCACGTCTTGGCCTTGAATGTGTTCTGCAAGAACTTTCAGAAGAAAACCAGGGACCTTTCTCCTCCTAATGCACCTGATGCCAGGCCTTGCTTTAGGAACACAGAGCGCTAGATTCTGTCTCCATCTCTTTCAAAAAAGCAAGAAGCAGTTACAGTGAAAGAAAACAAGTTGTGCTTCCAGACAGCTGATGACAGTAATGAAAACAGAATTACTTCCTTTGCAAACACAGCTGTTTGGCACTTAAAGGTTTCAGAGAATGGCTGAGGTTGGAAGGGACCTCTGGAGGTCATCTTGTCCACACACGCTGCCCGAACAAGGCCCCCTGTTTGTTTGTTCTCAAGAAGGTGATTACTATAGAACCATCATTTTTTTCAAATTTCTTCTCCAACCCAAACCTTTAAAAAATAGTATAAATTACTGTGCTTAATGGAAAACAATTTGTTTGCTTTGGTTTAGATGAATCATTTTTTTAATTCCCCACCTGATAAATGAGAGAGGGAACCAGGTGACAAGTGACATGGAGAAGGCTGAGGTACCCAACAACTTTTTTTGCCTCAAGTTTTCACTGGCAATCACTCGACCCACATCTCTTGAGTCCCTGAATCTCAAGGCAGGGGCTGGAGGAATGAAGTCCCACCCATTGCAGGAGAAGATCAGGTTTGAGACCCTCCAAGGGACCTGAACATACACAAGTCCATGGGACCTGATGAGATGCATCCCAAGGTCCTGAGGGAACTGGCTAATGTAGTTGCTAAGCCATTCTCCATCACACTTGAAAAGTCACGGCAGTCAGGCAAAGCTCCCAGTGACTGGAAAAAGGGGAACTTCACACCCACTCTTTAAAAGGGCAAAAATGAAGACCCTGGGTACTACCAATCAGTCACCCTCACCTCTGTGCCCAGTAAGATCATGGAACAGATCTTCCTGGAGGATATGCCAAGGCATATGGATGACAGGAAGGTGATTAGACACTGTCAATATGGCTTCACAAAGGGCAAACCCTTGTCTGACTAATCTGGTGGCTGCCTGCAAGGCAGGAACTGCATTGGTGGATAAGAGCAACAGATGCCATCTAACCTGACTTCTGTAAGCCTGTGACATGGCCCCACGCAACATCCTTGTCTCTAAATTAGAGAGATATGGATTTGATGGATGGACTATCTGATGGATGAGTTGGCTGTAAGGCCTCATACAAAGAGTTGCACTCAATGGCTGAATGTCCGAACGGAGATCCGTAACAAGTGGTGTCCCTCAGAGGTCCGCACTGGGACTGGTACTGTTCAGTATCTTTATTAATGACATAGACAGTAGGATTGAGTGCACCCTCAGCAAGTTTGCAGATGACATCAAGCTGAGCGGTGGAGTTGATACACTTGAGGGAAGGGATGCCATCCAGAAGGACTCTAACAGGCTTGAGAAGTGGGCCAGTGTGTACCTCGTGAAGTTCAACAAGGCCAAGTGCAAGGCCCTGCACTAGGTGAGGGCAATCCCTAATATCAGTACAGACTGAGGGATGAACTGTTTGAGAGCAGCCCTGCAGAGAAGGACTTGGGGATACTGGTGGATGAAAACTTGGATAGGAGTCAGCAATTATGTGCTCACAGGCCAGAAAGCCAGCCATATGCTGGGCTGCGTAAAAAGAAGCATGGCCAGCAGGTCAGGGGAGGTGATTCTGCCCCTCTGCTCTGCTCTGATGAGACCCCAGCTGAAGTACTGCATCCAGCTCTGGGGGACCCCGGCACAAAACAGACCTGGACCTGTTAGAGCAGGTCCAAAGGAGGGCCATGAAAATGGTCAGAGGGCTGGAACACCTTTTCTATGAAGAAAGACTGAGAGAGTTGGGGTTGTTCAGCCTGGAGAAGATGTGTGGGCGAGACCTTATTGCTGCTTTTCAATACTTAAAGGGGGCAGATAAGATGGAGAGAGACTTTTTACCAGGGCCTATAGTGATAGGACAAGGGGCAATCTTTAAAGAGGGCAGATTTAAATTGGCTACGTGGAAGAAATTCTTTACTGTGAGGGTGGTGAGACACTGGAACAGGTTGCCCAGAGAAGCTGCAGATGCCCCATCATTGGAACTGTTCAAAGTCAGGTTGGATGGGGCTTTGAGCAACCTGATCATGGTGGAGGGTTTGGAAGAGATGATCTTTAAAGGTCCCTTCCAACCCAAGCCATTCTATGGTTCTCTACATATCCCTCTGTCTAGAACAAAAAGCCCAAATCTTTCCAAGTAGAAGAAATTCTGTGTTTGGTCTTAGCAGCAAACATGCTGTTTCTGATTCATACCCATTCCACCAACAAAAGAAACCAAAATCCAACAAGGGGAACAGGGATTATACTCAAGAAACATTTCCTGGAGGTGTGCAGAAGTCCCTGTCTCTCTCCTTGGCTGCTCTTTCAATTTAACAGCTCAGAGATTAGGAGAATAACTTTACCCTCTTTCTTCAACTATGAATGGTCTCACATTCTCCCTCCCAGTAAAATACTTCAAGTACAGGCACTTCAACAGAGAAGTCTGAGAGCACCTCACAGCTCTGTAATTATGGTCCTCTTCTGAGACACGGGAGATGGTCCTTCAGGAGGAAAGAGGGATCCAAACTCAGATCTCTCAAATCCCAGGTGAGAGCTCTTCTGACTCCCTTCTGGAAATGCAAACCCCACCTCTCCTCCTCCTCATCCTCCCATCTGGCAGACCTAAGTCCTGAAACCAAGAGCCCTCATTGTCTCACCTTCGCCCTGAGCTGAAACTCTTGAGTGAGGGTAGAAAGTAATTTGATTTTTTACCATTACTCCCAGTCTTCTCTACAAAGTCAAAATACAGAAAGAAGTAAACATAAGAACATAAGTAAGAAATAAAATAAGAGAAATTCCACAAATTTAGTGAGACAGGATGGATACAGGCGCTCCTTAAGGCATTTAATTAGCAAGCCAATGTCTAATACACATTTTAAACAGTGGGTCATCCATCAAAGCACACACCACGCAGCAGGCTTTCAGAATAAAATGCTACTGTAGTAAGAAATTATCCTCACACAATTGTCTTGTGGTTTTGACTCCTGCTGGGATAATATCTAGATCAATAATAGAGGATTTTTCAAAAACTACATTAAAGCCATAAAAGGCTATTCATAACAGGAGAACTCCAAAAATGTATTAATAGAGCAAGCCATCTTCCTAAGACTCAGGCACAAAATGAATGTGTTAGGAAAGCAAGCGTAGTATCCAGGGAAAGGAAGGGAAAGGAAAAGGTGATTCACTAAAACCATTCAGTGAAACAGTCTGGCTTTTTCTTTAAAGTAGTTGGGTAAGAGATAATCATTTATAAATACCAGTATTAGAGGATCATTACAGGTAATAGCCTAACTATACAGACTAGAACAACTACACCTCTCCAACTACATCCATTCTAATATCATAGTCACAAAAAAATGGTGAAAACAGAAGTTCTTCATGTAAAGGAAAAGGTCAGAGCAGTAAAATGCCTGTAATTTACCTGAGAGTCTTTAAGGAAGAAAATGTCAACTGTCTTATGAATACCTGACATGAATAAACAGCACAGCATCAGGGATACACATTGAGACAGCATTATCTAACTATCTGAACTTTAATTAGCCAAGAGTCCCTGCAGAGAAATAGCAGTTCTAAAATTAAGGGCAGATAGCATTGTACACTAAAAGAGCGTGAGGGTTTTATTCTTTTTTTTTTTTTTTTTTCAGTTCTGCCCCCCAACCTTTCACTGTTGTGTCACGTGTATCCACAAGCCAGGAAGGAGGCAAGGGAAATACTGAGGAACAGAAATCACTAATAAATCTGGAAAGTCTATATTCAAGGTTGGAGAACTGACTATGAAGGAACTGTGACTTTTGTCAGACAAAAGGATGAGCACCACCTCCAAACAGAACTCTAACAGGTACCGGGGTATGGAAGCATCTCTCCAAGGATACGGGGAAAGCTCAGCACATAGCACATCCAACACTGAAAATCAGGCTGGAAAGTACTGTGAAGTCTCCCCTCACATTGGCAGGTAAATGGCCTGGTTAACCTACAGTATCTTTCTTCTTTTTCAAAGATACACGATCAGTTCTATGAAGCATTACAATGGGCCACAGAAATGACCTGATAGGCCTCATCACTTCCTAAAACACACTGTCAGAGTTAAAAGATGGAGCCTAGAAGATCTTGCTAAATTAACATCCCATCCTTCATTGATCAGCAAGAAACACTGAGATGAAGAGTTTAATGTGTGCCTGTTACCTGTGCTGACCGAGGCAATGTATGCTCTGTGGACTGCAGTGGGTCACTGGGCTTTTACAAGAAAAAGCATGTCTTTTGGGGATTTTCCAAAATGAAAGAAATTTGATGCCTTCTTCTAGACTGTATACAAACACATGCTGAAAGTTAAGAACCTCTTTAAATACGGTCCAGAAAAGGAAAGGATTTTGGTATGGATCTAGGTACTTCTGCACTTGAAATCCTCCTAGCTACTAGCAGTGATTTTCAAACTCCTCTTCCTGAAAGACAGTAACAGCAGCAGAAATACCAGTTAGTGGGACTGAGGCATATTTCTCCTCATATAGCAGTAATCCTCTTGCCTGGCCCTTGCTACAGCCCCAGTTTCAAATCACCCTGCAGTACCCTGGCACCACATGGTCCCTCGTACTGAACCAAACCAGATGCAGGGACACCGAGCAGTGCTCCTGCCACTGGTTATTTTGAGATTAGCCATCAAAAACTGCTAAAAAACTTCCTAGAAGATCCTCAGAGGAGCAGAATCATTATCTAATTACAATAAATCTAAACAAAAATGGCTTGTAAATTTTAGGGGTTAAAGAGAAAAAGGATCTTAGATTTCAAGTGACATTATGCAATCAGGCCAAGATTGTTTAATTTACCACATGCTGGGTAATAGCCTGAGAAGACTCCATGTTTCCAGAACTAAAATAGGCTCTTTATTAACAGGGTGATTTGCAGAGAGGCTGTGGGCAGAGTTGGCATTCAAGCCATCCAGCTCCCCAGAGCATCCTCCAAACACTTCCTTCCTGCGGTGTGCGCTCCTCTTTCCAAGCTCTATTCAGGTTACTACAAAGGTTTTTAACAGGTGAAAAGTTAAAGCTAAATGAGTCCAAAATGCAGATTGTCATGGCAATGACAACAGAAACAGAGGGTCAAGGAAAATCTCATGTAAGAAAATGATGTGAGAAGACTTTGCCGTATGTCAAGGCTGAGTGGGAGAGAAGCTATTCAGGGCTCTCTGAGATGCTCAACTTCTCTGTGTTACAGATTTCTGATTCTGTAAGAATACTACCAGCTGTATGAGTAAAAGGTCTGTTAAGAGAACACAAGGAGAAGAGAAGTCTTGGGCTGAGTCTGAAGAAGGTCTGAAAGTGCCATGATCCTGATCTGGACTCAGGACTTTCAAAGATCCTTCATCCCTCCCACCCAGAGGATCCGCTCAGCTGAAACAGCGTTTGATGCACCCTCGGGGCACAATGATGGCTTTACACCCACAAACCTTGCTGTGTTTTGTGATCACTGCACCAGCTAGGGGCCAAAATGGACTCTCACACACATGGAGTTCTCGGACCAGCAGCTGGGGGGTAGCAGGGTGTGGGATTATCTAGGATTTACCCCAACCGCTCAGCTCTTCTCCCAAATTAACACCTCATATCAGGAGCCATGGGTGTGCACAACTATTGCTGTACACCCAGTAACAGCAGCTCTACATGCCTCAGAAGCCCCCCTGGGTTTGAAGGAGGCCTGACATACCCAAAGATTAGTTTATAGACATTTGTTCATAACGAAGGGCCTAATCTTGAGCTTAGTGAGGAATAAGGCTGAGAACCAAATGTCTTAGAGAAAGCAGGTTTCGACATCTGGTTTCATCTAGTTTCTGAACAGCTATTTAAGCAATACCTCTGAAAAGAAAAGTAAGAGCAACTCTGCACCATGTTGTGTCAGAAGAGTTCAATGGAGAGCCGTACCTTGAAATGATCGCTCTAATCAGAGGGCATGTTAAAATCAAGCAATTGTATTTCAAAATTAAAACATTCTACAGAACTAAAAACAAAGGGCACTTCCATGGCTCTAATGAACTTTTTCAGATTTTAGAATGTGTTCAGGCCAATTTTCTAAGTAGCTACATTTTTAAATGCATTGCATCTCTGTTTGTATAAAAGAGTCATTACATTAGTCCACAGAAGATCATAAAATTCTTCCCTTCTGTGCCATAAATTTTTAGTTTCTGTCATTGCCTGACATTTGGCGTATGTGCTGGCAAACGATACAGCATAATTCATTTGCTGTTCACCTTGTGTTTGCAAAGCTGTTATAAAAGAAGACATTCAACTTCTGCTAAAAGGCTTGCTAAAGAAATTACTTACATGGCACAGATCAAAAATAATTAGAACAAAGTCCTGCAGTCTTTACTTTGGCAAAACTGGCAATTAAATCCAGGAAAATCCCTGTGGATTAGGAGCCAGAATTCAAGAGCCACATATAGTTAATGAGCTGCAGGCAACCAATACAGAAACCAAGTTTAGCAAGAGAGAAAGCAAGATTCAGGACTTGCTCTCCACAACAAAAGAACCTCTCCCTGTTGAGGCTACAGATCTTAGACTCCAACTTCTTTCATCTTACTCCATGCAAACAGTACCGTTGCACTTGGATACCTCTGTACTGTACTCCTCATGGCTGGAGAGCAAAGGGCTGAATCCGGGTCTATGTTCCACACCTGCTGGTGTTGCTTTTTCAGATACTTCTGACTGAAAACTTTGCAAGCATGACACAGGTCTCAAACTGCTTAATCACCTCACCGTAGCTGCCTGAAGAGGCTGTCTGTTCTTCATCCTCCCTGTAACTGTTTACCAGGAGAAAAACACAACTTGGGCTTTAGACAGCCTGCTGCCCTTGGCCAAAAAGCCACATGACACAGCACGCTTCTAGCTCTCTGATGGACCTTCTGGGGAGAAAAAGGGGACCAAGAGTTTAGGGAGGACTGGGGAATGAACTTGAGAATGATCTGCTTCTTCAAACCTCTGGGAAGCCTGTGAATGTCATATTGTATCAGTAACACTTACATATAACTAGACTTTTCCCAGCTCTGCACATTACCCTTTTTTTAAAGAAAATGAAGATATTTAACAGAGCAGAACACAAAGGAAGACACAAAACACATAAAGAACCATTTGTAAAATCATTAGCATGTGCAAAACCAAAGTAGCAAGCAAAGGGCTTGAAAACTTTTTCATGCTTCCATTCCCCTGCAGCTCCTGCTAAGGTGGAGAGGATACTTCTTTTGTGCAGAAAAAGCAACTCAGATGTAACCTGCTCTGTGTAATACCATGAACACAAAAATGTGGCACGTGGCTAACAGGCACTGCTGACTCCATCTGCCAGTAGCAGAGAAACTCAGGAGACCAATGCAAATTGTAACCTTTAAAACTGAAGATAGGCATTTGAGCACGTTCCTGTGAGTGCCCTTCCCCTCCTGCTACCAACACATGCTTTGAATATGAGATGCCTGCACCCTCATTAGTGTGTGAATATCCGCCAGATGGGGAAAGGAGGGTTCAATACATACTATATATACTTGGCCTTGCATTGTCAGGATGAAAACGCAGAGGCATTTTGCTGATCTCCCTGCCATCAGCACCAAGGAAGCACAACAGCAGGATGTTTTGACGCACCTACATGCACAGAGAAGGGAGCAGTAGGCAGGACAGGCAGGCAGTGTGTACATGCATGTTTGTGTACACACGTGTGACAAGCCGGCTGTCAAGTGTGATCGGTCTGCTGCTTGCTCTTGAGCATGAAGTATACGATATGGTTGCCAAGACTCACTTTGATAATCACCATGGCAAACCCGAGCAACTGAACAAATGGGCATCGCAGACAAACGGGTGAAGGGCAGCTTTCTCAGTGACGCTGCCTGGTTTGGGAGGGAAAGCACCTTTTTCCACCTCAAATCTCATGCCAACCACACAGCTGCAAGTAGGGAAACTGGATCATGCTTTTATACACTGTGTTAGGTCTATTAAAAACCTGCAGTATAAACTTAATGAAAACTGCTGTCACTGCTCCATAGATTTACCTGCTGTTGCACAGAAGACAGCACTCAAATCCTTGGGCAGAGAGAGCAGAGCAAGGAAACTGGCAGTGCCAAAGCAAACTGCTTCCACCAGCAGCCCAGCAGAAACTGGCTTTTTCCATGCTGACATGCCAGTAGATTTGACCCTCTGGTCTGATTTACCACAGTTTGACAATAAGCCTGCTGTTCCTTCTAGAAAACTGCTCTCAATTGGGAGGAAAAAGTTAAGTGTTCCTATTCTGATAAAAATGAAAAAAGTTGTAGACATTAGTTTGTAAATGGTCACTGACCATCTCTCACAAAAATTATTATTTTTATGTAAACTATGAAAAACAAGTTTCTTTGAAATTTTTTAAAATAAAAACTATTTCAAGCTGTAACAACCCTATGGCCTAAATGTGCTATGATCTATTCAAATAATCAAAGTACGTAAAACTAAACATTCCTTTTCAGCCAACTGCTGCATGAGCCTGTAGCTCGTGCAACCTGTACAAATTTAATTCAAATGCTCGGCAAATGTGGATAAGTTCTATTTATATGTGTAAATCTTTTGGATATTTAAGATAAAAATTACTCCAGTTTAAACAGAAGTCCACGTTTCACTCAAACAGCTTGCCAAGAATCCTGAGTAAAATATCATCTTCAGTATCAAGCCACATCTTCTACCATCTTCTAAATAACTGTAACATTAACACCCTGGGCCCATGGGCACGAAGCTGTATACTTAAATAAATGTGCATTAATGTAGCATACAGTTCTGGTTGTCACAAGAAATTTTGTAAAGGACATGTGGATGCAGCACTCCTGGACCGCTCCTGTAAGGGCACTCCCCGGGCGACCTGCACGCAGCTCCCTGTAAAACAGAGCAGAGCCCTTTTTCTACGACAGAAGGGAAATGGTGCAGGGGTGGAGGGGAGGAGTTTGGCCCAGTTTGATATATTATTGGCCACTTGACTTTGACTTCAACTTTACCAATCCCCAAAGCATGACTGCATCACTTATTATGACACTGGATGCTATTTCTTCCCAGCATTTGGAAGCATACAGACTAATTAAACAGTGGCACTGGGGTATCTGTAGCAAATGCTTGATATGTCTGCTGCTGATTCTCTGCCTGAGCAGCAGACAGCTCCGTGTCAACTTAGTATCTCTGTATTAATAAAACTAACTTTACTCAGGGGAGAGAAAAACATTCACCATTCAAATATACAAGTGTCCTGATTAGGAAAGGACAAGGGGGAAACATTTTCTGTATCACCATGGAAACTTAAATAAAGGACCCATAATTACAATCTAAATTCTGGAATGATAATGAATACATCTTGAGATCTGCAGATGTTGCATAGCATATACATACTTCTAGCAGCTTCAACTCAATTACTTCTATGCAGCATCTGTTTTACAAATCAGCTTCCCACCACTCATAAGGAGGCATGTGGGAGTCTTTCCCCCTCCCAGAGGAGACAGTGGGGGAGGAAGGAGGGTAACCTCTTTTTCTGGCAAGGTATTTCAAACTACCACTATTTATTCAGAAATTTCAAACACCCAATCAGTTACAAAGTTAGCTTACAGGCATCCAAATAAACTAAGCTAAAATGCATGAAATAAATAATTCAAGAATTCTCTGCAGTGTTACTGAGTATAAGAATAACTTATCATTTGCTCAAAGCTTACCCAAGAAAAAAAAAGTGGAATAAAATACATAGTGTAGGTGTAAAATATAGATGTACTGTACGCATCCTGTCTGCTTGCATGTTAAAAATCCCAACAACAAACAACAGTCATTCTGGCTGAACAATGAAAAGTTTGTGAGTGTCAAATTTCTGCTTTCCTACATATGTAATGCTGCCCTTGTCTGTCCACTTTCTTCTTAAAGATTTTGGTTCTGCTTTACAGAAGTCAGTGAGAGTTTCAATGGGAGCATCACCAAGCCCCCTGAAGGAAGCAGAAGTACTACATTAAAAAAAATAATTATTTGATCATACAACCGAAGACAATATCAGTGCATCTATGCATAATGCATATACTCAGAGGATCCCAGGAGCGCTCTGTGCCATGTTCTTTGCTATTACAGAAGCAGCCACACAGGCCTGGCATTAAAATTTTAATGATCACTACGACATAAAGAGTGATCTGCAACAGCTCCTAACTCAGCAAAACCCTGAATTGCACACAGAAAGGAAAGGTCTGCTGCAAACAAGGGATTTGTTAAACCTTCTCAGATAAAAGGAGGAACGTTTTGTAAAGGGAACATGCAGCAACACACATGAGTTGCTACTACCAATTCCTATGCAACTACAGCTCTGATTTGCACTGTCTTCATCTCGCTCTTGCTGTCAACCATCTGAACTGGGAGTTCAAACAGAACTACAAAGTAACCCAACTACCTGATTTATGGGCTTGACTAAGGAGGAGAGCACCCCATAGCTTCATTTATGTGCAAAACTATCTAGAGATACAATCTGATTACAAAAAAAAGTCTTTTTTTACAAAACAGAAACAAAATCCAAAACATCCACCTAGACCTCAAATGAATTTAAAACTGATGGAGAATGTGCTGTGATACAGTAACCCCGTGCTTCTACACATGCCATTATGGATGAAGAGGCTGTGCACAGTGACAGTGCACCACTGACTAACACCGACTGGTCATTTACTAACGAACTGAAGGCAGCCTTCAGCTGGGCTTTTTCCTCGCACCCAGACCTACGTTGTTTTGTCCCCTTCTGGTAGGTATACCAACCAAGGAGCCATTCGGTGCCCAGTTAAAGGTAAGGTCCATCTGTCTTTTCTGAGTGTCAGGTGATGGTGTCCTGCTTTTACAACACATCAATCTCTACCTCTTCATCTGTCCTCACCCCATTACCAAACCAACTGGGAAGCTCTCAGAGGTGAACACATTTGGGTGTTTGCATGCAATGCAGGCAGAGAGAATCACAACTTGGCAGCTTTCATACCAGGGGACATTTCCAACAAAAATTAAAAAAAAAAAAGCAAACAAAAAAGAGTAATCAGAAACAAGACATTATTTGGCTCTGACCATCAAGCACCTCTATAGCTGCACAATACAGCAGTCAGAGCAATAAACTCCAATCCTGCACACTGCTGTGCAAAGAAATAGAGAACTGCCCACAGAAAACAGCATGAAAATCAACATATTTTCCTGCTGCTTTTTTCCTACTCCCAAATTTGGATTTTAAAAATAGGAACATGAGATTCAGCTTCAGACTGACTCTCACTTTGCTGCCTAAGGTTCTTCCATAGCTAAAGGAAATGGCAGCCAAGAAGCAGAAGCACAATCATCCCTGATTTTCCCAATCACCTACTTTACATTTCACGTGTGGAGTAAGTACGAGTCAGGCTTCATTTATGCTACTGGGTTTTATTAGCATAGGCCCAGGATTTGCGGAGAAGTGGAAGAAAAAAGAGATTATACAATGTAGGAGACACTGCTAAGCCAGGAAAGCCCCTGGTGTGGATGCAGTTACATCCATGAGTCAGCCTACATCCCTTTGCCAGCCCCAGTTAGGTTGCTTGAAGAAAACATGCAGCTGCAGAGGCAGAAAAGTACCTTCTGTCAGCAGATGCTGTATCTATGCTGGGGACACTGCAGGGCACAGGTGTAGCTGTGTATGCTCTGGGCTGTCGGGCTGTAAATGCTCATGGACTCGGAAAATAGAACTGCTGGATCCCAATGGCCAATGAGTTAGAAAACACTGTCCTGTCCTTCTAACAAAAAATAACTTTCACCTTATAAGCATTATTTTTGTGACAGTTTCCCTGGTAGCTTTCATACCACAATGGGTTGATTTTCTCCAGGTTCCCCATCAATCGCCTCTTCTACTTGTTTGCTTGGCTTGGATACACACTTCTTCCAATGCAAGGAAGTCACGTTGTAAACTCTCTCCACTACATTTAAGGAAGTTCATCTGAATTGGCACTAGATTCTTCCAGAAAATGGCACCTAGTAGAAATCAAACTGGCCAAGGAAATGCTCAGGAAACCCAGAACACTGACTCTCGTTTCTCTTGAAACTGGTTTCACTACACCACGCTCACAACCTGCGAGACCCAGCATATGCACGCTGACTACATACCATTCATAGCACCCAAGGCTGTAACCATTAACTTCACACCCACAAGTCTTTGTTTGCTGATTAACAGGGTGGAAATCAACTCCCTCGGAAAGATGTGTGTTTGAGGTTGCTACGGATAACAACTGCATTGCAACAAGGCAGATATTTATTTTCCCACTGATTTTTCTAATTGAAACTTACTGTTTGCTACCAGAGGGCTGATTCACCACAGCCCCCCTTTACCTCCGCTGTAACACCACCGTTTCCATGGCACTCCTGGGAAAATCACAGACTCCAGCAGCAGCAGTGGGTGAGGATGTGGTGCAACAAGACTCATATGTGTTCAGGACCAAAGCTGTCACCCAAAACGGACAATCCTGTCCCCCTTCTCTTCCCCTTGATTCAGTTTTAGCCATCATGTGACCTACTTACCTGATTCAAAAGTAATAGGGAAGCAGCTGGTAACTCTCAACTGAAGCAACAGGCTGGTCCAGTTAACCACACAGTGGCATGCTCATGAGGCCAGATATGGAAAGCTGCACAACTATGCGATCGGGGAAGGATGATACATCCCAGTTGCAGTTTCACATCGGCTACTGACAACTGCAAAACTGCACCCTCAGGCCCAGGGGTTTTATAGCTACATTATTTATGGCAATAAGTCTAGACCCCAAAATTGACCCTGTGACACAGAGCTTCAGCAAACCTCAGTGCTCTCATTAATCCAAATTCAGGGCTTTCTCTTCAGCACCACCACTCACACTATTTGCTGGAAAATACTCCCACACAGATTATGCTGCTATGTATAGACCATATGGGCTTGAATCTCTCTCAGCCTGAGGAGGGAAATGCTTCCAAGCGCCCAGCTTGTGTGGGCAAGCCCTCACAGCCCGTGCAATGAGTCCCTCCTGGGATGCTTCACTTCACACGGATACTGAGCTCTCTAGACAGGGGAGCACCTGCCTGAACATCACGGAACTTTTAGGTAGGGTGATGAAGCCACGAGAGTGTCAGCTATTTTCACAGTCACTAGAAGGAATTTTCTACAGATTTTGCTATGGATTGGTTTAAGATTCAACCTAAGTCATTCATGGTGGTCTACAAATAGGTACTGGTGAAGCCTCCCTAACTCAGTCTGAGGAAACTGCATGAGAATCACACAGACAGCATCTGCAGAGGTACAGCCCAGCCACACCTTCCTCATTACCTGGAAGACCCACACAGCCCAACAATGTCATTCACTGTCTATAAAACTGCACATTTTTTCCTCCATGACTGTAATTTCCCTCTTTTCTTTCATTCCAGTCTTTCCCCTTGGTTACTAAAACTGTTTCAGGAGTCTGTGAGGCCACTCAAAATGATGGCTGCTGCCAACAGGTCATTACAACAGCCAAAAAAGAACTAAGCACAAGGAAGTCATATCCACATGCTTATCTAGCAAGAGGTGAGGACCAACACCAGTTCACCTTTTGGCAAAGCAATCCCATCTCCTGTAAGCTTACATTAGTGGTTTTTGTGCTGTCAAGCAATGCAAAGAGGCTAGGAGGAAACAGGTGGATTATCCACATTTCCAAAAATCCTCATGGTCATCCCCTTCTGCATTTGCCTGCCATCATGGGTTTGCATAAGTAGCCTTCTACAAAGCCAGCCAAGCTAGCAACAACTGGGAGAGGGGAAAAAAAAAAAAAGAAAAAAAGAAAGAAAAAAAGTACTACCATTTGTATCAGCACACAGAAATACTATGTTCCAGCTCTGCACAGAGTGCTGCTAGTACGCCTGCACGTAACCTCCACCACAACACAATGAGATCATTCACACCTGCCTCGCCTGTAGTAGGAGATGGAAGGTGAGGAGGCAGGGTTTCTAGGAGAAAGGCAGCACTTCCCAGATGCTGCCAAGATGCTGTTTATTGGTAAATGAAGCCTCTTGAGTCCTAAACAACCTTCCCAGAGGAAGACAGAGTCGCAACTGCCATATGGGGAGTGGGAAGAGGATGCCACTAAGCTGAAGTGGATCAGAAAATACATGCACAACATGCACACTCACACACAGTTTGTTCTGTAACTGCACTGAACGGCAAAATCCATTTCTTCATCTCAAATACATCCTTCATACAGCTTATGCAACCTTCTAGATGGCTAAAGCAGATGACAAGCACTCCTGAACAGAGCATCCTTCCTCATGCCCCACAGGGAGCTAAACACAAAGAAGCTCTTCCCACCAGACAAGGAACTTGGTGAAATCCCAAACTACTGATCTACTGTGGGCTTAGAAAGACAGTGTCTAAAATCACTGACTGAGAATGAACAGCAATGTTGACAGGCCCAAGAGAGAGTCCACAACAGTAGTACCTTTGAAAATTCAGAACCACTCCTTGGCTTCATTCCCCCAGCTGTAAAGCTGACATACCACAACCCATCCTCCTTTTGGGGCTGTTGTGTACTCTGATCAGCACTTACTTTTGGCATCATAAATGAAGATCCCTTGTAATCTAAAACTCTGGAGAGACAGAACTGCAAATGAGTACTTTAAATATAAAGGAACATGGTACCACTTTCACAAGGACAAAAGTCTGTGCACAAACACTTTCTGAGTGGTTCTCAAATTCCCAGAGAGAACGCATTCAATGCAAACTCACATCTGCACTTCATTTCAGAAAGCTGTGGACTCATACTGCATTCCTCAGAGACCAGATGCATATCCCCAGTCATGTTAGAGCTTTCTCCCACTTGAGCAGCCAGGTATATTTTCTGTGAAGTGCTTTTGTCCACCGTCTGTCTTTGCTTTCCTTTACTCAGTCCTAGTGGTGCTATTGATTCTGTGTAGCCTCTTTAAACGTTCTGCTTTGAGTACAGGCACTAATTTTTATAGGGCTACATTATGGCTAGAACACTAGCTGACTCCATAGCCAGACAGGTGATAAAATTCATGAACACTTAGGATCTTTACATGGAAACCAGTCATCTATCTATTTTAGTCTCAGGTTCAAGCAGTTTTATTTCTCACACAAGCAGCATCTTTTTGTTATGGATATAGCTTGCTATATGGGTTTACAGGACCAAATGAAAACTCACTTCTTGCTAGGAATTCCTGGCTATATGAAGGGTCTTAAACAGAGGTCAGGAGTGCTCCTATATAGCAGAAAGAATAATTTCCTCTGCTACTGCAATTACTGGCAAAAATCAATGACCACTGTTGAGCTGGAGGCCAAGGTAAGTAAATGCAATAGTGCTTTCCAGTTTTAAAAACTCCCAGAGCCTCAGAGGCATTCCTCCCCTTACACATGTATTGAGGATAACTATCTAGCCATCTAGACAAGATTCCTATTAGGACGTCAAACTTCCTAGCATTCCAAGGTCAAAAAATGTATTTTAGTACAACTGAAATGCTATCTTTAGCTAGCATTGAGATTGTCTAATTGATGGGAAAAAAATCTCCAAGGACTTCATGCAGTTTAAGTGTAGTGCTCACCTATACATTACACTAGTGTTATGAACAGTGTCAGACAGCTCGGGAGACTCTTCAGTCACAGAACTTGCTGTGCAAAAATATTTCAGCTCTGATTCAGAAGGCTCAGCTCTGCTGGTGTGTCTGTCCCCATGCCTTTTCAGAGCAGTGTCTGCTGAAACTGCTAACTTAATGGCCACTTTGACTTTTTGTTTGCAAAGCACATGGGCCCTGAGGAAGAAGTGGGCTAAAGCCATTGCATTCATAGCACAATTATTGCTGCTCTTCACCTTTTTCATTATCACTTTTTTTTCCTCTACAGATTCAGCCTGGGAAGCAGACAGACCAGCCAGCTCTGCCCCTCTGCTTGCAGTGCACTACTTTTATAAGTGGCTTATTGCTCCACTGCTTTTTTGCAGTTCTTAAGTCAAATGTACGATGACGGATTTGGCAGCCATGCTCTTGCCAGCCACCCCCAGTCAGCTGAGCATCAGTATCTTAGCTGCAAGGGGATGCAAGGGCTGTTCTCTCCCCATTCTGTGATGGAAGACTGTTTCTCTGTCAGAAGCATTGAGGTTAGACTCAGTGAAGGAGGGTCTCAAGGAAGATGCAAGAGCAAGTTCATATGTATTTGCAAAATTTACAACTACATGACTTGCAAATGGTGACAGGGATCTGCATGCATGGAAGGGTCTGCCTTCCCATCACTAACCTCTTAAACCAAACACCTGGCATTGCAATATTTCCTTCTGAACTACCTCCTTCTTTTTGAACTGTAGATCAAAAGCATCCAAAGTGAAAAACTTTTCCCTGCATTTGTTTGAAAACTTGGCACAACATTACTAGCATCATTTAAGTACAGACCAGGACTCAGCAGCAGCCAAACATGCATCCTGCTGATTAGCATGCCTCACAGTGTCTAACAGACATTTGACTTAAGAATCCAAGAATTTCATTGCTCAAACACTTTATTAGATCCCTAAACCTGAGAATGGTTTTCAATAATGTGTGTGCTGCTTTGGGGCCTCAAAAAAGCTACTCTGGGAGCTAGGAAACATTAACTAGGAGGCAAAAATGTGATCAAAAACATATTTGATAAAAAGGAGAAGTGAGAAGGGGTAATGATGGGTTTTAACTCAATGTTATTTTATTCCATCTCAGAAGTATGCTGTAAGTTTAAGAAAGGGGAACAGCTATGGGATTTTGTTTTGCATCTTTTTTAAAACAAAATCATTTTCATCTAGGATTGGGGGTTTTTCCCCCCTAAACCCAATGAACTATATATTGGAATGACCTTGTAACGGGTTTCTGTGGCTCTTTAATCACCAGTGGCTGCTAAATGAAGCATATCTATTTTCTCTGTTACATTACTATTGGCAACCAGGTCTTCAGTAAGTGCCCAGAAATATTTCCATGGCAACAAAAAGCATTCAGCATTGCTACTGTTTTGTGCCAATTTAGCTTTAAAATATTCTATTGTGAAGAGAAATATGGTACATTAAATGAAATAAAGTCAAGATGCAATGTTCTGAAAAGAATATAAGGATAAACAGGAAACATGTATTTTGCAGAAATGGGGGAAAAAATGCCAAATGGAAGGAAAAATGTTCAAAGTTAATATTGATGCTACTGAACGCCTTTGCTGAATGTCAGCAAGTCCATATGCTCACTTACATTGTCACTTAGGGTTAGGTAACAAAGCTAACAGAAATAAGGATACCTCAAACATCTTCTCTTGATCATTTTAATCCATGACTGAAATTTTAAGTTGCCAGAGTATTACAGTCTCTCTGCATGTCTAGGTTACCATCAGAAGAGTTCACACTCTTGATGTTAGAGAATGAATCTAAAGGAAAAAGAGGAAATAAAGAGTTGAAAAATAAAATACAAAGAGTATGTGTGTGTTTTGGAAGTGAAGGGTCACTTAGAAGAGCAAAACGAGTCCTTCCACATCAAAGACCTTGTGGAAGACATTTTCAAATCACAGTTCAGCACTTTCTCTCCCACTATACAACTTAGTTCTGAGAAAAAAGGCATCAGCTCCCAGCCCTCCAACCCTCAAAGAGCCAACCTTATGAGTATGAAGTCTTGAGACCATTGAGTGGCTCTTTGTGCTGTGCATTGCAGAGATAAAAAGATGAAAGACTATTTGAGAGCATTTGGAGTGACATTCCCGCTGGCGTAAAGAGCTACGCAATGCCCCCTAAAGTGCTTCATGTGGGAACAGAGCGCTCTAGGTAGCAGCTATGTAGGTGCTGGGGAGCTCTGTAAGGCCAGCGTTCCAGTCCACAATGGCTATAGACAGCTTACTGAGAAAGAAAGCCAATAAATACTAAGTGACAGTCCAACAGCAACTTGGTCAGTACCGGCTCTCAGCTGGGAGAGAGGTTCAGAGTGACCCTCCCCCTTAGCTGCCGTGATAGGTTACTCCGGCATCTGTCTGTCACTCTATGAAAACTCACAGAAAATTCATCTAGGAAAATTCATCCGGTCCATCACACGTTCCTAAAGGACCCTCTTTCTCAGATGTCTCCGCAGACAATGCAGAGAAACTGCTCTGACAGTGACAGCAGCCCATTCCTGGCCTCCGTTTCCCTGAGACCTCACCATCTTTTCTCCCATCCACTGTAAGCAAAGATGCAGACCAGAGACAGAACAAAGATATGGAGGCCACCACTGGAATAATGTATTCGGCACGTGGTTGCC
>JAVJGI010000063.1:31334030-31354233 GCA_035590275.1 Ibycter americanus
TTCATCCGGTCCATCACATGTTCCTAAAGGACCCTCTTTCTCAGATGTCTCCACAGACAATGCAGAGAAACTGCTCTGACAGTGACAGCAGCCCATTCCTGGCCTCCGTTTCCCTGAGACCTCACCACCTTTTCTCCCATCCACTGTAAGCAAAGATGCAGACCAGAGACAGAACAAAGATACGGAGGCCACCACTGGAATAATGTATTCGGCACGTGGTTGCCCCCCAGCCTACTCTGAGAAACCCCAGGATTTGCCATGAATCGCTCTAGCAGCCCATCTGCAGGAGACAAGGTTGCGCCCTGAATAGCACTTGTCCAGGAGGATCCGTGGCCCCAGAACTCCCTGGAAGGACACTACATGCCCTGTTTCATGGCATCTATGCTCACACTGGACACATACTCCAAGCACACACAGAAATTCCAGCCCTGCAACATCGACTTGCCTATGAACAAACCCTGTGGGCAGGATATCACACAGGCAATGTATAGGGGTACCAGAAGGTAGGGGATCTATACAGGTTAGAGGCTGGGCTCCAAGAGATACAGCTCTGGGGTGCTTAACCTGAGAACTGGCAACTGTTCATTTGGAATACGAAACAAGCGGTCCCAGTTTAGGAGACAGAACAGCTAGACCAAAAGCTCTTTTTAATTATTTACTCCCTGGCCATAACAGTGTGAGGAATAGTAATAAAGAAAAGAGCTAATTTTAACATTCATTAAAGAACACCGTCAAGGTTTATACCCTCTCAGTCTGATATTCCTATTAAATAGAAAACAAACAGGCTGATCTTCCACAGTCTGCACAGAAAAGGCTAAATATGTAAGACTTCCCTAGAAGCCAAGAGTGATGAAAAGCTCCTGGTCGTTATAAAACAAACATTTTCAAGAGCATCTACTGCCTGCTTGAAAAAAAAAGAATTTAGATATTTGAAGACAAATTCTGAAGACCCTCAGTGAGTCTCAAGTTCATCATCAGCTCCGTATTGTAGACGCACTCCCCCCTGCCCCCTTCTCCTCCCTTATCCTTCTTCCTAGGATGTTCATAAAGAGCAGCTTTAACCCAGCAAGACCCAAGGATGGTGTCAGCAGGACTGCAGCCTTCCTGCTTCTGGTTGGGATGTACGTCTCTGTCAGTCCTCTGTGACACAGGTAACTTCCAGCCACGTTTACGGCAGTATTGAGTGAGTACAAGTCACATGGCTGAAATTCAGTCCTGAATACAATCACCTGAAAAGCTGCTCATGTCACTTAATGATCAGAAGTCATAGTTAGGCCAATTTAAAAATGAAAATATCAAATCCAGTTCTTCTTCACAAAATCTCCTGCCTGCTATCCTCTTCAGTCTTATTTGAAAAGCCTGTGGGGGTGGTGGGAAGGGTGGAAAGTGATTTGGGAGCCTTTCATCCATAAAATCATGAGATATGGCTGGCTTTTTAGTACAGCATTTCACAACACATGGCACAGTAACATCTTGAGATTCCTGGCACAAAGAAACAAGGTTTGAGATTATATATATCTTTAATAGCAATGACGCAAAGGCAGATGGTTCTCAAAGCAAAGGCTTAAGGCTAAACACTCCCTTTGAAGGGTCCTGCTACCAGAAACAAAACATGGAGGTAGGAAAATACTTCTTGCTACAGCAACAGGGCCTGACTGCCTTCTAATACACACATCTCACCCTGGAGATTTCCACTTGTTTCAATGAGATTAGTCTCACGAATGACAGAAGAATTGGAAACAGATGAGGAAAGGTTAGATTTTTCTTTGGGATTTGGGGAGTTCTATTTTAGCTGTGGGAAACAGAGACAACACAGAACATAATGAGCAGATTAGCAACTACATCAAATCAACACCAGAAAAGAGAGGTCTGGGTAACAGTGTCACGGTGCATGCTAGCTGCTTACCTGCAAAACTGGCCTTGCCATTATTACTTGTTAAGGAGCCACCCAAGCTGAGGTTGTGCTCGTGATGTCCCATCCTCACAGAGAGCTCACCTTCTTCCTCGGTGATGGTAGGAAGGCGATCAGGCAGCTGGAGATCTTCATTTGTCCAGTAGGATCCATTGGCTGTCAAAGACCCGATGTTTTCAACACACTGCTCTGGTAAGCTGCCGGTATTTTTTAACCATTTTTGCCTCTGTGGGCCTATGTCAGAGCCACGAGGGAGGTCTTGTGAAGTAAGATCAGGACCCCCAACGTGACCATCTTCTCTAGGATGTAAGTACTCCTCATCCCAGAGGTCCAGGTGTCGTTCATCGTCTGATTCCTCAGAATAATCCTCATAAACCCCTCCATTATTCTCCAAGTCCCGGTTCCTCTCTTCTTCTGACTTACGACTCACTCCACTCAAATTCAGCAGTGAAGCTGATATAGAGTCTCCTGCTTGTTGGATAGCTTCATATATTTGAGACATCCAAGAAGACAGTGGCTGAAGGAAATTCTGAGCAGCCTCAGAAGCCATGTTTAACACTATGCCAGTATCTGGTGATCAGTTGTTCAGTTTTGCCAGCATGTCACTTACAGTTCAGGGAGCTACAGAATAAGCACCATAAGAGATTACTGTAAATTTCTTTCCAACAACACCTGTTGACACATCGTCTACGTAAGATGTCTAGAACTGAAAGGAGAAATGGAAAAAGCACTTCTACTCACTGAGAATACCACTAGAAATCCAGAAATGATGGACAAATTACACATTTTCCTGCAGAGATCTGGGAAGTCTTAATTCAATTGCTAAACCTTATATAAAAATTAAAACCTAGAACATTGGAACAGAAGTACCTTTTCTGAAGTGCACACATTCTGGTTACAGCTGTCCACAGACCTGGTAAAAAAAAGTACAAAACAATCTGCAGTCAAAAATCTCAAATAATCTCCTGGCCCTGACTTCAACCACAGCCTTTGCATTAGCATGTCCAGATGGGAAAACTGAAGGGTGGAGAATTTGGGGAGAATTATGTTTTGATTGATTAAAGTGACAGGCCTAAAGTGTGCAGAATCAGCCCATGGCAGACAACTGTCTCAAATGCTTTGCTCCAGAAAGGCTCTGAAGAAGCCCTCTCTGTCCACAGAGTAACACAACCCAGAGTCATTTTGCCCTTCACAGAAATGGGGGGGGAAAAAGCCAACACAGGAGGTGGAATATTATAGGTATGAAATCACTGGGAACAGAAACAAGTTAATGAAAGCATTGGTATCATGTTGATATGATAAGTTTTCTCAAAACTCATCTAAACTCTAAATAAAAACATAACTTGCAGAAAGTCAAGGTGCCTTTTTACCCGATATACATCTTCCCACATTATCACAAGACAGATATTCTAACTCTGAGAAGGAGAAACAGACAAATAGGATGATGGGTTTAGGAAGAAAGAATTAAACATTTGCAGATTTTAGGCTAAAAGACAACTAAAAAGAAGCAAAAAGAAGCTTCCAAAATTAATACCAGAGTCTTGCTGAATTTAGAGGTCTAGGAGCAATCAGACTATGAAAGGGTAAATACAGTATAAGCAGCAAGAAAATAAGCTCAGCAGCAAGGTGGATTACCCTGAGAAATAGTCTCCAGAGCAATGTAGTGGGAATCCCAGTGTTTTGATTTTTAAATGGAGCATGGACCAAGGAGACCCCATCTTGCTTGGTGAGCAGCTTTTTGTACAGATCAGATCAGTGACTTAAGAGGTCTTTAGCTTTTGAAAAACCTGTGCCAAATAACTGTTCAGTGATGTTGACTTACACTGCAGACACTTCCAACAAGTTTACTATCAGCTTCAGTAGGTACTAAGAATTACAGTCCTAACAAGAGCAGCAAATGAATGTAGGTTACTAAAGCCATTTTAAAAGCTGATGGCTGTTACAAACTCTCCAGGCTCAGGGCACACACTGTTCCAGTATTCACCTGTCACCCGTTGGCCTCTGGCTCAGCTGTTGGGACCCTGGTAACGTTCCCTGCCACGCATTAAATCTTTGGCAAAGAACAGATAACGTCATGGCATAACCTCCCAGGTGAGCTGTTCCCTTCATCGACTCTCCTCTTTCCAACCCTGCCCTTGGTGAAGCCTCTCCGCTTTGTGCAACTTATTTTCTCATAGACCTAAAGTGACGACAAACTCCACAGAACACAATTTCAGCATAATGCAGATTTGCTACTGGTAAGTCCCACCACCAGAGAAGCCACTGGGAGGACATCGTACTTGTAACAGCGAGATTCTATCAGGCATGGAAGGAGATAAATTTGGGTGGGTAAGTACTAGATGGTGGATACGTTTTTAACCTGTCATTTATTTACAGGCAAGAGCAATTGAATCTCTGATTTCTGATGAAAGGAAAACTTCATAACGCTCTGTCTCCATCTCAGCAGCAAGATACACAACAGCAGTAGCCTTTGGATGGATGCAGGTATCCAGGAGTGACAGCTAACCAATGCAGATAAAACATATGGGTGCTAAAATGAAGCACTGATCTGTTCTAAAAATCAACAGAAAATAGACTTGCAATATTTGCACAGCGATTAATTAGCTCCTCTTGTTATTAGATTTCAGAGCTAACTCCCAAATGACCCAACAGAGCCATCCCACTTCTCCCAGATGCTGTGGCTGATGGCACGATGGCTCAGGCAAACATTGCAGTCCTGCACAACAGACTCCGTGTTAGGGAGGTTGGCATCACAACCATAAAGACAGAAGAAGCTTTTCAAAACAAGATATTACTTTCGTCAGGGAATTAAAGCAGTGATCTACAGTCACCTGCAGAGCTTGAATATGGTCACCCAGTCATCTGAAGAGGCAGGTAAGACTTGAACACGCATCTCTCATATCCCAAGTAGTTGCTTTGATCATCTTCGTATAAGTAGGCTGAGGGGAAACATGACGCGTACATACACACACGTATGCACATCCACAATTCTACCCAAGACCTGGAAATTTGTCTGGATTAAAGGTGGAGAACCCCAACAAATGGTTTGATTTCAGTTTACAGGCAATGGATAGACACTGAAGTATATTTCACCAAAAAAATCTGAACTGCATTGCATTAAAACCTGCAACACACTTGTACAACCTGCAATCCAGTGCCTACATAATCCCTACAAGCAAAAGCAATACAATTTCCAGGGTGCCTGACTCTGTTTAGCCTTTGTTTGGCTTTTCCTCTCATTCTCTCCCTCTTACTGAAAACTCGACAGTCCATGATATGCTGAACAACTGGAGTTCAACTGAATTATAAATCACTTATTTTTGGTCTTGCAGCAGATGGATAAAATGTGTAACAAGCTGCAGACAAGTTTAGGCGGGCAACATTTTTACAAACTCAACAGAGGATCAAAGGGGGCTGAGCTCTGTCACAGGCTTACTGTTTCCCAGGAGCTCTCTCCCTTAATTAGCTGGCACTGCTCTAACAGGGTGTTTATGATGTATTTCACAACACGGCCTTTTCAACATAATGGATTTTTACTTTTGAATTCTCTAACAATTTTTACTTGCATTAGAAAAAAAAAAAAAGAACTGAGAAGAGCATTTAAAATGTGTGGGACAAAAATCCATTTCTTTTTAAAAGCATTCATCAAAAAAGAGAGCGAGAAAAAAACAGTTTAGCAAATTCACTTCAGGTTCCATCTTCTAAAACTAACCACAAGAATTTTCATACTGAATCGCCTGCTTAACTCAAAGCTGGGTTTGGGGTTTTTTTCCTCTTGGAAAATCAGATAGCTAAAAGGATCAATGTTTAGCCTCTCACAGAAGCCATCATAACCTTTACTACAATCTATATTCCCTTGTCTTGATAGGATCATTATTCCTGAGTAGCGTTCCCATTGAGAGGTGCAATTACTGTATGGCTAAAAAAAGACTATTAGCAGAATTTCAAACACTACCACTATATAAAGGTTTGTAATATTAGCAAAATGTCTTTCAATCTTCTTGATATGCAGGCTCCAAAAAAACTGCCATCAGACGTGCATTTCTTACAACAATTTCCCTTATTCAAGCTGTTGCAGAGCGTAGGCACAATCCTCCTGTTCTCCAGTCACCTTTTGTGTGGCCCTTGCAAGTTTTGTACCAAACTCCTCCCTTGTTGGGAGGCTTGTAGATGGCAGGTTGCAAATAGTGTCCCAGCATATAATAAATGAACAATTTTCAAGTGAATGTTTTTTTCTGAAACGCTAGATCAGGAAGAAATCCACAGCCTCACCTCTCTGCCTGGGAATGTACTGTCCCATGTAGAGACACAAGAAGAAGAAATCAGCTCCCAGCTTCCAAAGATCAGAAGACATCTTTGTCACATTACTGTTTTAGAAAGATGCACTTCTTTTGCCACTGCCAAGAAAATTGTACCAAGAAGCTTTTTTAGCAGTTTGGGCATGTTGCTGAATCCATCTGTCCATGACTGGAGCTCTGAGCACTGTGCTGGGTCACTGGTTTAGACAGCCACACTACATGTACCCAGGGGAACAATTCCTGCCTTCCCCATTTCCCAGAAATTTTAATTAAGACACGGATAATTACTGACTTTTATTTCCTGATCTCATACAGACAGCACGCTCACCTCATGCTCACCTGGCATGCCATGGATATTTGTGTGAACATCTAGGAAAAGCAGCGTTACAGACCCACCGTGAAGCCCTGCTTCAAGCTTAGGAGGAAAGACCTAAACCAAGGTGTGATCAAAGCCGATGCCCAGAACATCAAGGGTCTGTGCAAAACACAAGGCCGTTTTGCTGCTCATGAAAGGAGGAAGTAAGGAAAGCTTGGAGGCATAAGATGATGTAATAATCTTTTTTCAGCTATTGAAAACTATAATGAGCCTGACACTCCTTTCAGACTGGAGCCCAATTAGCACACGTGTACCATAGCAGAGGGGAGATTAGAAATGTACTCTGCTGAAGGCAGGCAGCAGCAGCCGTGGGCCAAGAAATCCTCTACTCTAGTCCTGGGAACAATCTGGACTTTTTGCTCATGTAGTGGCCCAAATCAAATTTAACAAGATGCTAGCAAAGCCCTTCCATCCTCACAGTGAAGGATAACCAAACACTGCTACAATGAAACTGTATTTCCAGTTAAAACTGTCACCAGAAAGTGCCAAAACCAGCCTGGCCATTTGAAGCTGTTCAGTTGATTGGAGCCTCTTGCAGAAGCGTTATGAGGAAAGTACATAGGCAGCGCCCAAGGTTCACATCAACTGTGAGCATCACTGCTGACTAAGTTTCCCTAAGGTAAAACAAAACAGAAATACAGAACATTTTGGTACCTTTTTGGCCCACATGCTATAAAAATGCTATTTATGTAGCTGAATTTAATGCAAAGAAAAGAGAAGCCAGGCACTTTCCAAGTGATTATGTTCTCTGTAATAATAGTTTTCAGCTGGTGATTCAGAAACTCCAGGGCATTCAAGGAAGATCTAATAGTTCATGCCAATAAATTACACACATCTCATTGGAAACATTCATGGGTTACAAATCAACAAGGCAATAAATCCACTGCTGCGATGCATTGGTCCTGCAAGCCCCAAAAGGGTGAAGTGAAAACAAAGACGAGATCAGACAGACAGCAATGCACCCTGCTGCACAGTTTTGCCTCTGCACAGGAAGCCTGCAGACCTATTCCTCACTCCCAAATCATCTCATGTCTTTGCAGGCAGCTCACTACTAGTGATGCTGTGCCAAATTAGTTGTAAAAATTGATACCCAAACGACAGAAGTGGTTTTGATCAGGATATTTAGCCCCATGGTGTCTCCTTCTTTCTTCCCATCCCTCTGTTGCATGCTCTCCTTTTGTCAAAAATAACGGCAACAATTACTGATCTTCACAGTCTCAGTGGGATGGGGAGAAGAAGAAAGGGATATAAGAAAAAAGGGAATTATGCAAATGTGACATTAACTGTTCAAAACTGTGAGGCCTTTTTCTAAAAACCCAGGTCTCTCCACCAAATAGAGTATATGGTGATAAATCCAGGCAAAAAAATGCTGCTGGAAGACGAGCATCCAAAATATTATGCTCAGAAACTCCACCAGCACCAGGGTGGAGGAGCTGATGGCGATTTCCTATGCTGACCACTTCACATCTTTGGTTTTGCTTAGACTGTTAAGACCTCCTGAACTCAGAAGTGTGGTCATTTCACCTAAGTCCACTGCACTCACAAAACAGGGAACCTGTAACTGCACAGACAGCTCTATTGCCACCAAAATATTAATAAAAACTTGAAGGAATTTTCAGGAGGGAGAAAATGGAAACACTTTCCTTGACCATAATATTTGGCCTGGATATCCAGCAGAGCCAGATTCTGCCTCAGCACTAGTGTTAAGTTCAGAGTCACTCCACTGAAGCCAGTCACATCCTCCAAATCAAAATAAGGTCCTTTGCTTTTAAAGAGCCACTTGTCACCATAGGCACAAAAACTAAGTTCTGTGCCAAGTGGTAGTACAGAAAGCAACAATGAATAACTTTAATTGTTTATACTCAAACCGAGGGTTACAAAAAGGGCATAAAGAAAGTCACAGATCACTGGAGTATTAGAAAAGTGGTGTTAGTAGTGCAAACTGCGCTCCTTCAAGGTAAAGGAGTGAGAAACATCTGTAATTACTGGATTAGAGGAATGAAAGAAGAAACCTGCAGTCAGAAATTATAGCGCATTCTGTAATTGAGCTGCTGTAATTCATTGGTTTGCATGAAGACAGAGGAGCCAAAAGGAAATCACAAGTTCAAAAGGCTGGAGAAACACCAATTTACACCACCACTTGAACCCGCCCACCTGTGCTGGCAAGCTGTTGCACAGAGCAGACCCAATACACAGAGTCTCAACCCCGCCTGTAATCACGCTACCCAGTCTGCAGCAACTGAACACGCCTGGGTCAATCAGAGCAATTACTTGCATGGAAAGGAGCAGTGGGAGAGCATGTCTAGCTGTTTAACACAATGAAGATATTTTAGAAACATTTTGAGGAGTCACCCAGTTACTGTTACTCTTTCTTCCCCCACGCACACTCCATCCTTTCAGAGCCTATGGAAATTGCTCGGTATGGACCACCATCAAGCAGTGCAGACAGTGCTGCTTGGGAACCACAGCCCTGAGTGGCAAATGCAGTGGATGATTACCCCCTCCTGGTTATCCATGCACATGTGCATGTGGCTAAGTCCGTAGCTCCCATCTCCTTCCACTCCTGCTAAGTCAACCACCAGTCCAGCCAGACATGCTGGGAGGCTGAGGGGGGTCACTGGGGAAACCAGACCTAGTTTCAAATTATTTAAAAGAATTCAGAGCCATAGATCTGAGCAGGCAAGTTGTCCCTACCAACTTAGGAACTGCTCCCTTGGCTGCTCCTACCCTTCATTTAATTCAGCCTTGTTACAAACCAGGCTCTCACGTCTAGGGCAGGCATCAGTGGCAACAGGCACACTCTCCCCTGTCCAGCCACTCTTCCCATGAGCCCCTACAGAAGCAATAGAGAGAAAAAGCAATGTAGAAGAGCAGCTTCATTTGGGCATGGAGACGCTTGCCTTTCAAGAGCTCCTCTCCCTCCTGCTGCTGGCTGGTCAAGGAACCTAACATCCTGGCTGAGCTACATACCTCAACTAGGTGACATGAATAACCCCAGACTCATTTTCAATCTACACCTTGCCAAGGACAATGGAGCTACTGGGTACTCAACATCAGGGTTACAAAGACCAACCACAAAGTAAGGTCAACATCCAGGCAGTGCTGCTAACATTCCTGCCTTTGTTGAGTGTTATAGGTGTTGATACTTTCCTTAAAGCCTCAGCTACACGAGATGAGTGGTTTATATAAGAACTGCATCTCCATTTATTTATTTTAAGCATGCTGCTAGCCCCAGCGGCTAGAGCAGTGGCTGTGCAGAACAGCTTCAGAACGTGAACTGAAAGCGCTCTCAAGGCTAAGACAGAAGGGAAAAATGGAAAGAAAAAAAAAGTTTCTTCAAACCTCATGATGTTTACGCTGATTTCACGTATCAGGAGTACATCCTTAACATCACGACAAGTGTTCAAGGCAAGACACATCTGGAATACTTTTGTACAAAGCACAGTCAGGAAACTACAGTTTCTTTCCCAATCTCAGGTCACATCATTATAAAAAGATTACAGTACAGAACAAAGAGGGCCCTTTTCTTTATTGAGTCACAGCACTGAAGTACACTGTTAGATACAGCTCTTCACACAAGGGTTTGCCCAGCACTGTCACATGTTTCTGTGAAGTTCATTTCACACAATCCCAGAATGGTCAGGGTTGGAAGGGACCTCTGGAGATCACCCAGTCCAACCCCCTGCTAAGGCAGGGTCACCTACAGCAGGTTGCACAGAGCCACCTCCAGGTGGGTTTTGAACGTCTCCAGAGAAGGAGACCCCACAGCCTCTCTGGGCAGCCTGTTCCAGTGCTCCATCACCCTCAAGGTAAAGAAGTTCTTCCTCATATTCAGATGGAACTGCTTGTGTTGCAGTTTGTGCCCATCGCCCCTTGTCCTGTTGCTGGGCACCACTGAAAAGAGCCTGGCCCTGTCCTGTTGGCACTCACTCTTCAGATATTTGTAGGTATTTGTATTTCACCCATGAATTTTTGAAGCAAAGGGCTCAGCAATACTATAAACATCATCAGAATACATAAGAACACATCATCACCTGTTGGTCCTGAAATTCACACTACAGGAAGGGACACCAAATCATCACAGCATCAAAAGATCTCACACAAGACCCCACTGACATCCGTCAGGCCTCTGTTCAAGGGAAGATCCTCCTTTCTTGTGTGTGTGGATGCTCCAAGGGGAAATTTCATCCCCCTCACACACTCCCCTACCACCTGAAAGACCACCAATGCTGTGAAGAATCGTTCCAGCTGACTCCATTAAGGCCAAAAGTGCAGTGTTTAATCTTTCCCTCGCTAAGGTATTCTGCACATGACCTACATCAAGGCTGTACATCGCTCTGGTCAACTCACAACTGCTTCATGCCGCCACCACTTCCTTCTGCACATGCCTGGGCATAGCCAAGCAAGCTTGATATGCCTGAAGTTAACTCTGTGCTACCCTCCTATCAGTTACATGTTTACTGGCTTCTCTGTCAAGCTTTGCAGCCTACTCTTAAGCTCTCCCTTGCAGTGCCAAGTCCATCCTAAATACAAGCTGGCTGTGTCCAAATGAGCTGCAGCCCCTCCAGTGAACGGGCTCCGGCAGCTGAGCAAGAGGCAATCAGGGCAGCACATCCTTGCTCAAGAGATGGGCTCATCACTAAGGTCAATGAAGCAGTCAAGAATAGGATCCACAAAAGCCTCAAGTATCAAAAACGTTACTCATTGTGTCCCAGTAATTAAGAGGCTTTGTCCTGGTGTCTCCTGAAAGGTTTTCAATTAATTCTTCATTTCCACAAAGATCTTTCCCTTATCTTGTTCCTTTCATAAGGACACAAACTGTGCAATTAAAATCAAATTAGGAACAAATCAGCCAGATGTATCCTACAGCCATGACGGTGGAAACATCTATTTCATTCTGTCATTTGCCTTGTTCCGAGGTCAGGCTTTATACAGAAAAGCAAAAACAACAACAACAACAAAAAAAAAAGACTTTAACACTTTACAGCACATTTTCTGAATGTCAGCCTGTGCACCTGCAAAGTGCAAAGTAGACAGATTTGCTTATGTTTCTATACTAACTTTTTTATCGGTTAGTAACTTAAAACTCAACTAGACGAGAGAAGCATCTCATGCACAGAACCCATACACACCTTCTCAGCTGCAGCCTTCATTTACCTATGTTGTTGCAAATTGGGATTTATCCTATTGCAGATGTTATAGTCATAGTAGAGGGATCAAAATGCAAAATGCCTTCTCTCCTATTTAGACAGTTATAAAGCTGACAGTCATAGCAGACAGGTATGTTCTAACCACTCTTAATTCCAGATGCGGAGAAGCAAAAAGATTCCCACAGTTTGAGAGCTTAGAAATGAGAAGAACAACCATTAGTGGGCTACATATTACAGAACAGCAGAGTCTTTAGAATCAGGATCGCCTTACCACAAACACAGCTCACCAGAAGTTGAGAAGAGGAAGAGTGAATGCTAACCAGTAAGTTACACATTAGAAACACTCCCATCCCACTGCTTTCTAGTCAGTAAAGTCAGATTCTGAATCTGAAGCAAACTCTTGCTTGTCAACACTCCTCTTGGGAGAGCTCCCTCACCAGGCAACTGCCATGCTAGAAACAGCCTTTCCTGGCTTCCCAGCCCAGGCTCAGGGTCCCAGTTTTAACATTCGCCATATGACACACCATGTTAGCCCAGGGTTTAATCTATTCTCTCACGCTGCTGTCCTTTAAAAGCATTAGCATTTCCTACACACATATTCCATATTGGCCTTACAAGTATCAAAATGCTGTGGTGAAATTTAAACTAAATATAGAGATGATATTTTTAAATAGCTCTTAGCTCCAACTTGCCAAGCTGATTTTGTTTGAACGGAAAAAGCAGGCTCCAACTTTAAGTTTCCATTGTAATTAATGATTACAACATATTCCTCTGCCGTATCAGATTTAGCACCTCATTAATGTGTGTGGTATTTTGCTTGTACGGCACAGCTGTAGTTAAAGTTGAATTAGTGTTTCCATTAAAAACCCATGTTTTCAAAGGTTTATTACTCAGACACATAAGATTTAGTCTGAAATGAAAATTGCCATCGAGTGTGTCAGCTGGGAAGCAATTTTTTGTCCTTCAAAATTTGGAAGGAAAAAATTACAAAAAAAGCAAGCCACCCTGTTTATTAATAATTCACATTTTAAAAAACATTGCAAATACATGTTTACATGATAGCCTGTGACAGCTCCATAGAATGTCAACACCCACACACTCCTGGGAGATGTGTCATCTTAAAAACCAAAATAAAAGCCACATTTTTACACCACTTGATGGGAGGCGAAGAGAAGGGAAGACAGACTTAAAAATAATGTCCACCAAGGAAACTTATTAAAAAAAACCAACATAGCCTCTGTTTGGAAACATTAAAGTTAGGACTTTCAATGGGTGGGAATAATTTCAAGTATTTGTACTTCTAACTTTTTGGTGCCTGTCCCTGGGTCACTAATGCATTTAGTAAGAAGCAGTCAGTCCCACTGACTTCCTATCACATGTGGCATCCAAGCCTCCATAAATCCTGGGCTCTTAAGGTATGACTAGATCACGCCTTTTGCAACAGACATGCTGAACTCAGCGTACAATGCAAAATGTACAACAAAAAGACCTCCAGAGGCTTCATGCTTTGCAATTGTGCCCTTCTATAATTAGCTTTAAGACTGAACCACTGAGAAGCAGACCTTTTAATTGGGAGGCTTCTGAGACCTCTTCTTGGCTGATTATTTCAATGATTATATACTTACGACAAGCAAATTTTCAAACAAATGTACAATGAAATCAGCAACTTCTCAGTTACCACCATTACCAGAATGGATGCTTTTTTGATGGCTGAGAAACATTAAAATGTTATTTTTACACCACAGTAAAATTCCCAGTTATTTTGACTCCAGGACTCATGGGTTTACCCAAGCCATGTTTCCAGACAAGAACAAATGCATGAAAGAGCGTGTAATAGCTACTACAAGAAAACCAGGACAGGCATATCCTTCATGAGTAGAAAGGCAGTGTCATTATTCGGAATTGCTTACAATTTGCTCTTCACTGGATCAACAAAACATGCCCACAATAGACAGAGTGGGGAGCATGCTTTTTCTCCAGTGTTGCCTTCCATTTTTCAACAGATTACTACAGACAACAAAGATAATGGGAGCACGGTAGCAACTGCATATCCGTTTGATCAGGTTTTCGAGGTTACTATAGTCTATCCAAAACCCTGCTGTTTCCATACAACTAACCCCAGACACAGCAAATGGGTCTATCTCTGTCCTCCCAGCAATCAAAGCCTTCAAGAAGAATCTGTACATCAAAGGCGGTATAATATTGCGATACTCACCAAGGTCCTCATGAACTCTGGACTTTTCTTTGTAGTGTTTTCTTCTTCCTTGTGGTTCCAGGTATGGAAGCCCACCTCTCTTTTCAAAGCAGACCTTCTTGTTGATGAAGTGGAAGAGGACTGCAGGAAGAGTAATGAAGAGTCCGACTGCAGACAAAATACCCAGCAGCCTCAGGAATAACTAGGAACAGAAAGTCAGAAAGAAAATATCAGCCCAAGTGGGAAAAACTGCCTAGAGAAAGATGTAGTTTAACCACATCTGTATCCATGGCTCTGTTTCCCCATCCTCTCCCCAGAAGAAATAGCAATGAAATTCAGAAGAACCTGGACTTGCATTAAATGGATACAACATCCATGTTGGGCCAGTCTACTGAGGACATTGACAACAAGGTATATTACACACCAAACTGTTCCGATTAAGGTCTTCCTTTCTGTCACATGATGGACTCCAACACAGGAAAGACTCTGATTTTAATAAACTTTCATATCAATGCATCATTCTACCAGCTTGAAGCGAGACACTCTCAATCCATATTGCAACAAGGATCCAGCCAAGAAAGGGCAGTTGGTCATAAACCATTTCTGCACAGCTTGCTGTAAATTCTCAGGGGAGCTGCGGAGGGGATTAGTTGGGGGCACAAAGGCCCCAACACCTCCTTTGCAATTGTGTATTTTCTCTAAAATTTCAGATTACACCATAATGGTACTAACTTCATTACACTTACTAAGAACCAGGTTAATGTACAGCCTATGATACTCATTCAACTGTTACTTTACCCTGAAGTAAGAAGTGTATTACTGTACTACATAATTACCCTTTGCTGCAAAAGACCAGCCTCCAGCTCAGGTAATTCAGTCCAGCTCCCTTGTTGTCAGGTTTGGCCCCATGTAATGAGCACACTGGTTTTGTACCAGCTGACAACCTAGTCCTATACGTCAGCATCCCTATGTCAAACTGCAGAGAAACTGTCTTATTTCAATTTATCTCATTCTGCCTGTACCACTAGGTCTGCAACAAACCACAGGCGCCAGCAAAAAGCTTTTAAAGCCATTTCACCTCTCTCACACATATCAAAATGCCAAAACAAGGGACAAACACTACATACATCATCTGATGTGGATGGCAAGGGCACACACGTCAAAAACTGTAAGTGGCATCTGCAAAAAAAAAATTTAAAAATTGGCTTGTTATTCTGGTAATTACTTCACCAGAAAGGGGTGAAGTTCAGTTGTTCAATTCAAGTCAAAGACCCCATAAAAATGAAACATCAGCAGCATCAGTGGCACACCAGGGATGACTGTGATTGCAAAGCTGCAGCTCACAGATGAGATGAGTAGGAGGAAAGGATGTAAACAGAGCCAGCCCTGCCTGTGAAACATCCCACTGGGAGTTTACAAGACTTGACTCAGCGAAAGACTTAGACTAGAAGAGCTACACTATCTCCAGTTACAATTTTGATAGTGCACAGTTAGGACTACTATCTAGGGGATTAAAATAACCTAAATTAATACAAGCCAATGTGCCTCAAATGGAAACAAAAATCACCAATGCATAGCAGCAGCCCACACGCAAAACAGACAAGACTGAACCCAGAGGAATATGGGTTACACAAACTATGGAGGTGGCTCTGACCTTGCTCACTCCAGCCTAAGGAAGGAACAGAAATACGTACTGCATTACAGCAGCTTAAATGACAAGATCAAGTCTACATTTCCATTGCTCTCTTCTGCATGGGCACAGTCATTTCTCTAGCAGTTCTGTGTCCCCCTTGTGCCACACCAGCAGTATAGGGTCCATGAACATGGCAGGGTCTCCCTGCCAGCACTGAAATTTGGTGCCAAAGCTTCCCTGGATAATTTGGCAGGCACACGCCAGACCCATCTTCCCCTCACACCTCAACCCATGGAGCAAGGCTGGGACGTGAATGTGGCTGAGTGATACATCTATTCTGGCTATTTTCAGATGCTGAAGTCACCATGAAGTGACTGCTGGAGCCAAGTATAAATCAAAGGAGCTGAGTTTAAATCAAAGTAGCCATAACCCCAGAATATACGTGACAGCCTGGCTGGGTTCCATCACTGACAACTCCTTTTCTTGAGCATGGCATAGGCAGGAAGAAAGATTATACTCTACCTTACATATAAAACACTTGGGATCACCACATCTCAGCACACAAGGGTGTGCGCATGTGTGTGTGCACACATGCACATGTGTGTGCACAAGCTCACATGCATGTGTGTGCGTGTCTGTGCAAAGTTGGAGCAAGTAAGTAGCAAACTGTCAATCATGTTTTGAAGATCCTATGTGAGTGATTTCATTGCAGAGTGTGATTAGACAGGACACCCTAGCAGGGCACCACTGTTACTATTTATGAAGCCCTTTTATAAAATCTCAGCTCTGAGCCCAAGGAAATGCCAGGCCTTCCCCTTCTCAGACAGGGCACAAGCAAGCCACCAATATTTTTAAACATAAATTGTCCAACACATGCTCCGCTACGCTACACAAACCCCAGGTGCAGAAATGCTCAAAGTGTCCCTTTCTCCAACAGACCTGTACGGTACCTTGCAAAATCCCAGAGGAAAAAGCAGACCCTTAACTAGACCAGGCATCATGAAAGAAAGTTTGGAGACAAATTATCAGCTGTTATCCACTTGCTCTAAAGGACCTCAGACTGGCACAACAGCATTGTTGCCCATCTATTCTTGTTTCCTGGTCAGATGCAGAGGAACAAGAAAGTAGTAGCACAGTGGTATAGTACTGGGGACAACTCTCCAGGCTTCCCCTACTCCCTGGGGCAGAGATGTAAAAGGCCCCTCCTGTCAGAGCTCACAAGAGGTTCAGCAGCAACTTCTAGGAGGAAGCTTTCAACTAACCGAACACTAACAACTGTGTCCACACAGAGGCAGAGGTTTGGGGAGCACAGGTAAGAAGGGACTGCAGAGACCTCTCCCCATACATCCTGAACATCAAAGACTATCAGCCAGCCACCAACAAGGGCTGAGATCCTTGCACCACACCTCCCTTCACTGCAAGCACCAAGCAAAGAGGAAAGGGGCCCCAGAAGGACCACCACAGCGCTGGCAGGAACGGACACCTCCTGCACAGATGGTTCCCGCAGCAAACCAGAGTCCCTCTCCTAAAGATGGTCTGCCCAACTGCAAGGAGGTGGATGGGACTTCTGCAGCACAAGCTTGTGCATCCTGTCCCACAGCTTTAAGCAGAAGTCTCCTCTTCTCCCCTCCACATTATCCATATCAGATAGAGGTTTGTGCCACTCTCTCTGAAGGAAGGCTGTGATTTTGCACCTGAGCACTGTCTCACATACCTGGGTAGAAATGTTACAGTCTGTGCACCTGGCTTCAGCTGGAAGCTCAATATCCCTCTGTGATGGGAGACATGCTGGTTCTCTGTTCCTCCATCATCAAGAGGAAAACATGCTGCACCTGCATACGGTCCTGACCAGTGGTCCAGCTCTCCTCTCAACCCTTAGTTGAAGGGCTTATTCTGCAGACTTGAAACGCTAGGCTAAGACTACATCTGGGAGATTATTGTAAAACTGATTTGGAGTAGAGCTCTGTTCTGGCTTGTTGTGCGATGTCTGGGCCTGGGAGGGTATTGAGGAAGAGCAGCAAAAATGCATACATGTCACTTGTGTTACAGCATTGCTGAAGGGCATCAGAGCTTGTCACACACGTAAAATGTCCAGCCCTACAGCAGTAGATGACAGATTGTACCTGAAGGCAAGGAGATGTAGAGAGGCATTCAACTGTTGGTTCAAGCCCTGGGTACCCAAGTCGAGGGAAGAAGCTGGCCACCACGTGCTCCGGGACACAAACAGTCCATTCAGTCAAGTCTCTCTCCCACTCACACATTTTTAAGATAAGAAATTAATGCCATAGATGCCTTTGTGTAATGCCCCAGTGGGTCCACACATTCTGTTGCCCCAGGTGAGAGCACAAGCCAAGAAACCGTGTTGGCACTCCTGCCAAGTTGAGGGCATACATAACTGCACACACTCCTTTGCATACACTGCTTAAGAACAAACAAGAGGTGCAGTGTGAAGGGCCCCAGGCAAGGAAAGAGGAGATCAGAGATGGAAGTGAGATCAACAGAGGACTTCTGACAGAAGACACAGGGAGCACAAGACATTACAATGCTGTTCCTGCTCCAATCTCTCACTCAAAGCTACCTTCACATTACAAGATGATTTCAGAGGAGAATCTGCCTGGAAGAGCAGGAGGGAAGCACTGGCCACACCGTTACACGCATTGAATCCAGCTGGGTATTTGGCTTGTAGCAGGTTTCACAGCAATTCTGAGTTCACAGACTTGGCCCCTCTAGACAGACCAGGACCAGGAGAATGAATGCAAGAAGTGCCACAATAGAGTCACTTGGAGAGTTTGCAACTAAGAAAACCTCAATCCATTCAGCTTTTCAAGGGTTAAATTTTGCATAATATCCTATTCCAGACAACAGCTCTTTAATTCCATTTGATACCAAACTTC
The DNA here is from genome assembly GCA_035590275.1 of Ibycter americanus. Lineage (NCBI taxonomy): Eukaryota > Metazoa > Chordata > Aves > Falconiformes > Falconidae > Ibycter > Ibycter americanus. The sequence goes on from JAVJGI010000063.1 coordinate 31,352,488, forward strand.
CTGCAAAAGGAATGTTTACTGGTACTTTTTAATTACAAAAAAACCCCATAAATTGTCTGTTTTACTGTCTGTGCTAATTACATTTCATTATATATTTGGAGTAAGCTATGATTTTCCTGCTGGTTCCCATGACATTTTTCATTATCAACCACTAATTGTCTAGCGTGCACACTGCATTGTGAACCAAGTAGGCTGATGCGTGGGCAGAAGATCTAGCGAAAGCTGCAAGGCAGTAGAAGTGCATGTTATTATTACTATTATGATGTATTAGAAAGTTTCCACCTACTTGCATACCTACATATCCTCATCCCTACCAGCAGCATCACAGCGCAGCAAAGCACAGGAGTCCATCTATAACAAGCCTCATGCTTAGCAAGGCTCACAAACTACTGAAGCAAAGTTGTGTGGGGTGAAACAGTAGCCCCACTGCAAGGACAAGTTCCCTGCTGCATGCAATGGAAACACCAAGAGGGTTTCTCAGTCACCACTTGGTGCCCAAAGCACATGGGTATCAGGATCTTGTCACTTTGCCCGCTCACAAGCTGAGGCCAAGATTATAAAGGAAAATAGTGCCATATGTGGATTCCTAAAGGAATAGGATAACTAATGGGATCTTTCTGAGAAAGCAAGACGGAAAAAATGTAAAGAGTTTTCATGAGCCACTGCTAACGCTGTTTCCGTTATAGCAAAACCTCTAACAAATCCGTATCTATGCAAGCTCAGAAAGTGCCACAAAGGGTAAAGCCACTCACTGCATGCAACATTTCATGAATTCAGACCAAGGGAAGCTGTAGGCACCAATTCTGCATAGAGCAAACTGCTAGAATAAGAAGCACATGACCACTGCTCCCCAGATCATCGTTATCAGCCTCGGACAGGTGGCAATTCTATTCATGTGCACCACACACACAATACACAAACACTTCAGAAATAAACGTGTGCTTTCACAGGATTGCAGCTCTCTCCTGATGCCTATTTCAAAGGAGACAAAGCCCGACCCTTCCTAACAGCACTGTGAGGGAACAGTTGTATAACTCCTCCTCTTCTCCTCAAGGTGATCCACAAATATATTATCAGAAACGCAATCAGACCACATTCAGCACTGTAGCAGAAGGGTGAAATTCCCACCCAAGGCAGGACTTGCCCTGCATAAAGGCACAGTTTCACACACTTCATTTTTATGTGTTGATTTACAGATAGCAAGAATGAGGAAGTTCTCCAGTCCTTTTATACAAGGAATATGAAGGACTGAAAAGCACTTTTGACCTGACTATACTTCTATTAACTTTGACTGCAAAATTTGACTGATCAAAGGGTGGAAGAATGGTCCCATTCATAGCTGCTGATGATGTATTTGCAGGTAACTTCTTTAAAGATTTAAGCTGCCCTTATGGCCTATGACATAGGCATGCAATTTCAAAGGTCTCAGAGACAGTAAAACAACTTCATCTCCTTTCTTATACAACCCACATAACCACAGTACCCAAATACCTTGCGGGCTTCAATGCGTTCATCCCTGCAGCAACTCTGTGAAGCAGGGAAATGCTAACAAAACTGCTCTACAGAAGGGGAGCCATACCACAGACACAACCCAAAATGGTGGAAGTTAGATCCAAAAGTGTAGAGGAACTGTAGAGGGTTAATTAACATTTGATTATATACAGTTGTCGGCTTGCTTCTGGGGTGGTGGGTTGGCTGATATGGATAATGTACAGCTGTGGCTTGTTCCTGCTAAGTAGCTAAATA
>JAVJGI010000063.1:31354333-31389800 GCA_035590275.1 Ibycter americanus
GCCTGAAGAGGATGAAGAAACAGCACAGACAGTAGATGAACTTTTGGAATCTTGTGTGGGAAAGCTTTGTTGCAGCTTGATAGTTTTGTAGTGCTGCAACACAAAAGAACAATCAAGAAAAGTCCCATTCACCTACACAGGCAGTCCAGTGTCTAGAAACACCTCACATTTCACCCCAAGGCTGAGGCTCCCACACAGAACTTCTACAGCACCTTCCTAGAGCTGACACCACAGCGACAGCCGTGGGGCCTCCAGGCATCTCCTCAGTCACCTGAAAGCCACAGGACTGGCATTTCTTCCGCCAAAGCCTGATTCTTCTTAGGGACACGATGCAGTAGAGGTGCCTGATACCTCCTGCCAGCACTGAGTTCAAGGGAAGGCACAACAGGATACATGGAAGAGGTGGCATTAAGCAAAGGCACTCACCCAAGAAATGGAAAGCCTGAGATAAATTCTCCCTTAAACCCACAACTTCTTTTCCCAGCACCATGTGTTCCAGGTGCGTGACTGGAGGAGGGCACCCTCTACCCTTCCAGCTGAGCTGGGCTCACTGTGCAGCCCGTTTGGGGGCCAGCACTGGCACACTTCATTTTTTCAGCCTGCTCACCGACGTTCAAAAAGGGCAGCCCCAGACTTGGGTTCTCAGGACACAGTCTGGACTTCACTGAAAACCTGCTAAAGATAACTGACCAAGGCACAAACACTGGGAGGGCAAACCTCAGAGCATCCAGGAGCTCTCCTGTGAGAGCCATAAAGCCAGCAACAAGGTGGCCCAAGTTCAAGAAGGCTCTCCCTGAGGCCAGATCTTCCACCTTACAAAGGCTGCTATATATCTTGCTACATATAACCCGGTGGCAGCACTGTTTTCCCAGCAGCAGAAATCCTACTCGTGCCTTGAGCAGTGCTCCTGACGACGTTTGCAACCAAACAGATACAGTTCTGTGAAATATTCTGCCTTCAACAAAAGGTATTTTCCAGTTACAAAAGATGAAGCATTCATTTTGCTGGATGTGTTTCAAACAGCTGTGGAGCACTAGTTCAAGTCAACAGCAAGTACACAGTGTTTTCAAACAACGGTGCCTGACGTTCTGCATCCAGAAGAGTCCTGGCCCTCACGCCATCCCTCTGTCTGTAAGCACACACACAAATACGGATGAAACACGGGAACAGAAGTGTGTCCTAACAGACAGAAGGCCATTCACGCTGTCTAACAGAGGTGACTCAACAACCTAGGCCTCTGAAGGGTGATTCAGAGACTAATTGTCAATCTTAGTAATAATCTTAGAAAAGGCTCCAATTCAGCATGGTATTTAAAATTCACTGAAGTTAACAGGGCCAGGGAGACTGAGAATGTGAGCGGCACAGCAATTGAACTGCCAGTCACAAACTGAAAGCTGGTCCCCTCCATGTCAGGGCTGAAGACGGGTGACAGGGACAGCACGAGGAACCTTGTGGGAGCCATCCAGGCCTTGGTTCTCCTCTACCACCACCAGTCCCTGCCAGGATTGTTCTCAGAGTTGGGTCAGCAGCTGAGATAAAGTGAAAACTGCAAGCCTTCACAACTGTTTGCCTCAGTCTTTCTCCAGCCCAGTGAAGAAAAATTAAAACTGGGTATAAAATTACTTTCCTAGTCCACAATCTATGATACCATTACACTCAAGCCTTTGCTCTGTGATTTATTCTCTATCTCAATATTCACCCTAATCTCCAAGCTATGCTCAAATTCTGTTTTGCATGCTGGAACTATTTGGCATTGTAAAAACAGCCATCACACAAAGCAGTGGGGGACTAACTTGGCGGGCAAAGCTTTCACCTGAATTGTAGGAAAGCAAGAAAAACGCTGTAGTGGTAACTAACTACATTACCTGGCCTAGATAAAATGAGAGAAAGAAGCTAGCCCCTAAAAGCCAATCTCCTGCTGCTAAGGGCTCTCACATTAGAGGTGAGACCTGTACTCAAATGCAAGTCTGAATCAAGCAGGACAGAGACTTGAATTTGCTCCTTCCACATGTCCTTTGACTGTCTGACCTCCAGAAAACCTACTGCAGTGGCAAGGGACAGCTGGTTTCTCTCACCACCACCATACTCTGCTCAGAGAGGAATTCCATCCTGAATAAGGACACAACTTGGAACTAGAAAAGTTTTTTTCAAGATGAGGTATTTCTTACAAAAAGTTAGAATTTAAACAGAATTTTGTTGTCCGACAAAAGCACATTTTTTCAGAAGATTCTCAGCCCACTCTTACTGTAGTAGGTTTGCCTTTGATCACGTCCCAGGCTTGTTTTCAGTCATAGTACAACACAGAGTTCATAATCGGATACATTTTGTCATAGCTGACACCACCACTGCCTTACTGGTAGAAAGAGAAGACTAGGGCTGTCAGTCTGCCACTTTTCTTGAACACTGAAGTCACGCTTTTTTTTTCCTCCTTTTCCTTGAAGACAACTTCTTTGTTGCTATGGTATCACTAATGCAGTATTTTGAGACAGAGAAAGAAGATAACTGTGCATCATCACAGTGACACATCTATCAACTGCCATCCTCTCAAAAAGCGTAAATAAGTAAGGATGCCAATATAGACCTTAAAGGCTCCTCCATCCTTTTTAATTTTTCCCTCTCACATACACATTGCTGTCTACAAAGGTCATGCCTTGTTTTTTTTGACAGAGAAGGCCACAATTTGTCTCTCAGCAAGCAGTGTCTACGTTTATTTTTTAATTCCTCCTCTTCTCCCCATGCTACATAACACCAGCTGAGACACACACTCAACTCACAAGAGAACAGAAGCACCTGCATGTTCAGAAAATACCAGCCTGGCTCCCCATGTTAAACCATGCAGTGAATGCTTCATAATTCTTGCTTGTTAGCTCAGGAAGAAATCATTGTACAAGGTGTTGTGGTTAAACCCCAGCTGGCAACTAAGTAGCAGGCAGCTCCCACGCCACCCCCAGCGGGATGGGGAAGAGAATCAGGGAAAAGGTAAAACTCACGGGTTGAGATAAGAACAATTTAATAATTGAAATAAAATAAAATATAATAATAATAACAACAACAACTGTAATGAAAAGGAGAGAGAAGGAGAGAGGAATAAAACCCAAAGGCAAAAAAAAAACCAACCAAGTGATGCACAATACAATTGCTCACCCCCTGCTGACCAATGCCCAGCCAGTCTCCAAGCAGCGATCGGCAGGCCCCATACAATTCCCCCCAGTTTACATGCCGAGCATGACGGTTCTGTGGTATGGAATATCCCTTTGGCCAGTTCAGGTCAGCTGTCCTGGCTCTGCTCCCTCCCAGCTTCTCGTGCACCTCCTCACTGGCAGAGCATGGGAAACTTGAAAAGTCCTTGATTTAGAGTAAGCATTACTTAGCAACAACTAAAACATCAGTGTGTTATCAACATTATTCTCATACTAAATTCAAACTACAGCATTGTACCAGCTACTAGGAAGAAAATTAACTCTATCCCAGCCAAAACCAGGACACAAGGTATCTACTGCTGAGCACAACCCACATTTATCTCAACAGTAAGGGAAACAAAAAAGAGGCACTTTCAAGGTATCGCCCATATACCAACTTCAACTCACCAGGAGTGGTGGTGTTAGCCTTGTAGCATGTCTTCCCTATCACTGCCAGAATTACTTTAAAGAAACCTTTATTAACTTAGAAAAGCAAGGCCTTGCACTCAGCACAATGGCACTTCCCTCCTTGACTGTGTATATGATAACACTGCATCAAGTCCCTTCCAAAATTTCAGAGACAGCTCTGCACACTGCTGGTGCAACCCTGTTATCTCAGGGAGACCAGGAAACAGTCACGGTGACAGATACCCACGTCCCCACACACTTCCTGACTTTAAGTCCAGATCAACAAACAGGTAACAACAGACACGGTGACTTCCAGCACACCACCACTGCTGCAGTGGCGTTCACAGTGGTGACATGATGAGCGTTTCCTCTCCCAGGGGGTGCAAAAGGAGGAACAATGTAATGAAATGAAAACTTACATAAGCTGAATTTATCAAGGCTTCTGCAACAGAGGAAAGAGCAGAGAGCAACAAGCAAAGCGGTGGCAGAAGGTCAAACTGGAAGGTTCTCTGGTATGCGTCAAGCATTCACCAGTGAGCACAGAGTCCTCTAGCAAACAAAAATAAGTATTTTACATTTGGGAGAGAGGGAAAAGGGGAGGAGAGGGAGAAGAAAGCAGGATCCTAGTTGCTGCTTCTCTCTTAGGTGGGGGGGGATAACAAAGAATAAGTTGTCTCCACTCAGAACTGAAGTGCTCTCACCTCTTCAAAGAGGAATCTAATTGGGATCTTTATGCTCTCATGTACTTATTTTTCTCATCCACAAAACCTTGTTCTTAGTTCCGCCCATTTGACCCAAGGCAGAATGACTCACCACAGCAAAAGGCCAGACAGCAGCTTTCTTTTTTTTCCAAAGACCTAAATAAACCCTACTCCATCAACTGACCAAGGACGATGCAGCAGTAAACCTCTCGCTGAAGGCTGTGCGTTGCCTTGGCAACCCGTCTGATCTCCATTGCTCCAGGGACTGGAAATGTGCTGCCAACAGGAGATTTCAGCTAATCAAACCAAACCTCTTAATACTCAGACAATTTCCCATCTGTGGAGAGCAGGCCACACGCCTGCAGAAAGCAGGGTGCCCTCCGAACACAGCCCTGGCTCCTCCTTGACCTGTTATTTGTTGGCTCCTTAGGCCACGGACACCTCCTGACAGCTGCCGCAGGAGATGAGGATGAGGCAAGAGGCCACAGCGTGCTCGCTCTGCACGCCAGCTCCACGCCTGCGCTCAGCACCAGCCTGGCAGAGAGGAGACCGGCCGCCCGCCAAGGGCTGCCTGCGGGAGCAGGACCCTCAAAGCGCCCACGCCTCAGCCCCTGGCCTTCAAAAGAAAAATACATTTTTCCAATATTTGTAACATACGCTCCCTACAGGCCCGGTGCGATATGTTTTGAGCCTTTGCAATCCACGCTGTCCTTTTTTCAGCTCCCATTAAACACATCCAAGTAACAGCAGCAGCAAACTGCTGACCAAAAAGAAAAAGTGGGACAACCCTGTATCTCTCGACCTTCCTAGACCGGGGGCTGCGTCAAACTGCAGTGCAAAACACCTGCTTTATTCTAAAACTTCTAATCGGCAATGCTAAAAGGGCAGCTTTGGTGGCTAATTTTGCCTTGAAAGCACAACCAGTAATATTTTTTTTTTTCAAAGCAGAAATAAGACCAACCTTCCTACAGCTCCACTAAGGGTTTCCAGCCCCTGCGTTTAAGCCCAGCCACAGAGACAGACCATCAGTCTGCCATTTAGCACAACCAAGGGGCCACAAAGAGAGGCATGAACAGCAGGCAGGTCACGCTGCTGCTGAGACAAGAAATTCTGTTTGGTGGTGATGAAATTCACGTCCATCAAAAGCCACCAACTACCATCTAACAACCCTCAGCACTACATCATCTAAGACAGCCCTGACTATGACCTTTCCATGCAACTACCAAAGGGGATGGGGGCATTTGAACAACTGACTCAACCCTGGCGTTCAGGCTCTCTTTCCCCTCCTGGGTCATTCTTTACTGCATCTTGGAGGACACTAACCCACCACCCTCTGAACCTAAAAGCCACAGGCCCTACACTGAATTTCATTCCACACATACCTTTGCTGCCAGATTAACTCATGGTACTGCCACAATTGGTGCAGGGGACACTTAGATGGTTTTTGTCCTGGTATGGAGAACATCTGCACAGAAGAGGGTGCCCCACCACACAGCTCCCCGGGACCTGGGCTAGCTACGGAGCTCAGGCTCCAGCTCTTGAGGAACAGGATGGAGGAATTGTTGGTATTTAAAAGGCAGCCCTGAAGCAGAAGAAGGCTGCTTATAAAGCAGGGTGTGGTTTCAAGGAAAGAGCATATTGTGGAAGATTTCTAGGCCTCTGGTATCGACCAAGTGACCTACGCCCTGGGAAAATATGTTCTAACAATAACAAAAGCCATTAAAATAAATGCTTGGGGAAAAAAATGCCAGTGGTTTCTAGAGTCATGTATTTAATGGAGTGAAGAGCTTAGCAAGTACTGCCACCTTCTAGCATGTCACCATGAACATTACTCTATCCGTGTTAGTATAACAAACCAGTTAAATTGTTACTAGGGCTGCATGGAGAAGGGCATGAACTGAAGTCGTCACTCAGCTAACCAAGGGTTCTGCGATAAGGGAAAGGCAATGAAGTCCCACAGGCATAAGGAAGAGGGAATCACAGCTGGTTTTAATGGCCAGAACAGCTGGCTCCCTATATGTGCTTCCCCATCTTATTCTTTCCTATATCATACCTTCTTCCTATTCCAGGCACTCAGCCTTGCTTAGTCTCAGTTCAGCCAAACTGAACTGAAGATGGATGCTGGGACTTATGCCCAAAATACCTGTCTCTACAGGGCACGGAGAATCAAAAGCAGAGTTCTCACTGATCTAATGGGGAGCAGGAATGATCTCAGAGAAAACAAATGTTGATGATGCAAGACACTCTCCATAATTTCTTTGTAAAAGCAATGTGCAGGCAGGATCCCAGCATTACAAAACCTGAGAAGGGCCGCCTCCTGACGAAAACAACCACAGCGCTGTCCCTGAGGATTCATTTGCGTTAACAAGTTTCAAAGCATCTGCCTGGAGTTTCTTTCAAGCAAAAGCTGTGACGCCAGACCATTCTCAGGGATAAATGGAGAGCCATGCCACTTCAGAGTCAGAAGAAGAGTGAGAAGGCGGGAGGCAGATAGAGGCTACTGTTAGCCAAAACAGATGCAATGGAGACAGACTAAAATAGATTCCATGTATTTCAAGGGCTTCTGCAGTTCTGATGCTCCAGTCCAGCCCACAGGAGCAAATATCTACACACACATTCTGCAAAGCATTTGACATAAAGGACAAAGAATGAAGTGCAGCATGTTCCTTGGATGTTTTCAAACACCCTAAGCCAAGCTATGGAGTCTACTTACTACTTTATTTGGATCCCTTCAGCTGTTTTCTCCCACAACCGTCACGCTACATTTAGGTCCTTTTTTTTAACATACCTCAGTCACAAACACCTGCAGGTATCCATGGCTCCCCTTGCACAGTGATCAGATGTGCCCTCTGCTTAACAGGAATGCAAATATTCTGCACTTGTGTTAGTCATCTAGAATTATGGCCTTAGTACTGCTTTACAGTAAAATCTGAAATGACAGCAGGAAATGGCACACTGACAAAGCAGAATACAGAAGAAAAAGCTAAATCCTATTCCATTACTTGCACTTTCCAAGACCTTTGTATGTCAAGAAAACCAAAGATGCATGTAAGTAACAAGTGTTGGTAACACAGGAGTTGTTTTTCAAACTGTAATCGCCGCCAAAGTAACAAACTAGGAAAGCTTTTGGCTCACCAAGAAATAGCCACAAATCATTCAAAACATGAGACTTACCTAATCGCACTTACATAAAGCAGCAAAACAAGTCAACCAGCAATGAAATTTCCCAAGAACACTTTTCTCACAAATAAAGTATTTCAAAGCTTTCTTCCTGGGACAGGTTGCTAAATCCTCAGGATCTGTGGTGTTCACACAAGCTGGGCAAAGCTGAAGAGAGGCACAATCCTGAGTTTCAGAAACAGGAGTGGTGCTCGTGCTCTTGCTCTTTTCTCTGCATGTGCTTGTGGATTTTATGTCCCAAGGAATAAGGAAGCCTGCTGGTTGGTAAACATGTGACAGCCACCAAAGGAATGCTAGCCAGAGAAACAAGATAAAGCAGCCTATGCCACCTCTGAAGAGGTTTGTTTAAAAACTACTGCCTCGGCTGTAGCTTTCCTACTACTCTCATCTTATGAGTGCTAGGTCTTTACTCGAACAATTATCCTGCTGACAAATTTGCCTAAAAAATTTTGCCATTCATTTATCAGGAAATTGTAAGTGGTATTTCTCCCCTGTGCAGAGATGTAATTTATTACTCAGCTTAAACTGACACTCTGATCATAAATACTTTGGATCCGTTTTAGAAAAGTACCTTTTCACTCCTGGATTCCCGCAGATTTGCGGCGAAAAAGTAAAGTAAGGCTCACACTGAGCATTTAGTCTAAAACAAAGTGTTTCCTCTCCAGGGAGCTGCCCACCCCTGGCACTTGCCAGGCCTCAGCCGGTCATTACTTCCCTGAAGGGCTCTGCCCACCCTCTGGCTGGGCCCTGCTCCATCACTGTGGGCTCCCAGGCTGGAAGAGCAAAGCTGCGCCAGCAGCTCTGTGCTTGCTGGTGGGGTTTGTATGCACAGAGGTAAAAACCGCTCTTAGAGCGCCAGCACCCACCCTAATGCATACCAGGTCATATACCTACTACATACCCAAGAACAGTTAAGAGACTTCAACTTGGAGACTGTCTCTTGTAAAGTCACACTTCATAGCAAAAATAAAAAGGGGGGGAAAAAAAAAAGTAGAGAATGACTTCAACTCCTGGGTGGTGGGGTTTTTTCCCCTTTTTTAACCTTAATGTATATTTTAAGGAAGGCTCTGTGATACTTACTGTGAGATCACATCCTGTTTTCCCTATCCACACAACTGCTGCTTTGAACGTGCATTTTGGACGTAGATTTCACTCCCAGTAGAAGGGTTATTTTTCCCAGCATTCAGGGCAAATCCATCCCCACTGCCTCTGCCTGCAAAAAGTGTCTCTGCAGTGAAACTGGAGCTCTTCCCAGCAATGGAATAATTAGTGCAAGATTTTTTTTCCAGCTTCTACAATATCTGGTGCTCCTCAAAAGCAGCATGGAAAGGCTGTAAAATAAAATCACATATCTGAACCCAGCTACTCACAATGCTCAAAACATGAGGGAGTGTGGGGAAGGTGGACAGAAAACAGGAGGAAGGAGGGGAGGGAGTACACTCCCCTCTCAGCAGGGGCTTGCAGACCTGGCTGCTCGTAACTAAAAGGGCTGCTGGCCCCATTGCCTGCAGCAATTTGTAAGTTGGCTCTAATCAGCTATCAGCAGTATCTTGCCTCTCTAAGGTAAACTACTCCCTGAGGCAATTTTCTGCAGGTGTTCCTAATCCAACTCTCTGCCCCCCCCCCCCCCCCCACCCAAAAAAAAAAAAAAAAAAAAGGCATTCTGATGATCTTGTTTATAAAAGCTGCTGCCTGGCAGATCCCAGAAGAGTAGTCCAGACTAGCATCTTCAAAATAAAAGCTACTTAGAAAGAGCTCAAGAGCGGGAAAGAAGTCCTTATTAAGCAGACATCAAGCCCCTTGACTTACGTGAGTCTTGCCGCACCAGATTCCCCATAGACCAGGCAACTGCAGAGGGTGTCTGGGTCCCTGGGCTGCGAGATGGCTGCAGGCAAAAGGCGCAGGGTGGGCACAGCCCTGGTGAAAGGCCACTGCTGGGGACATATGCCTTTCAGCTGGGCTCTTTCCAGACTTGCAGCCTCTCCCCTGTCTCTGTGCTGCCAACATCAGGCATGGCTGAGCGATCATGCTGATCAGCCATACGAGGTCCCAGAGCAGGACGCTGCGGCCATGGCACCGTGCTAAAAATATGCAAGGGTGCAGCAGAGCAACAAGGGAAAGACAAAGTCTAGTTATGTCAGACTAGTCACTGAAGCCAACTGATTGAGCAAGTTTAATCCATTGCTCAGGAGACTTCCCTCGTCTGCTAAGCCAGCGGGAAATTTCCCTGCTAATTTAGAAGCAAGCACCAATCCCTTGAAGATTTACAGAGATGGGCTAGCAGGAAGGGGCCAGGGCAGTTCAGCATGCAGGTGTGTAGGTGCCTCGTTCCCTATAAGTACATTTAGCCCCGAAGCTGCATGATTGAAAATAGATGTCCGAGTAGCAGCTCCAGAAGGGAGGCAGTGAAATGATTTGCCAAACAGAGATGAAGGTCTCAGGTTTGACACAGCTTACCCAGCACCATCCTCCATCCACGCCACTGCCCCCGAGTTACTGCTGCACCAGGGAAGCTGCTGACTCCAAACTTCTTATCATTGATTATTCTGTTATTCCCTTACTTTTTACCTTACTTACTACCCCTAACATCTTTTCTGTGGTAATATGATGTTTATTCACTTTTATTCAAATTTCTCCAGAATTTGTCAGGACTATCATATTTATGAAGGAAAATAGGAGACTATTTAAGTCTTCCACTCTGACTTCCACACACTCTGCTGCTTCCCTTGCCCTCCCATGTTAAGTTCTTACTCTAAACTTTACTCTTGATTCCATCATTTACAAAGTTTCAACAGAGAAAGTAATCCAGAAATAATGTCACAATAACGTTAGGAGAATAAACTCTTGTCCTTGTCAGCTCAACACTGCCTTTTTTCTGTGGGTTTTGGTTTTTTTTTTCCCCCAGAACCATTGTGCTAAAAGAGCTAGAGCACAATTGGCAGAAATTGAAATACAATTTTCAGTTGTAGTCAGTTTTTATTATTATTTTCCAGCCATCAGCTAAACTGTGGAAATATTCCCTTTATGTCCCGCTAAATGTCAAGATGATATTTTTAAAACCCGGACAATGTATTTCACATAAACCTTTACACCATTATTTTAAAGATCAAACATCCTTTCACCTGGGAGCCACGGCATGGCTGGTTCCCCCAGCAACGCGATGTGCTTCCAGCTCGGCCGAGCAGCAAGATCCCTTTCAGGCGTCCGCTGCCGAACCGGCGCCCAGCTGGCCACGCTCTTCTTCAAAGCTCGACTGAAAGCCTTTTGCCAAGGCGCCTCTGACAGAACCCCTCACAAATTGATTTCTAATTCTTCTTTTTCAAGGTGCACCAGGCCTACAGCTCTCAGAGAGTGGGAGAGGGTATTTCATCCCAGCTTTTTCATTGATCTGAATTTGCCTTTTTAATTTAAAGTCACACAAAGTCCTGACTGCCTTCGCACGCCACACTCTTCCTCCTGAGACAGGCAGCCGCTCACTGCGCTGAGCCAAACTGAGCCGAGTATCGCGCACCCCCCGCCACCACCACCCTGATGTGGATAATAAAGCATGTCACCCCATAATGAACCTGGAGTAAAAACTAGGCCAGCATGTGCCCGATAGTCACCTCCCAGCCAGGGAATGTCATCTCTCCCTGTAATTAATTAATGCAGCTCACGATGGGCAACGCCACCCCACAGGGTGACACCTGCACTGACCCAGACCTGTTATCAAGCAGTGAGGGAAGGGGATAGAGGAGGCTTTGCAAATCCTGGGAGGAGGAGGAGGAGGGAGCCAGGGGGTATTCCCAGGACTCCAGAGGGCTCCTGAGAGCTGCAGTCCTACCACCGGTGGCTCTGACAGCCCCTCATCCATCCCCACGCCCCACATCCCTGCACACCTTGCTGGAAAGCAAAGGATTCACAGGGACCCTGACAGCGTCAACACCCAGGGCCCAGGTGAGACATCAACCCCAGCACAGCCCAGTTATGCCAGGAAGAAGAGGCTTTACGCTGGTGTGGCTGATTTCATTCCTTCAGAGGGCAGCAGCCATGGGATACCTGCCACAACACTCCACCAGTATTTAACATGCACCACTCATTTTAGTTCCTTTGCAAAACAATTATCACTACACACAGCATTTACCAGAGGTAAACGTGGCTGAACAAATACGTCAATGTGCAGAAAGAGCAGGATAACAATAAAACTGCACAGAAGCTGCACTACATTAAGCCTTCCTCAACATTCCCTAGGTCTTGTAAAACCAAATACATCTTCCACTTCTTGGGCCCAAAGTAAAATTACTCTTCCCCCTCTGCCCCAAGCCTTATTAAAAATAAATATAGGACAAAAGAGAGAACTGCATACAACAGAGTCAGGCCTCTGAGTCAAGAGACCCAAAACTGGAAAACAATATAAAAAGGACTTCGGGTCAGTGCACTTCTCACTTCTCTTACCAAAGCATGAATATACTAGTGAAACATCTCTGGCACATCTCATTGACTTCATTCAGCATCTGCCTCATACTCCACTCCTCTGGGCTAACAGAGCACAGACTACACTGGCAGGAAGATGCCTGTGCTAGGTAAGCATGAAGTCAGAAATATTTACACAACATATTCCTGCCTAAGTCATATTCACCTGCTGTATGCTAACAGGTAGAGATGATAAAGTCCTGAACTCAAGAGGAGGAAGCTGTCTTAGCAGAAGCAGTGCTTCCATTAAACACGTGCCTGGAGTCCACAGCATTTCCTCACAAAAATTTCTATGAAGTGGCACAGACTAAATGTACAGCCTTGTTTACCTGAAACCACATTTGAAAACTAACTGAAATGAGACTGTAAGCCATTACCCGCAAACAAAAAGGTTAGTTTCACCTGTCGTCCAAAATATGAAGAAAATCCTTCTGCCCACTAAACCTGTAGTAGAGAAATCTGACCTGATTTGCCAAAGTATACGAAGAGAGAAATTGTGTCTATTTACATTATTAAGTAAGCAGTAATTTGATCAGTTTACCCGTAGCTATTCCAGTATGTGCTGCCTGATGGCCAGGCTCGCTACCATCCTGCGTACCTGCACACTTCACAGATGTGTTTTCAGATCCAGCCCTGACTTCTATCCCAAGCTTGGACTCTGGGGCTCTCTTATTCCAGTGAAAAAGTTTCCCACTGATTTAATGGTATCTGAAGTGGGTATGAGTGGTCCAGTTCACAGAAATCTGCAGAAGTTTCAGAGGAACCCATGGTCTCTGATGTCTGTTGCTACCCAGATTTCTTCTGCTGTGACAGTCAGTGTGGGAGGAAGGAAAGCCTGGAGTCGTGCTCAGTCTAGTGGGATGCCCAGCAAAGACAAACTGGCAGGCAAATCAACCCTGGAAACAAAGCAAGCAGACAAGCCAACTCAAAATCCACAAGAGGTGGATTTCCAGAGAAAAAGTCTATGTATGCAAGGGTGGTTCAAGTCTATTTAGAGACCTTAAAATCAATGGCAACGATTTTATTTTTCTAATTAAAGGTGAGTGGGTGTTTTTTTAAAAATAATATTCCAGCATTGGAAGAGTGTTGCTAGAAATACAACCGAAACCATCACAATTGCAGATGAGGTGAAGGGAGGCAGAAATTCCCCAGAAAAACAGCATGTTTTGATCAGAAATCAAGAAACAGATGATTGGTGTTCTTCACCTTGTAACTGAGTCCACATACTACTTTGGAAACATCAAACTAAATAGAGAGCTTGTGGGTTACACGAGTCCAGCTTGCAAGCAGAAGTATGAAGAGCAGATCCAAACCTCCAAAAATGCAAGCAGAGTGCCACAGGCAATGACTCTGTCCAGGGAAGGAGCCAAACCAAGAACACAAATAACAAGTCAGCACATAGATTAAACCAATGTAGCTGGACGGATGAGACAAGCAGACCTGGAATATAGGCAGTAGCAACCACTCTACCATGGAAAGTGGTATGAGAAGCAGAGAGTAGAATATGCATCCTAACAACTACCTTGACAGAGATGAGCGAGACAGAACCAAATACTCCAGGAAGAAAAGAGAAAAAAAAAGGAAGAAAAAACCAAAAAAATCCACAAATAGCAACACATGCACTGACTGAGAACACTGCCAAATAAGAGGAAGATGCCTCCAGAGTGGCTTTAGCTAATTCAAACACTTGCCACGTCCAAACACTACAATCTAATCCCAGTGACACTGATAAGCAGCAGCATCAGACTGAAGGAAAAGGACCGGCTGCTCATGGTACACAGTAAAACCATTTGGAGATGCATGAGCAAATGCAGGTGGCCAATAAGGAGCCCCAAACACCAGGAATGTTATCACAAAACCTTCACAGCACTTGACACACACAAGCACTGTCATCTGTCCATGCTCAGCACACGTGAATGACAGCCAGGGATCTGCCTGGAACACAGCACCTCAAGCAGGGGAAAGGAGGATGCCAGGGCCATGCTGCCAACCCAGCCCAGCTCCAGCCATGCTCTGAAACAAAGATTTGTCTGAATGTAGGTAGGGGAAGGGTGGGAAATGAATACTTCAAAAACAGATATCAAACCAATGGTCCTCAAAAACTTTCAGTAACTCTGAAGAGAAACTCAAATGCATTGGGGAATGTCCATGCCCCAGAACATGCAGGGAATCCACACTGTAAACAGATCAACTATGCTTCCAGACTCTGTGCAACTCCACTTGAATGCAATATAGTTATCTACCAGCAATGAAAAGAAAATCAAACAGTGAAAAGATAGACATGAGACGAACAGTGCAAGTAAAATGTACAAGAGGGATTCACCATCAGTGAAGACATGGTTGCAAGCGTAGTCCAGCCCAGGATTTGGCTGGAGGCCAAAAACACATAGTGCTTTCAGTGACAGCAACATGCTTTAGGTCATAGAAGTGACATAAAGGACACAAAAGTCATTAAGAGAAAGCCAAGTGAAGCAAGCAGCTTCTACAATACATGCAATACATGCAAGGACCACAAACAACACAGCAGAGATGAGTGTGTCTGGGGTCCACTTGTCAATCAGCTGCGGGAAGCAATGGAAAAAAGTCAGTGGAGGCTCTCTAGGGTTCAGGGTGGTGAGAAGAGAAACAAAAAGATAGTTGTGGTACATTAAGAAACAGCCTACATAACTGCCCATGGCAAATTAGTTTATTTAATTAAGTGTATTAATGCTGGTAAATCAGAGATTTGAACATTTGTTACCAGTAAGGGTATAGATGTGATTTTCTGGAGTGCTATAGCAAAACTTAGCATCAACAAAACAAGCAAAGTACAGCACACTTACCCCCTTCCTGCAGAAAAATGGAGTCAACAGGGGGCTCAGAAGACCACCCGGGAACTTGTACATAGGCCTGGCTGGGAAAAAAATATAATTAAAAAAATCACCCCTCATGTCATTCTTGACAAGGATGTCAGCAGTGGCTTCCTCCCCTCAGGACAGTGCCCCAGCCCCCAAAGGGATCCCTTTGCTGCCCTTTGCTTCAGCCCTGGCACAGACCGCACTAGCATAAATGAGTTTGGCTGTGCAGGAAGACTAAGTGTTTGTACACATTTATTCTGCTTTGTTTAATTTTATCTTATTTCACAATGCATCTTCAATTTAAAACTCCTAATAGATGGCAGTTAACATCACTGAATGGTTATTAACTACTGCAGCTTGGTAAATGAGAACCTTAGCTCAGAAGTCAAATCCTAGATTTCAGCAGTGTCAAATGTTAATTTTGGAAGTTATCTAGATGAAAATTAAGACCTTTGAATAAAAATACTTTTAAACCCTAAAGAATAAGTTTAGACTCTACTGCTCAGCCAGCTAGTTTTCAAGGTATTTAATTTCAGGGAGAGATGACAGATTTCAGCTAAATTTCACTAGTGCGGTAAAACTACTGAGTGTAATTAGTTAAAGCACCTACAGAACTTAGTTTTTAAATTCCCACTTAAGGCAGCTAAGTAAAGTAACTTTTATTATGTTTCAGAGCTTATAATAATTGAAGTTTACAGTAAATCCACAGAATTCAATAGAATTAACTGGCTATAAATGTCTGAGCATAAAACTGGTTTGTGGAGGTAGCATGTGAGTAATTCCCAGCCTTTCTGCAAGGTGCCAGCCATTGAGAGAGCCTATTAGTCAGTCCGTGATTAATTGCCTGCTGTGTAAGAGCCAGGGTCAATCTGCTCAATTAGGTGAAGGTCTGATGGAGATCAGAGACGTAAATCAAAACCCACAGCACAAGCTTCAGCACAAGGTGGGAACATACCAGCAGCCGTTCTTCCCTGCAAGGACCCCTCTCCCCCAGGCAGCCTGCTCTCCAACCACAGCCATAAGTCGATGCTGAGGAAAGAGAAGAAGTGGGACACCCACATGTGCCTTCTCCTGAGTAACCTTCCAACCATGTTCGTGTCAAGGATTTTTTGAGCCTGACATGGCTTGTTTTCTTCCAGGTACTTCACCAGCCACACATTGAACCCAAGTAAACTTTTTGCACCCTACACACCCTTCAACAGCGATCTCTGCAGATCTACCACCCATTGCGTGAAGGTCCAGCTCCTCCTGAAGCCAGCTCCCTTTGATACCCCCCAGGCCTTGTGAGGCAGTGAGCAAGCACCCCCTGCCCACCTCTCCATTACTACTCACAGCAGTCTGTGCACCTGATGATCCCCCAAAGTTAATCTCTTTTCCCAGTTTATGAGTCTTTGTCAACCAGTTATGCCCAGTACCAGAAATGTCCACGCTGCTGACCCAGCTGCTATGCGGGACCTCTTCCAGTTCTGCTATATCCTTTTGGAAATGAGGGAGCCAAAACCGCACGCAGTACTCAAGGTAAACTCTAGGTTTACACAACAGCACAGTGGCATTTCCTACAATAAAGGACAGCTTGCTTACAAGATCAGGCCATTCCCCATCTTCAGAGACAAAAAGCACTGTGCCAAGAAGTGCAGAGACATGGGCTGCATCCACCACGGTCCCACCTCCCAGCGGGCAAGCCCTGTGCTGCTGAAGGACAGGAGGGACTCGCGTAAGGGGGATAGAGAAAGGTAAGGCTCAAGGGGAGACAAAACCCAGTGGGAAGCTGTAACTCCCCAAATACGAGAAGCTGGAGAACATCAGAGCAAGCCAGGACAATGGGGAAATGGTGCAACATGTTAAAAAAAGCACAGAGTAAGATTAGTTTAAAACCAACCTGATTGTGACATTGTCCACAGGGCTACAGGAGACTGGGTATGTAGACAGAAAACAGGAATGATTTGGAACTACAGCTACCACACACAGACTGAGAAACTATCTCGACAGGGTGATGAAAACACTGTATTTTCAGACATTATAAATAACTAGTTAAAAACCTGTAATAGAAAAGCAGCTAGTTCCCAGCAACACATGAGAACGGCTATTCTTCAACACCCTATAGAAGAAAAAAAGCCCACAGAAATCTAAGCAATACACTTGAATTTGAAAAAGGAGAACTAATGAAAATCAGCGTGGCAGTCAAAAGTAGCAGTTGGAAAAGTGGAAATACTTCCAGGAGACCATGTACAGGTACTATAGGAAAGCATCAGGATACTTATATCATTAATTCAAAACACTTTAAAGGGACCAAAAAAATCAATTTGTTGTTTGAGATTGAACAGCAGATTAAGGCAATTACTGACAGTAAAGACAAAAAGGGGGGAAAAGAATATCTTTCAGAATGTGAATATCATGTTCAGAAGAAGAAAAGAAAAAAAGATTGTGAACTTCTGGTAAGTTAAATGTGGAATCATAGGAGGGCAGACCGAAAAACAACTATGGTAAGCAACTTCCTAACAGCATAAAAATTTAATTACAACTCTTTTTCAAGTGTTGCAGAAATAGGACGCCTTCCTGAGAGCTAGTGGGGTCAGAAATTACGAAGGTGTACAAGGAACATTCATGATGATAGGCCTAGAGTAGGAAAGCCAAATTTTGTACCAGTGTTACCTGCAGAGAAGCTGAAGGAGATAATTCAGCTATTTTCACTCAGAAAAAGGATCTCGGTGACTGTCCAAATAGTTCTTTGAAAATAGCTCAGTGTTCAGTAACAAGGCAAATAAAGAAATATTATGAAAACTAGTGAATAAGACTACAAAAACAGTATTGCCACTACAAATCCATACTGCACTCCCTTTCTTCACTACAGTGCAGAAGCCGTGAAAAGGTTTATAATAGAACCCCACTGAGACAGGCAACTTGGATAATGAGGGGTCTGAGATAGGTTCTACTCAAGTAAAAAACTTGGCTTTTTCAGATAGAGAAAGAGGTAATTATGGGATCAAGGCAGGGATGTAGGGGTAATAGAATGGTAAGTTGTATGGAGGTAGCAAATAAGGAATGAACTGTAACTACTCCTTTCTTAGAAAACAGCTAGAGAACACACAACAAAATGAGAAGGTATCAGGCACAAGACACAAGGCCCAGAAACAATGTTTAATGCAACACAAGACTATGGAACTCACTGCTGCGGAATGTTGCAGGGGCTGGAAGCATAAATGGGTTCAAAAAGCAAACAGATAAATGGAGTATGGGTTCTTCACAGGCTATCAAACTTAAAAGCCATACTGAAGCCTCTAGGTAAGAAATTCCCCAAACTGCTGACTGTCAGAAGCTGGGAACACATAGCCAAACTCTGTTCTTAAACATTCTCCCCAGGTACTTGCCACCAGCCAGCATCAGGGATCTTTGTTTTGACAGAGAACAACCATTCTTCTGGCAGTGCACCACAGACTGCTTTTTTTATTTAACTTTTTAAATCATTTTTAAATTTAAAAATAATGTGAACTCATAAGATTGCAAACTGTTAACAAATGATGAAAAATTAACCGCTTGGTTTGCAGCTTTCACTCGGGAGATCAAAAAACCTGCTCCAGTAGCTTTACCTGTCAAATAAACATTTCTGATCATTTGGTTTAAGCTCAGGGGCCGCAGTCCCAGCAGAAATGGTACCAAAAAGCTAGTTCACGCTGCTAATCACCCAGCAACTAACAGCACAGCACCCCAGCCCAACTAGTGTGCTATGTACACACCAGTCAATACCAGTTCCCTGGTCCTGCAACTCCTTTGCACAAAAGTATCGCAGATACTGTGACCCCAGCTCTCCCCTAAACTAGGGTGAGGCATTAATCTGGAGCCTTATCTTTATTCATGCTTACTAAGGTGCTCTCAATTTATGACAAGCAGCACAGGGAAAAGTCACCACTCTGGTAATGAACCCTCTACCAGACCATGATCTCCTCCAGCCTGGAGTCTCCTCTGCCACAAAGATAAACACTTACAAGCGGTAGTTCTCTTGGCCAGGTAACATAATTCCAGCAACAGCAAAACAGCATCCTTCATTCAGCCTCAGCCATGTGCCTGCGATCAGTGGGATACTCAGGAGACACAGATAGTTTCGTGGACAGGTTTTGCTGCCTGCTGGAGAGCTCTGGGAACCAGTGCACAGAGTGCCAGCCCAGCTCTGCCCACTGGCTGTTACTTGCCCTGATGGGCAAGGAAACTAGAGAAGCCTTAGCCAACCTGAGGCAGAAACCAGTCCAAGAATAACCATTACTTGGGGGGGGGGGGGAGAGACTGAAAAACATTCAATTATTTTTTGAATGAAAAACACTCAACTTGGAGAGGAAGTCTTCACATTAGCCTAGATTCCCTTGACCTTTCTGGCAGATTTTACACCTCCAAGCAAGGAAAAAAACAGATGAGGAGGGGGAACAGAGATGGAAAGAAGAAGGGAGAGAAGGTAAAGTAGAAAAGGAAAAAGCAATTGGAAAGGTCCCCCCCAACTGGGTGACAACAGTTCAGCTTCTAACTTTGAAAATTAGAATTTCTTCCAGAAAAACAACAGTACCTTTTTATTTACCTTTTTCTTTGATGACACCAAGCTTAGCTGCTGCCAGAAAAATAAGTTTTGAATAAAAATCTTTTGACCAGCTTTGCCTGAAACACTCACTTAGAAGTGAAGGGCAGAGCAGGAAAGGGGGGCAGGGGGAAAGTGGCCAGCAGCTGGGCAGCAGATAAAGCCAGCCTGACAGAGAGAAGCTGGCAGCACCCCGGCCACCAAGCACCTGACAAATCTGTGTTCAAGCTAACACATCCAAGCCCCTTATCTCAAGAAAGGCTTATCCTTTGAAGGATGCCCTGTACCATCTTCTCCAGAGAACCCCACCAGGCTGTCTAGGTCCCCTGGACCCTGCCAGCTCCTGTGGCGAGGTCCACAGGGCCTCTCAGGTGCCTGGATCTAGCAACGGGGATGGCTGGCACTGAAAATAAATCAGGAGGCTCTTTATGAACCAGTCACCACAATGGCAGTCACCAAGCTGGGCTGATGTGACTCCAACCATGCTTCGTGCACTCGAGTAACCACTCAGATATAGCTGGTAGGCCAGCCTCCTTTCAGTGCTCAGATTCATGCTCTGCCGTTCCTTTCCTATTCTCTCTCGTATTAATATAGTACATCTCTTTGGCATCTCTAACTTAACACTATGCTTGTTGGCTGGCTGACAGGTCTCAAAAAAGCATGTCTTTCCACTTCCAGCACAATTCTGTTTAATCTTGTGGAGATGGAGGTGTATCACTTAAGTAACTTTTTCTACCCCTCCTTTTCTGCAGGAAAAAGGAAAGAAGTTTGAAAAAAGAATGGCAGGAATGTTTTAAACTAAACAGGAGCAATTTGCATGCAAATCAGATTTTTCAGGTGCCACAGAAGATGTGGGGGCCCTGCCAATCTAGGGAGAAGAAATAAAAAGAAGGGTGAATTTGACACAAACACTGTCAAGTGATGAACCTGCAACTTTTAGTTTCTTCCCTAAGGCAGCGTCCTGGAGAGAGTCTCTTCTGTACTACCTACATATTTATTTTCATTCTCATTGACACTACCATTGCAAGACAAAGAACATGTTTCTTCTTTTATTTATCCACCTTCTCAAAGCCCTTTGCATGCAAGTCCTATAAATGTAGTCAATATGTGAGTAGGTGCAGCTGGATATAAACCCAAGTGGGAAGTGGTTTCCTTACCGAACTTCATAAGAAAATGAGTTATACAATCAATAAAGTAGCTGTAGAGAAAGAGAATCACATGATGTACTAAACAGCACCCAGACATTATCATCAATAAATCATGGGACTATGGGAGTTAGCAGAGGCACAACAGGGGTGCTAAAGCTGCTGAGAACAGAGGAGCTGCAGGGAAGGCAGCAGTCTGCCACCAGCACTTTAGCTCAGCAAGTTCCTCCCAACAGTATTTCCCCAACAGTTAGCATTTGTTACACATGGAGAAAAATCTTTACGCTCCAGAGCTGGCACTCCTTGTCGTAAGTAGGGATATTTGTACCCTCAGAGAAAGACCTTTCAGACAGTGATTTCCAGGACGTTTATGTTCTTCTGGCAGCACTGAAGTAATCTTTTTGGAAACCTGAAGGCACCAAGCCCTGTGGCAGGGGTTGCCACAGCACTCCACACTTAGGGCCACTGCATCACACCACAAAGCTGCAATGTAGCCATTCAAACCAGATCCATAGCACTGCCGTACACAGGGAGACAACATTTTCACGAGTCTCAACAGCAAATTGGCCAGTTTTATCTTATACTTAAAAGCGCAGAGAGAGCAACGAGAGGAAAACCCGCTGCTTTTGCCTTCCCGTTGACTCTGCACAGCAGACCTGCCATACCAGGAGACAGTCTCCAGCAACCAGGTTAGCAAACAAGTTACAGCTGCCATTTACTAACACAAACGCACACCTGGTGTTGGAAAACCTGTACCAAGCACAAGTTTTGAAAGTATTCGCTTTTCCACTTTCTACTTCACCGTTCCCAGTATGCTAGTATAATTTACCACAACTGTTCTTACAAGAGTGTTACACCCTTTCTAAAATAAAACAGGACTATGTGACAGATCTAAAGCAGTGAAATGCATCAGAGCAATTAGTGGCTCTGTTGCTTTTATGGCTCTGATTGGAATTCTGGTCTCAAGCAAAAGCCAGTTCTCCAGTGAGAAAACACGGTGGCTCTGCATACGGGCTCCATCTGCCGGCACACCGCTCTCCTGGCTCCGCTCAGTATATAGTAAACTGAAACAAAACCTACACAGCCATCAATTACATTTTTCTTCTCTCAGCCTATGAATTTCAATAAATACACCATCTGTTCATCTTCTGTGTGGGAGTTCAGTCATCTTCTTGGCAGCAATATTATTCTAGAGCAATTACCTGTGTCTTTATCACCTATCATTGTGCTTCATCATCTTTTCATCATGTGTAAAAACCAACCACTTTATTACTACAATTTCTGTAGGCAGCCCAGTCCTGTTAGTTACCATGGAGATGATCAGTCAAAAGACGTCTACATTTAAAGAAGTAAAAGCTGAGAAAAGGAGGAGGAGAGAAACACAAAGAGCCTGAAATGAACTTGTTTCTCCAAGTCAGAGTTTAAACACAAAAGGCACATCTCAGGCAACAACACTGAGATGCCACTAACAACCTAGTTAGGAATCCATCAACCTGCCAATATAGAGGATGAGCCAATGACTCACAAGCATTACAATACGCTCAGAGGTCAGAGACTCGGCTTTAATCCCTCAGCCGAGTCGCATGACCTGCTCTTAGGAAGGTCGATTTCTTATTACTATAAATCAAAAGATAAAACAGGGGGAGGGAGGACAGGCTGGAACAGCAGGCAGGCGGCAACAGCAGTTTTCCCCTTCCTAGTGGTCACTAGCAAGACAGTGAATTTTACATCAGCTGCACTATAATTTATACCCATTCCTGAAAATGTCTTTGAATTAATCCCTTCCCCAACTTCACGCTGGTTTTGCGCCACATTCTCTCACCCCCTTCCATGGATTCCTGCCTAGCTCTGATCTTTTACTCCTTCCCTTACAAACTGCACATCGCTCTCCTTCTCTTTCCATAAAACATACACACACTTGCAGCTGTTCTACCTCTCTCTTTCCAAATGCCTATGTATTTCAAAAGTAGCTGTTAGTGCCAACTATTTACAGATGCTTGCTCCCTCACCCACCCATATACACCCCCTGCCTTCACTTCTTGAAATCCTGTTTTCCTCTTTGAATTTTTCCATCTCCTCCAGCCTTCCAGCTCCCATCCTTCCAAGCTCTAATTGCTCTCATGTTACTGCAGGAAAAATATTAGCGAAGTACAAAGGACTTGCTGATGCTCTGTGTTTCTAGGATGCGTCATTAGCAGCCTTGAGCTGAAACACGCCAGGCTGCAAACTGCTTTGGCTGAATTCATCCTTGTAGCTCTGGAAGAAATAAGCAATCTCAGAGCTATCCAATTTGTTTAATATCAAGTACACATGCACTGAGTTTTAATGATGTGGATTGCCATTCTGAATTGCAAGAGTACAAAAACTGACCACCTATTCACTATGTTCACAGCTACCTTCCATAGTACAATTACCCCAGTCTTGCAGATCTTAAAAAGATAGCTAGGGAGGGAGGAAACATTTTTCAAAAATTCTCCAGACTTAAAAGCACTTTAATTACTGTCTATCCACCTTGAGAACCAAGGTATTCAATTTTCATAAGTGCTAAGTGCCCATACTTTCCATGGGTTTCTGCCTGCAGAAAACTTTCTACGTTAGGAAGCCGCGTCTAAAGAGCACCAAATTTAGGTACTGCAAATAAGACAAATGTCTAGAAATCTGGGACTAAGCATCTACCAGGGTATTAAAAAAAGGCACTGTAGCAGAAATAATGCTTGGGTCCAGCAGTGAAAAATTCCAGTGCTTTACTTCTGAAAAAAGGAGGGGACCTAAAATAGGAGGGGGGATTACAATAAAAAAATAGGCAGGAAAGAAGACAAAGTGATGAAAATTAAAAAATAAAATCCCAAGGATATATCAGGAATGCACTGCCATCAGAGTTCAAAGCAGAAATCTCATGGACAAAACCAAAAATATCAAACCTGAAAAAATCAGCATTTGCTGAGAAAATACAAACTAAACAGGAAAAATCACATTCTGATCTCAAATCTGATCTCCCCTGGAAGTTTATTATGGAGCAAAAGTTTCTCCCAACTGTCCCCTCAGCAGGAGTGCTATTGAAGAAAGACTGAAAACACAGGTAGATCAGACACTGCAACAGCTTCAGTTGCTGAGGAAATGGCACTCACGCCCACTTCTTTATCTGTAAAGGTGTGGGCCCTGTGTTTCCTCTCTCTCTTCAGATACCTTGCGCAGTGAGGTTGAGCCATCAGCTGCCATATGGTGCTTTACCTTCTACAAGACAGGCCTAGGGAGAGTCACAGCCCTGCTCTTTCGCATGTCTGGTTGCTGCACAGATTGGATGTAGATGGAGAAGTGCCCAGGCTAAAAAGTGGTTTCCAGCATCCTGGGCCAACTTGAGCCACCACTTGGTAGGCATGCTGTAGAAACTTCTGCTTCTGCTAACCTCGCTTCCTCCAGCCAAAGCCTTCCAGACAGGCTCAGTGGATGCTGACTCCCTGCACAGGATCTCCGTGCCCTTCCAAAGCAGAAGACCTCAACCAGCTGCATCTGTGCTGCCTCTGCCCTTGGCAGGCGCTGGCACGCAACCGGGGCAGACACTGGTTCTGCTTGCCTCCTCCCCTTTCCCAGTGACAGGTCCGCAAAGACAGCCAGGAGAGCTGCCCTGACACCCAGGGAACGCTGCCTGCCTTCCCTGCTGCTGCTGGGGCTGCTCTCCCTGGGCAGCAACACCTGGCAGCAGGACACCCCAACGCATGCCACCACACACAGCCCACCGCTAGGTCTTGGACAGCACAGTCCTCGTCTGTCACTCCTGCTCTCCTAAACCTTCAGTAGCTTTGCAAAAATTCCTACTTCTACTTATTCTTTGGCTTCAACAGATGTTCCCAGTCACTGTTGTGTGTTGACACAGTGATTCTCCCTCTCTAGGGCTCTCACAAGGACATGCAGGAGAGGAAGAAGGGAAAGCACTATAGAGCTTGTGGTTTGTCCCAGCCTGGCCACCCACAGCTTGCAACAGATGGGAGGAGCAAGCAGCAGGTGATGACAGCCAGGCAAGAATAAAAACGGAGTACAAAATAAAGAAGGATTTATTCTTCTCTTCAGAGCAAATCAAATACACACAAGCCAACCCAATGCACACACTGCTCCATAAAATGGCGAAAGCATTCATCAGCATGGGTCTTCCAGCTCCCTTGGGGGGCAGAGGAGGGGAACCAGTATGTCCCCTCTTGCTCCCCTCCAGAGAGCCCAAAGCACATCTCCCCACTGGCACCCAGGAGCTGCTGCAGCAGCTACACACCAGATTACTGGTCAGATCAGGCATGAATTGCCCCCCAGGCCAGGGCAGCACAGCACAGGTAGGCTTGCCAAGGCGAAATGGTGGCACATACAGCAACTCTGCTAACGTCAGCAGGCCCTGTGCAAGGGTCAGCAGGTCCGCACCTTCCCAGAGCAGCCTGCTACAGCCTAGAGCACTGCTGAGCCCACACCACTCCTCCTGCCAAGGATCTGTGCCCGGATGGTGGGCAGAAAGTATCTGCACATCCCTTGGCAGCATCACACATCTACAGCTTTCCTAGTAGTCAATATGACCTTCCAGCTGCGTACGCAGCTACCACCTTCCCAGTCTTGGCTGGGATGGGAGTAGAGAGAACATGGGGTTTAGCTGCTTTCAAATGACACCTACAACCCATCTCCTCCATGGTCTTCTATGATCATCCCTTGGCATGATACATGTGGACTCAGCACAGATTTTCATGAGCTGGGCTGGCATTTGGCAATTCAAGTGTAAAACAAGCAATGGCTAGACAGAGCAGGCTGTGATAACACATGGCATGCCAGATGCTCATCCAGCACAAGGTCAGTCTTGCCTGATTTTACTTCAGCAGTGACAACCACATGGTCAGACCACCTAAACTGTGCTTCAAACTGTCATAAATTTATTCCACCCAGAGATCCAGCATCACTCTTCATCAAACCACAAAGGTAGGGAGAGCAATGGGAAAGGCACAGAAAGAGGAGCAGCACTAAGGAGGGGAAAAAAAATCAATTTAATTACTTAACAAAAGGCATCACCAACTCTTTGTTCAGAATTGCTGTTTGTCAAAGAACCAAATAGAAGGCAACCTTGCATCTTTCATGGTTTTGCAGGTAATAAACAAGTCAACACAGCTAATCAGTGTCATCCTGTCTGCAGGAGTAATCCAGAGCTCCCACAACAGTACAGGCATCCCTCGGTGAGAAACAGGTAGCCAAAAAGCCAGGGTCCCTAGCAGGCGCAGTGGAGGCAGCCTGCCTTCTCATGGACAGACGTGCTTCATTTATCTGGAGTTCTGTGACAAATGAATGCCAATACTTTAATAAACCCAGTTTTGATAAAGTGATAAATTGCATTGCATTAGTACTTTCAAGATGTCAACCAAGACTGAGACACCAGAGTTCAGGGTGCTATATGGAGTGCCCATATAGCACCTTCCTCTGCCTGTGTGCTGGAGGGCTTGCAGGCACAATGGGGAAGGGGCAAAACACAGACCACATACCAACACTGATGGCAGGGACAGAAACCTGGACCTAATACCCAAAATGCCAGTATGAAGGATTAGGTTAATGAAGAGGTATCATTAACGTCTTTCACTCTTTCCTGTAATTCTGTAATACTTACATAGCCATACACAAAGCAATCCATATTTCTGTGATCAAAGTGGTGTTAATTATTTCAGCTCACAGCATGTTTCTATCCTCAGTTCAGCAGTAGCCTTGACTTGTTCCTTAAAAACTCAACAATAAAAGTATTCCTAGTTTCACCCTAGGGCAGCAGTTTACTGGCAGTGCTAGATAAAGTGTACAGTCAGCACCACCCACACCAGTCTGCCTGGCAGAGGAGCTGGGCTGGACGGGATTCAAAGGCAGCTCACGGCTGGGGAGATGGTGAGGCACAAATCATCAATTCTGACAACAGCCAGGTGAAAAAACAGGAGCTCCCTCAGAGCTTTTTGGGGAAAAAAGGTCAGAAGATCTCAGAAGATCACACCCCCTGTTGTTCTTATGTCACTTCGGGAACTCACATGCTTTTTTATTTTTCTGTATATATCACTGATTTATTGGTTGTTCCACAGGCTTTTTACAGCTTTGTCATTAAACAGCAATTAAAGCAGGCAGCCAAAGTCAAACTAAACCTGTGCGCTGAAGAGGCAGAAAGTCCTGAGCAAACAGTTTTCCCTTCCTCAGTATAGGTTTGAGGAAGACAGAAAGAAACATTAGATCTAGGTAACATTTTACCTTGTGTCTGCAGGTAGCCGCATAAAATCATAGTGCAAATTCTTGAAAATATCATTGGCAATTCCCTTCAGATTATTTGGTGCTCTTGTTACTTACAGATATTTCAAGAACAGGGTAAAGCTTTATGCTGTCTTTTGCTAATATTGATGCACACTGCCAGCAGAGTACTTCAGGGACATCCTGCTTTGTACCCTACACCATAAATGCAAGCACCCAACATCTGACTTCCAGCTAAACAAACCAGCAATCCACTTGCATACTTCATTACGTGGCCTCCTGCACCAGTCATATCCGGGATCCTTCATCCCTAAGTTGCAATTTTTCCTTCTACTTTAAAGCCCAAACTCAAGCTGAGATTCTCAGACAAAGAGTTGCAAGTCCTCAGGAAGCTCAAAGCATTTCTCCTCTCCAGGGAACAGATCATCACAGAAGTTGCTGCCAGCAAAGAAAGGCAGTTAGGATTTTCCTTATTAATATAAAAATAGTATATAAATACCTGCACCAAAAACCATTACAATTGTCTCATTCTCCAGCCCTAGAGGAATCAAATGCTCTCATATGAAAAGAAGGTGGAAGTGAAAGGATCACCAAAAAACCCCAGATGAGCCCCAAGATGATCATACTTGCAAAAAGTTTGGGAAACTCTTGTGTAAAGTGAACATGTTAGTCTTGGGGCAGTACTGGCAATCAAACGCTCTTCTCAGCAAAAACCTTCTGCCACTGCAGAGCTCTGGCAAGGCACCCCTGGCCTGACATGGAACAGTCACTGCAATAGAGGATCAAGAGATTGGCTTGCTGTCTGTCAGCTTCATACGTGGCATTGCATTAGACAATGCAGCAGAGATTTCAGCCAGCTTCAAGCTAGTTTGCACAAGTGGAGACAGTCTAACCCTGGCAGAAATGCACAGCTAATTGATCTTGCCAAGGATTAGTCTGCAGGACAGACACAGAAAAGCTGGTAAGCTTCTCTGGGATCTAGCTCTTTCACCTGTAGAAAGTCCTCTACAACTACAGTGCACTTACAGCCAAGAGACACCAGCGCCACATCCAGCTGACACCACTGGGCTGCACATTGTTGCTCTTCCACTGGGGTGAAATTTTACATGGGGTCATCCCATATGGCTGGTTGCCTTTGCCTTTGGCAGTATGGAGCTGTCACCATCCCTGCATGAGGCACGATAGGCAGTTCTTCCTCATTTCTCAGTACTGTTGCATATTGCATCTAGTGTCTGGTAGCATACTGGGGACAGTAAAGAAAAGGACAATTTAAATGCCTCTTAAAAAAAATACAAAAAAGAAAGGTTGTGGAAAACATGACACACAAGGAGACATACAGAAAGAGGGACTATTTAAGCTGAAGGGGGGGGCAGGCAGGGATAAAAAAAATCACTATGGATAGAAGAGGGGTTATCTGATCTCTGTATCTATTAGATATAGTGCTTAAATTGCAGCAAGATAACCTGTCAGGAGTAAGTTAGGTTCAGTTTATCTGGGTGTGGGACAAGGGAATGGACCTGTGGTCCTTTCCAGCTTTATTTTCTATGACTATCTGTTCTTGTCAGCACTCATGGGTCAAGATAACCCCCCTGTTGATTAGTGTACAAAGACAGCCAAAATAGTGTTTGGTTCCCATTTTGTTCAAGCTAGAGAGTTTTCTCACAAAATAATAATGTCTCCATTTAGCCTTGGGTCCTAAACATACAAAGAAAAAAAAGAATAAAATATAACCACAACTAAACAACGAAAAAGAAAGTAATTCTACAAAAGGAAAGTCAGTATTGAAATCCATTAGCAGAGAAACACAGACTCTATTAAATTTATTGCTTGGTTTCAGGACTCGGGAAGAGTCTCTTCATTTCCTGTACCTCTTGAGTATTTACTATGTCCCCTATGAGCTAAGTCTTCCAGAGTCATTTTAATGTCATGTTCTAAGCACTTCTGCACTGTAAATCATCGATTTTTATCTCCTTCTCCCAATCAATGCAAAGATATTTATGCTGAACACATAAAAGCTCTTGACACTATAGAAAAACCAATTACACCCTACAAGATGTTTGCTTTTGGTCGTTGACATCATGGAATTATCCATTACACTTTGCACATGCCGGCCATTTACAGGAAAGCAGTGTGACCTTGCCTGCCTGAAGTTTGCATCTCTGCAACTGGTGAAACAAACACGGTGGGAACTTGCAGCAGAGATAGCCATCCCTAGCTCAGGGAGTACTTGAACTGCAAATTGTGAAAGCTCGGAGAAATCACAAAAGGAGAAGTAGATCTCATGTCAGTCTCACTCCTGTGCTCCTACCAGACACTGCTCGCTGTCAGAGACAAGATGCCGGCTAGACAGACCTTTCTTCTAACCACTGCAGTCATGCTTCCCCCCAGAGCCCCAGGGGCAGAATGGAAAATTTCATTATCTCTCCATGTTTGCCAGTGCTTCAAGGATGGGCCCTGCATCCTCCCTCTGCCAGTGTGCCAGGCTGGTCCTTCTGTCTCTTCCCACTCCTATGCACTGGGCTAGCAACAACTATATTTAAACTCCAGGGCAGACACACACTAAAGTACCTGCAAGCTCCTGTTACAGTAACTGTCTAGAGCATACCATGCTCTCTTTTCACCTGGCCACTTCCTTCTCTTGAATAATGCTGCAATCCTTCCTGGATGCAATTGGGACACTGGGCACAAAAGTACAGAGCATGCCTGGATGGCTCCACCACTCCATGCTACTGGCAAGACAGGTTCACGGGATGAGCCAGGAACCAGCCCTTTTATCTTGGCAAAACTGCAACAGACTTGTCAAGTCTCTGAGTAGTTTATGTTCATGTCGCCCACCAGTCCCTGTCTTGCACTTTCTTCTTCTAGCAGCAGCAATTCACACCTTCCTAGCAAAGCACCGATGAGTCTGTGCTCCCTGGAAAGGACCCACTATCAAAGCACCTCCCAGGAGGTGCAGTCTCACCAGCCTCAGCATCACACTCTCTCTCTCCCATGTCACCAGCTCAGCAATCGGAAGGTTTCCTGCCACGCTATGACCAACACATGGACGGGCCCACCATCACATGACCTGATGCTTGTTTTCTCATGTATTAGACAGGAAAGTGTTTCCCTCAGCACTAAAACAGGCAGCAGTACTTGAGAAACAAGTGTGTTGAACAAGATCATGCAGGAGAGTGCTGTACCTTCCCTAACACTACTGTCAGCTTAGCCTTTCCATTTCAGGTGTTTGTCCAGATTTTATCTGAAGTTGACACATGCATGTAGCCCCAGCAGGTGAGGAACAGCCTTCACAACTAGCTCAACGAGAAATGCATTTCATTTTAAAAGCTTGGTAAGATCTTGTGGTGTAGAAGGCTAATTCCAGTGAAGTCAGGCAGCTGTGATGATCACATCAGATCCAGCCTGTAAGCCATGAGCACATCTTTAGTAAGAGTATATAAAGAAAGAGAATATTAAACACCCAATGGTCATCACTCTCTCTGCTGGTTGCAAGAGCAAGAATTATAAACGCAGTGAGACCATCATAAGCTTTAGGGCCCAGAGTCATCATGCTTAATTCTCTAAGATCCCAACTGACCCAGCTGAGTGAGGCAGAACTATCTCTCATTAGTAGAACAATTAACTTTTTGTGTGTCCGATAGATACCAGTTCCAGGCACTGCATGGGAGATTTATTTATTCATAGCCAAACTGCTTATACTGAATAATTTTTAAGTTTTTGAACTTTTCCTTTGGGGAAGTTGGAGGGTTTATCCCTTGTTGTCAAAACAGGCAGAACTCAGCCAAGTTCACTGCAGATTGCCCCCATTTACAAAAGACCACATCACTTGGGGAAAAAAAGGCAACAGAAAGCCCCACTGTGTTTAAAAACTGACAACCACACTCTGACTCTCAAATTTTAGGGGAAAAATTATTTACCCCCACCCCCATTATTCATAGAATCACAGAATGGTTTAGGTTGGAAGGGACGTTAAAGATCATCTAGCTCCAAGCTCCCTGCCATGGGCAGGGGCACTTTCCGTTTCATTCACTTCTGAACACCTGGACCATCAGGCTGTCAAAGGAACGGTGTGAGAATGCCAAACAGATAACTGAAGGTAGAAGCAGGAGTAGAGAAAAGGTTCCTTATTCTAAAGGTGTTGGCAGAGACACGCACACAAAAGAAATGCTAAAGACAAGAACTTGCTGCGTATCAGTTCAATGGTATTAAGCCCTTTGGCTATCTCTCTTCTGCAAAAATCAAAGCAGTCCTAAATAATAACAGTATAAAATTAAGCTGATTTTATACTCTTTAATCTCAATCAAGTAAGACAGCACATGTGGCTCAGTTTTAAACCATAAAGGAAATAACAACCTTCATTCAGAAGGAGACTGTGTAGACAGGGATTTGGCATCATTCTGTTAATCCACTTTACAGTCACACCTTAGTTAATAAGAAAACACATAAAGAAATTAATTGGTTCAAACATAAATTAACAGTGATCTCTATGTAATACCTATGCAACATTCATCAAGCAGTAGTCAATCAGATTCAAAAAGACTCTTACCAATAGGTCTCCTACTTGACGACACCACATTTCTGTGTTGGAAAAAGAGGGTGGTCTGACAGGCAGATTGTTCAATTCACCTGGCCAGCTGAACGAACCAAGGCCACCACCAGCCCTGAAAAGCACTCCGCACTTCCTAGAGGGGGGGATCAATCAGACTGATGTGTACGTGCTCTGTTGCAACACTGCCCCTGACTTCAGACTTAGGCAGACCTGGAATGTGAGGGAAGGAAATCTAATGGGGAAAGTCCACTGGGCTCAGGGAAGGCCAAGGACAACATCTGAGGGGAAGAAAATGAAAGAAGGCAGTGCATTTGTAGCGGTCTGGAAAAGACCATATCAAACAAAAATGTAACCATATTGCATATACGCTGACAAAGCACAGGTACCTTCTGCAGCACAAGATATCCTTGGTATCATCGTGCTGTTCCATCATCAGTCTGCAGTCATCCTTCCCAACTACAGTGTCTTCCCTACAGGAGGCTGGCCAGGACACCCCTGCACTTCACAGCCAAGAACTGAGGGCCTGAGCCACATCACACAGTGGCTGGAGCTGAGTCTTCTGCTCTGGCTACTCTCTGTTGACACTGCATGGTCCTGTGGAGAGCAGAGGAGCAGGACAGTCCCCTTAAATAGTCTGTGACCCCTCCACTATGACAGCCCCCTTTTGTGACAAGATGTTGTCTCCAGCCTTAGGCCACTAGTAGCTTCCACAGGCTGGAGGGAGGGCCAGATAAGTATTGCTGCAACAAGAGAAGTAAGACATAGCCAGAAGTGTGGCATCTATAGGCCTCATATACCTTTTCTTTAAAGGCAGGACTGAAGAAAATAAAGAAAGCAGACAGAACTGAGAGGGAAAACACTACTCTTTTTTAAATTATTATTCTGGAAACATGTATAAGCAATTTTCCTCCCTCAGGTTGAAATCAGAGCACGTTGCTGCTTATTATTCAGCTCAGTCATATAAAGTCCTGTTTCTGTTATCCACAGCTCTCCTTTTCCTATCATCATCTCTAATTTCCGCAGATGATCAAGGTGCATTCTACCTAGAAAACCAACAAACAAACATGTATTTCAAAAGTATCACAGAGTTAAAAACACGCTGCACAGACGGGATGTGCGCTATGTGATTTCCATACCATATATAAGGTATCAGCTGTATTTCATTACATTATTGGAAGAAAGAGTCCCTAAACAGAAATGATGTCAAGATGCAAAGGAGAGTCAGTTGTTTAATGCTGAGCCCACACACAGATTCTTGCATGCACCCAGAGCAACTACTTGGGATAACCTACTCTTTCCTGCTGTGAAATGCAGTCAACTTCAATTTGGCAGAAGCATTGCTACTGTGAAAGTGAACAGAAATCTATCATCCACTGACTTACGGAGCGATGTTGGTGGCACGATCCTTGTTGAAGCACCTGTCTGCTTTGTTTCAGCACTAAGTCCTCAATGCCCACCACGGAAGGTACCTGCAATGTGAACTATGCCCTGACTCCGTGCACATCCCCAGCACGTCCACCTGCGCGAGCAGCGTGCAGGTGCTGCACACACCTGCAGTGAAAGGCAGCCTGTGACACCTCTGGAAGGACAGTGAAGACAAAGCAACGACTCTTGCTGATGGTTATAAAACAGCAGATGTTACTGTATGTGCCTATTATTTGCTTCAGAGCTATCAGGGGAAGAGGGTCATATAAGCCAAGCGCAGTCTCCAAAACATCCTTCAAGATAAGTGTGTGCACATGTGCACACATGCGTGTGCACGTGCACCTTTCCAAAGAGAAGTGGAGGCATCTGAGTGTGATTCCCCAATTAAACTCGCAGCAAGCAAGTGCTCAGAGGATGACAGGCCCCGCAGGTCTCGTGTGCTGCAAGATCTGGATTTCAGTTCACTTTGCAGAGACATATAAGGTCACAGGCTGGAGATGTGAACTCTCTCATAAAGCAAAAATTCATGCCAAATGCTCATTAGATAATCAGCCAGCTGCACACAAACTGTTTATTGGGTAGCAAGGAGCTACCGACCCCTTCTGACAGCATAAGCAGCCTCTAGGTTGTGGCTCAACATCCTTAAGAGCAGTTTGACATACTGAATCAACACCCTGTCATTTTGAATGCAGCCTTGTAATATTATCTGTAGACATGTGTGTATGGCACATCTGAGCTCCCACCTAAAATTAATTCAAAACCTTCCAGCACAAGGAAATTCTGCTTCAAGCTGTGCTCTGCTGACACCATGATTTATTGATTTCTCTCTCTACAAGGAAAACAGAGAGCACCTCCAGTCAAAGGGGATATGTTAGATTATGAGACTGTCCTGGAGGAGGGGGAAAGCAATGTGAAAACAAATAGTTCTTTTGTGGACCCTGCTAGATGCACAGGAAGGATGAGTTTTGGTTTGTTTGTTTCCTTAAATCATAAACAATATCCTACAAGTTTTTTCAACAGAATAAAACCTTTTCAGCGTGAATCCAGCCAGCCTAATGTTCAAAGTTCCTCAAAAAAGGAGGTCAAGTCTTCTTGGTACAAAAATTTTCATTAATCAAAACTTTCTGTGAAATAATAATAAAAAACCCTTTTCCTTAATTCTGTATTATTTTTAACCATTTTAAGCACTTATCCTGCAGAGTAAGATTGCTATGAAAAAGCCCTGGCAGTGCTCCTGTCACAGGGATGCTGCGGCACTGCCCTCTAGAGTCTCCGCTACTTTCTCTTTCCAGCATCCAGACGCAGATTCTTACAAAATTGGCTCTAAAGACATCACAGAGGGGAGTGCTGTCTACCAGATATGAAGCACTGCCGATAATTAGGACAAGAGTTCAGATTCAGACTCTTCAAGTAGTTCTCGGTGTTATTTTGGACAATATCTTCCCCATTCACCCACCTCTATTTAGAAAGGCATATCTATAAATCAAGGCATTGCATTTTAAGAACTTTTAATATCACTATCTCTATATCCTACAGAAATAAAGATGCTAATAAAGGTTTAAAAAAATACTGGTTTTTTTTCTTTACTTGCTCCCTTCCCAGAAGCCATAACTATTCCTGTAACTTAGATCACAGGTCGAAGACCTGGCTCCTTCCAAGATGGAAAATTGCTGCTCTTAGACCTGCTGCGTTCAAACTCTGTGCAGTGCTACAGAAAGACGGATATTGCTCCTGTGAGTGCTTTGTTTTGATTTTAAGTTAGCTTCAGTTTCTTTCTCTCAAATTCACAATGGAAGATTCCCCAACACATCTTGCTGCTATACATTTATATCCACCTGCATGGAGTTAACCACCATCAATTTTATTTTTTTTCCCATTCATAAGCGGGCAAGGAGAGGACAAAACACACCTTAACACTAGCATATCAAAACTACATCAAGTATCTTCCACTGATGCCACATCCTAACAACCACATGCACACATTTGCATCACCCTTGTAGCAGGAGGTGGTCTACATAAATTTTGTCCTTCTGCACTGGGATTGGTAAAGCATCTTCTCACATCATTTCAGACTTCTTGCTTCACTCCTACTAGTTATGCATCTGAGCAGCCCATATACTGTCCCAACAGGCGACATCTGCCTTTCTGTTTTGCAATATGCAAATATATTCTTTGTACCTGAACAGTGCTCAAGGGGTGTAGCTGATTTCAGGATTCCCTGATAGGCTCCCAGTAAGAGATGATTTACACCCTAATTAACCCTAAAAATCACTTGGAGCCTAAAGAAGGAACAAAAAGGGTATGAAATAAGGACAGAATCCATTCTGTTGGATTTGTCACTGTCCACATCAAATTGCACAAATTCTGTGGGACATGATTCATTTCAAATATGTAATAGATACATGCCTGAAGGTACACACAGAGTACCCTTGAAAGAACACAGAGACATGGCTGAGCCAGCCTCCTGCTGTCCATTATCAGCGGGCATGTTACCTCAGCATCACAGCAGTAACAGTGAGTTCAGGTCTGGAGAAGATGGTCTCAGCCTCATGAACCAGATGGGAGAAAGGGAGCATGAGTATGGAGCTCTGGAGGAAAAGAAAAAAAAGACTGCCCAGTTGCTAAAAGACATGCTGCAAATTACAAAGCCAGGGCTGTCAGGACCTCTCTCAAAGAGCTTGAAGTTATATATTTAGTCTTACGCAGCCATGGGTGTCCTGGTTTCAGCTGGGATAGAGTTAATTTTCTTCTTAGTAGCTAGTACAGTGCTGTGTTTTGGCTATGATGTGA
>JAVJGI010000063.1:31389900-31402343 GCA_035590275.1 Ibycter americanus
CCCCATCCCTCTGGGTGAGGGGGAGTGAGTGGGTGGCTGCGTGGTGCTTGGTTGCTGGCCGGGGTTAAACCAGCACAACGGGAAACGAAGCATCACTAGAAGATGGTCCTGGACACTGCCCAGACCAACTGCTGGATGGCAGGTGGGAACATCAAGGACTGCATTTTGTGCCTGCCATTTCTAGGCACGAAGAATAGGGGCACAGACCACAGCTTTTGGAGTTCCTTTGGCTACATTCTAGCGTCTGGAAGAGGAAAGAGATCTCCAGGAGACATAATGATTCCTTAGGCTCCAGCAAACATCATAAAAGAGTCAAGAAGCTGGAGTTTTAGGGTTGCTCCCTGAAGTTTGGCTGTTTTCCCAGGCTCCACATCATCTCTGCTGCACCGTGTCCTGCAAGACTTGAGCTCGCATAGCAACTACAGCACATTAAATTCATTCCATGGTCTAACTAAAGCACCTTGCATGACAACTGGGGCTGTCCAGGGTATATTCTATCACCTTTTCTATTAAAGTCAGAAAAGATGACTCATCAGCTACAAGGCACACTATCCTGGCTATCACAGACACAACCTTGAAGTCTTTAGCTTAGCAAGGCTCAGTGTAACCAAATTCCCGCTCCATCTCATGACACAGGGACTTCCCAAAGGCAAACTTACTCTACAATTTATTCTCTCTGCCTCTCTCCTCCAGGCTGGGTCCCCATGATTGCCTTTCCCTGTCTCTTGGTTTGGGTTTGAACTCGACTTGTTCTTCAGAAGCCTCTTAGATGGAAATGGGAAGGGGTTTGCTGTTTAGGAATGATGGCAAAAACCTCACTGTCAGGAATAAGATGTGAGTGGACAAACATGTCCTGGTGTTTTAAATGCTTCCCAATCCTTCTGAAATTGTTACGTCCTTTTGGCTTATCCATCTTCACCTGTACCCTCTTTCCTGGCCCTCTGTCCTCAGGGATATCTGGACATGCTGAATTTTGTCTTCCCAGCAGCAGCTCCTTGGAGCTACAGACACACAGCTGCCACATGGATGTTACAGCAAGGGTGAGCCTCAGTTCAAAATGAAGACACCAAAACTCAGTCTCCTGTAGGCAGGTGTGCACTGGGCATCCCAGCTTCCATCAGTGGATCACCACTCAGGACAGCCCAGGTAGCTCCGAACGCTACTCAGCTGAGCACTCATTGTAAGTCTACTTCAAAGTGAGCTGAATCACTTTCCAGGCTTCATGCACTGTCCCGACTAGATCTCCAGTAACTGCAATGGGAGCTCTGATGCCTACCACACACCTTCACGTTGCTTTAATCTCCCACTGAATCTCACCTCTGTTCTCAGACCCATCACAATGACATACAGGTGTGTCCTCTTTGGGAAGCCACACACCTTGCATAACACGTTGTGTATGCAACATCAGCATAATTAAACCAGTGCAAGTTTTATGTCTGCACATGACTTAAGTATACATTCCCTGTTTGTATCATTCTCACCATTCTAAAAAAAATTAGGGGTGGGGGATGTTGTTTTGTGGTTTTGGTTTGGGGCGTTTTTTTGGTTGGGTTTTTTTTTTTTTTTTTCCAAAAAACTGTATTCCCTCCACTAATTCACTAGAGTCCCCTCAATATTTTGTTACTCCTTAGGCAATGTTTTTGGAAGCTATTGATCAAGCTGTAAACGCTGAGATACTGTTGTCTCCATCCAAGACAAAGTTGGAAAGCCTTTAATTTGGCCAAACGTACATCACATTGAATCACACTCAATTAACCTAATCAAGTATTTCTCTAATGAAAACATACGTTTCTGGGCTGGCAGTTTCTGACTCAACCACAATTCATTCAACGTTAAGGAAAAACCATTAGAAAAACCATCTGTTCTCTTTAAATAGAGAAGCTATTTTTACCTTCTTGATGAGCCCAAGTAATTATAAAACAAGTGGAGTGGGTTTCAAAAAGAAAAATAAAAAGAGAGGGCAAGACAGCTGCTACCTTGTGATTATTACAGTACAAACATGTTGCTAGCCGTGTGCAGTTTAGGCCTTACACTGCTCACCCTGCTATGCATCATGTAACCTGCTGTCATCCCCATTAGCTGAAGCTACTCAGTACATGCTACAGGGAGGCATAGGGATCAGAGCACAAAAGAGTGAGATTTGGTGAATGAGTATTTACATACTAGAATGTAATGCCAACAGAATCCCAAAGTTAAAAGTTCTCAGAAAAGATTTGATATTCAAAGGAAATCAGTGACAAAGTCTCACGCAATTGCTATTTTTAGGTGCTAAATTCAAAACTGAAGTCCTCAAAATCATCAGTCAGTTGACACCTAATCCTAGAGGATCTGACATTTTTTGCATTAAAATTCCCTGGGCACCCACCTGCTCACAGAAACCGTGACAGCATTAACCAAATCAGCAGAACTGCCTCATACCTAATCCTTCCCATAACCCAGAACACAGAAATTTCTGCCTACGTTTCCTGATGAGCTTATCTATTACCAAAGAGATGAAGCACCCTGTAAGATCAAGTGGGCAGCACCTTTCCTCCAGCAGTTGCATGGCTACAGCTACAAGACAGGACAGCTTTGAGTGGAAGTCCTGGGCTTGCCTACTAGGATCTGAACCTCAGCACCCACACTGCCCGAGCCTGTGGAGTCTTCCTGGAGCACAGTAACTCTCAGTATACTCTGCTGAAGCTTCTCCATTTAAACGCTCAAGGGACCAAAGTGAAACATCAAAGGAGCGCAACTCCATCATGCACTGGTGAGAGACTTACCTGACACAAGGCAATCTTGACTTCTTGCTCGCACTCCAGTGGCTGCTGATGCTAACTGCTGAGAACAGTTCAGGAGTCAAAGGCTCCTCTTTCCAGTCTCAAAGGGGCACATCTCCACACTACGCTGCTCTGTGTTTCATATTGACTGACTTAAAGTGACTCACAGTCAGGCTGCTGGCTGTAGGGTTTCCCATGAAGACACCTGACTGATCACTGGATCTGTATGACTACACTGCTTATGGTCTGACAAGGGCTCATTACGGATCTTGCTGCAGTGCCTGGGAATGAAACATTCCTCCAGTGTCTCCAACTCGTGAGCGAGTACACCAAGCACAACTCCTCATTTTCCATTGCCCCAACCCTGGAACCATCTAGTCATGGATTTAATGTTTTAAACAAGCTTGAGAAGTCCCAGACTGCCTATCACTTAGCTACTGGATTCAGCAAGGGACATTCACGACTGGTGCTTGGTGACCTGCAGCGGGCAAGGGCTGCTCAGCAACACCGTAAGAGCAACTTCTCCTTCTCCTTCTCCTTCCCAAGGAGCCAGCTATACACAGCTCCCTTCCCCTGGTCTCAAGAGAGAACAAAACACAAACCAAGGCAACACAACAGCAGAAGCTCTGATGGCATCCCTCTGCCAGACAGGGGAAGTTCAGAGGAAAGAACTGAACTGGGAAGAGGCAAGAAAGCAATGGGAAGGCAAATGGGGAGAAGAGCTCTGGAGGTCTGTGTCCTTGTGCCTTCAGCAGGGCAAATACGTGACTACACGTCCTGCACAGTTCTTGCTGTGGAAGCACTGAAAACAAATGCGCTCGCAAGAATCACTCCTCCCTGCCTGAGACTGCCTACTGGGAAAACTTTAATCCACTCCTTTTCCTCTAAAAGGGGAATCTGCAGCACCGTTGCCAGAGTTCTATCAGATTTAAGTTATTTGGTGTTTTCTTAACTCTAACACTTGAAACCACATCATCACAAAAGAGAAAGTCAGCTTTCTTTTATACTTTTGTTTCTAGCTCACATGTTTGCAGGAGAAATACCTGAAAACCAGAAGCAGGCAGACTAAAGGCCAAAGAGTCAGCCAGAACGTGTGCTCTTTTTGAGACTTCAAACTACTGATTTTTCAACAGTAGCTTACAGGCTTGGGAGGCCTAGATCATGGTTTTGGAGCACATGGCAACACTGTCACGTTGACCTCCTCGCAGGGCCTGAAGGATACCATTCAGACAGACCTAAACTAATTGCCAAGAGTGGCAAGGACCAGCACATCTCCTGCCTCCTCTGCCCATCCTGACCTTCACAGCACACACTACAACATGCCCCAGTGATAAAGAGGAAATCCTTGACCAGCACCAAACCAGGACATATTGAGTGGTATCAGTGTGGCCAGTACAACCAGCAGTTTGAGGATGCCTCCTTCAGGGTAATACTTTCTGTCTGTCTTTATTGAATTTTGACTCTTTGGTCATTTTGGAGCATTTTGTCATTTTGGACAGAGCAGATCGTGTGGCCAGCCACAGGGTTCCCGTATAATCAGAAAGGTGGGAGGTTGCCAGTATTTGGCCTAAAATGAGGGCATCATCAGATACAAACAGTCAAGACTCTGTAACTGAGCGGCGGGATCACTATATTTTCCCACCCATAAAGTGTCCCTTACTATGGCTCTCAATGACATTAGGTGCACATCATTACGGTTCTCAGTTGCATGAAAATGTTGGCATGTGGTTCTTGGAGCCAGGCAGGTTGACCACCCTTGATACACAGCATCATGAATAGCATAGAGAGAGAAGCCTGCAGGCTATCAGATCCCTCATCATGGACTGCCTTAAAAAACACAGCAGAACGTCTTGACATAAATTACGGCAATAGGAATACACCTTAATTTGTTTACAGGCTGTCTTCTGACTTCAGCATCATGAAATGCA
Source organism: Ibycter americanus (assembly GCA_035590275.1). NCBI lineage: Eukaryota > Metazoa > Chordata > Aves > Falconiformes > Falconidae > Ibycter > Ibycter americanus. The sequence continues at coordinate 31,394,588 of JAVJGI010000063.1, forward strand.
CTCTACTTCCATTGAAAGCCCTATGATACACCATATACAACCATATAAAATCCAAGTTACAGGGAGGAATGCTTATTAATTTTATACTGAAATGCAGGTAACAAAACAAGTAATTCAAACTGCAGAAGAAAAACCAAAGCACTGCTGCAAAATGCTGTGAGCATTTCTACATCTCATATATTACAGCTTCAGTAAAACCTTAAGAAGCATTTACTTTGAAGTATAGCAACAGAACTGCTTGGACTAATTCCTGAGCAGGACTCCCCACACAGCTGTATCACCCACATGAGGACTGATGAGTATCATTGCAGGGTCAAAGGTACAGAACTTCTGAAGTCATTTTTGCAACTGGAAAATAAAACAACTTGTAACTATACCCATGTTTCATGGAGCATGCACATTTTTTTAAAGTACTGTTTAAATGGAACTATCAATACTTCACCAACTACAATCTAAGCCTTCACTGAACAATAAAAGGTATTTTACGTAAACATGAGGATCCTGAAGTTACCTAAACGATGAGGTGAGAATCTCAGCTGCTATAACAAATAACTTTCTAGTCCTTGTGCAAATGAAAAAAATGCCTTCTTTCCTTTAATCTGTTCCTCTGGAAAGAAACTTAGAGGATTTCACATGCTGCAAAACAAGAAAGAGGACAAAAGCCTCCCACACATTAAACATTTCGTACATGATTTTCATTGTGATTGCGTTGTTCTTCAGGGTTGACTCAAAGTTTTTAAGCACTAAGCATAACCATAACATGTTATGTAAAATGGGCTTCAAACAGCAAAGCTTCTTAAGAATTTTAGCAAAAGTTACTGATGGAAAATGCTCGTTCTGAAGAGTCACTAGGAAACAAGAGAGAAGAAACACCCACTCTAAAACAGACAGTGCTTCATCCCCCTCTGCCATTGTCCAATAACAAGTTTTAGACTCATTTTGTCCAGTACAAAAGAATACCAAAAATAAACACCCAAAAGCAAACAAACAAAAAGAAACTCAGCCCCAAAGGAGGAAAATCACTACATATTCTCAGAAATTCATTGGAAACTCTTCAGTTCCAGATACTCTACCCCACAGTTCTGATACATGCCAAAAATATTTCAACTTGCACTTGTTATACAAAGACAAGCCTCCTTCAAACAGAAGTCCTGCACTAACACCTCACAAATTGACTCAAGCAGTGGCTTTGCTACTTGGTGTTATTTTTGAATTTTCCTGGGATGTTTCATGTTGCCAGAGAATTCCACTCCCCAGTTTTAAGGCTTGCCCTGTCCTCAGGGATGGAAAGTCTCCTGACTGCGAGTCCTCTGAAATAATTCTCAGAAACTGTGCCAAGGGATTTTTTTCATTTATTTACTACAACTCAAACATTAAACTACAGTTAGTTGATTTAGAGGTGCACGCAAAGATAATATGGAAAACCACATTTATAACCACACATATCTTTCTCCAGCATATAGGCAGGACCCTCACACTAATTTCACTGAAGATCTCTGCTGGCAGAAGCAAGTACCTATTTTCTCCAAAGGCCTCTGTTCAGCTCAGCATCTGTCCTCTTCCTCCACACACACTCCTTCCCATGCTTTTCTTCATTTTATAACCTCAGAACTTAAGAAACAATATAATACTTTCCCAGAGGGGAACTCCCTACCTGCACTTAGTTTTATTAAAACCTGCGTTTCTTGAGCATGACTAACCAGAGTCGTCTACCAATGACAGTCCTGGCTCTTAGTTACTGATAGTTTGTTAATCAGTTGTGAAAAAACCCTTTCCCCTCCACCCATCAGGCCAGCAACGTCAGTGCCTAACTCCCTTCTGCACTGCAAAGCACACCTTGTCTAAACTTCACTCCATGCACAAGCAGCAATTTCTACTGAGCACTAAGAGAGGCTGCGTGTAGTTCCCCAACAGCTCTCACGAGAGGGTAAACACAGCACTGACCGAGCAACTTCAGTGACAACTCACTGCAAAACCACTCCAGCACCTGGTGTAAAGCTACTAAAGCACCACTAAAGTCTCTGAGATACAGGTTTAAGGTATCGTTTACACAGGTATATTGTATCTGCAGCCAACACACAGGCATTGCAGATAATGAGGTATCTTAGTCATGCTTTTGATTCTTAAATAGTCCATTAAAAAGAAAGGGTCATCGTATCTTAGCAAAACACAGACCCTACGAAGCTCCAGAGATCTTTGCATCAGGAACTGCCATTCCAACTGAAATCACAAAACACAGAGGTAAAAAGCAAACACTGTAAAATCCCTCTGTAAAACACTGTAAAACAGGTGGATGCTGCCACCTCTTTCAGCCAGCTGTGTGACAGTGCAGAGCACAACAGGACACTTGGCCCTCTCTCTGCTTCCCAGGAGGGCCACGCACATCCGGCCAGTGCACAAATACCTGCGGCACACATGCATCTGTCAATGAACCAGGGCTGTGTGTTAATTAGTTAATTAATAATATGCTTCAGCAGTTTAAACAGCACCAACTATTGGAATGGCCTGCAACAAGCAAACCAGGCAAACGCTGCAAAAAGGGAGCGCCCAGAAGGCACAGACGAACAAACTGCCACCTCCTCCCAGGTCTGTGTTTGTTAGCAGGACTCGTGGCCTCAACTAGCCACCCAAGATCTACTCTTTCCTTGTTTCTCTCAGAGCAAAATTAAATACTGAGAAACAAAAAAAACTATTACAAATTGTTTGCTGTAAACAACCACAAGATCCCAATAATTACCTTTGAACAGCAGCTCAAATGTTTCTCTTCTGACCAAATTCCCAATACCAGCAGGAATCAGCAGCACGCAGATGCCCTCTATCTGCAGAATGTCCCCCCACCCTGAAGAACTAATGCTTGGGAAAAGAGAAAGTACCACACCAAACAGCAATAAATTCTTTTAGAAAGCTCTTTTCTTTCAATCACAGTGAGATACCACAAAGTGCTGAGTAGATCTGTGTAAAAATCACTGGGGTTTGGTTCAGTTGCCAAACATTTTTGTTGCACATGCACAAGCACTTGGTTCTTAGGATGATGTGATGGGGGACACTTGGGGGATTTTTTAAAAACTTACATACATTGTCTGAATGTGCTTTCTAGACACTTCTGAGATGTAAACCACGTTCTGGTTTTCCACGTTTTCCTAAGAAGTGCTTAAGTGTTTCAAAACTCTTTTTTTGACCAAAATAAGTAGTTTTGGTATCCCCAAAACTGTATTTTTTACAATAACAGCCACCTGAAAACATGCCTGCCAGCTGTAGGAATAAGCACTGTCTGCAAGTTCCCAGATGCTTTCAAACTCTATCAAAGCCAATAAAGGCTAATTAAGGCTGACCCACCACTGCTTGGAGGCATCTAGTATCTTGTACATTTGAGTCACAAAAGCTCAATAATAATAATACCTAGCTTATATATAACACATTTCCTTACAGAGCACCACAGAAACAGCAAAGGGAAACAAGTGCAGGGAGAGGAAGCAAAATGCCACAGTCTCTGAAGAAGTCACCAGCAGAGCAAGGACTGATCCCCAACACAAGTCCCAGCCATGCCTCCTGCATGGGGCAAAGAAAAACATGAAAGGTACTTGCAAAATGGAGCGGTCAGAATGGTGAGACATACCCTATGAAAGAAAATAAACAAGCCCCATTCCATCTTTGCCCTTCCCCAGTGCCACCTGGGCCCCCTGCACTCCTCTCACTAGAAGCTTTCTCCCGGGAGCATCGTACAATTTATTTCAAGCCAGAAATCAGGACTGTGTTAATGAAAAGATGCCATCCAGCTGTTCCACACATACATGCAATGTAGCTGCGATCTCACAAGCAGAGGAAGGCATAAGTGTAATTCTGTGTTTGTATACGGAGGGTGGGCTCTGTGATATCCTTCCAATATCCCTCCTCCAGCCAACACTCTATGTCCTCCTTGGACTGTCAGTTGTTTCTGATGCAATCATACACTTTGTCTTGCAATCATATCCTCTCTTGGCTTATGCAACCCTCCTTTCACACCTCCAACTGTTTCTTTGCATGATCTTCCCATCCTCCTCTATGCGCTCCCCAACTCCCTGAGCTTCCCAGGAGACCTATTCTTTCTTTTTCTCTCTTCCATCTTACTTCCAGTCTCAGCCTCTATTTTTTGTTCACGACCCACACCTCTGCCTCCACTCCAGGCTTATCTTTCCATCCACACTAGATCTTGGCATACCTTTCCAGTGACTGCTCTTGCTGTACATCTTGTGAATCAGCTGAAACTTCAACATGGCTAAAAGCACAGCTCCTAACTTTGTCTGGCCCAAAATCAGGACATCATCTGTCTCAGAACTTGCACTGGGGTTTCACACAGAGGCAGCATCCTCGTTTCTGTACAAAGTCTGTATGGTTATGCACTTTGCCATCTACCCACACTCTCCTAGTCTTTTCCATTGTGATTCCTGAGAGCTGCTCTTCTCGGGACTTCACAAATGGCATCTTGTCTTACTCATACCCACTAAGAAGGCTGCCACGAAGGTCATTTTTCATTGCTTTAACCAAGTCCTGCAGCTGGTCACACTGCTGATGGATAACATTGCTTTTGGCAATTTTAGCCAACTGTTTACCCACTCATTTAACCCTTCAACACAAAATCAGTCTATCTTGCACATAAAAGGGAAAATATCCAAGAAGTCCATTCCAGATAGCACAGCTAATATAGCATCCATGACTGATTAAAACATGTCTAATTGGATTTGTTCACGGCCACTGTAATACGTTGAGTACATAAATATCAGATAAATGGTTGACAACTATATTCTCCTGTGGCTGGGAATTCATCTCCCAAAACTAGATGAAGAACAGCCAGCGCAAAGTCTGAGTGCCTAATAGCAACTAACCACACCAGTTTGTAGAGTTGGTGTCTTCCCAGCCCAGAGACAGATAAGACTCAAGCCCTTGCTGAATAATTGATCAAACTTTCTCAGTGCACAACCAGAGCAATCAGCAACAGACCATACAAATGGAAAGCGAACACGTCTTCTTAATGACTACTTAACCCCACCGATCATGATCATGACGTCAACCTAAGGCACAGTAAGAGGCTGCTTTTCAAAATAAAGCCGCCTGATGTTTTTAGATAACCTCCCCCGATAATTATCACTACTCCTATTTACATAAGAGTCGGCTCTACAGCTGAGCAGCACCACGGAAGGACTTAACCAGGCCAGATGGTACACACTTGTTTCCCACATGTGTGGGAAGAGCGCTTCAAGAAAGTAACGCGCAATAAACGTTATGGACTACTGCAGATGGGTCCCTCAGGAAGCACTGGCATCATTACTTAGAGCAAAGGCAAGCCACAGTGCTTTATTTTACAAACCCTGACACAGCTCACAGCACTCTCACTGCTGAGGAGCTTCCAGCACGGGGCCCCAGTGTATCCACAGGCGCACCACCACACCACCACACTCACAAGACTTCCTCCTTAATTGCCCATCTGCACTGAACTGGACCGATTTCACAGTGACCTAAGCATACTAAATCAGTGCTACAGCCATTATCAGCAAGGCTCTGGGGCCAGATTTGATTAAAGGTGTCCTACAAACTCAAAAATGGTTTGGTACCTCACTTGTGTATTCAAACCTCTAAAAATATTTTTAAAAAGCCTGGCTCTAGGACCCACAAGCCCAGTGGCCCATTTAACTTTTATTTTGTCAAAGAAGGAATGCTGCCTACACTTCCGCAACTGCATCCCAGTTCTTCAGCTGAAGCACTCCCCATCCATTTTTCCTAGGCATATAAAGTTGCCTATCTTTGCAAATAATAACGCCCAAAACAAACTCTCCTCAAAGGTAGCATCCCTGGAGAATATCCTTCACTTGAATCAAAACAGGAAGGAAACAGACTTAAAATGTTCTTCAATTTATTTTGCAAGCTATTTTGAAGTCTATGTACTTGAATGTTTTCTCAGGAGGACAGGTGCATAAGCACAAATACAAGCTCTTTATAAAAGTAACTGTGTTTCATGTATTTTGAAAAGAACATACAGTTGCAATCAATATTTTCCACAAAGCAGGCATTTTTCAAGGTTTGTTTTCAACACAGCCAGATGTGATGCAGGTCTATTATTAGCAAGAATTTAAGCAGCACTTACATCAAGAAGAAACAAGAGAGGTAACAAACACAAAATAATTTTTTTAAAAAAAGAATCTAACAGCTCTGATTATTTTCCAATAGCAAGTTTTTCATAAGCACCAGTGCGGCAGGACTTAAAAAAGTGTTTCACAGTTATATGCAATTCTTAAGTCAAGCATCAAACATACAGGTGCAGGAGGTAATCTCCTAGGGCAACCAGCTCACAAGGGCAGCTGAGTCATGGCCTGAGGCAAGAGACCCCGACCACCACGGCTTATTGTCAGAACTCCTCCAGGCTCCTTCATCCCTAAGCAACTCAGGACCACACATCACAGGAGACAAGAACTTGCTATGCTATGATGCCCTGAAAAAACACAATACTGAGGGATCATCCTTGCCACAAAAATGGAGTCTTACCTGCACCTGAGATGCTGAGCTACAACAGGTACCTATCTTCCCAGACTGCGTGTCAGGCATGCTAACTCCTAACACCTCCATAAAAATTCAAGACCCAAATCTTCACGCCATCCAGAAAGACATGGGAAGCTAATCAGCAAGACGCTGGATTGTCATTGGCAGTTTATTCACTCACTCCTTTAAAGAAGCCTCTACCAGTCTTGCCTGTACTTTCATATTAACAAGGATCTTAAGAGCCAAGAGAAAAGAGTATCCTCCTCTGGATTGCTATACAGACCTGCATCCCCTTCCTAGCATCTTCTTCAAGAGGAATAATTTATTCAGGATTCACCTGCTGTGCTTGGGATCTTACTACTGCACTAATAACTATTAGTGATACATTACAACACTGTGATACCCGTGTACATGAAGTGATACAAATACGTAGGTATAGATTGTTTAATTAAGAGCTTGTTCAAACAACCAACAGACCTCTAGCAGAGGGAAATTGCCTCTGGGTGCAATACAGCCAGCACGCTCATCCACGCAACAGTGTTGCTGATGTGAAATGTGGTTAAGCCCTGATGCCACAGACGTGCGGTAGAGAACTTGAGCATCTCCATAACGCTGTCAGTTTCTCTACACATCCTAAGCCAGGAAAAACAAAACCCAGATACAATGACATGAACTTTCAAATGAAAGCCAATATATTTCCAGTATTTAAAAGCTACTCTGAACAGTCACATCTATATCCCCTGTTTTAAATACAGTCTCTTGGGAGGTTTTTAATTTAAAAATGGACAGAATGTACTTAATACCATGAGAATACCACAGAATCATTTAGGTTGGAAACAACCTTTGAAATCATTGAATCCAAGTGTTAACTAGCACTGTCAAGCCCACCACTAAACCACGGCCCTAAGCACCACATCTACACGTCTTTTAAATACCTCCAGGGATGGTGTGTTCACCACCACCCTGGAAAGCCTGTTCCAATGCTTGACCACCCTTTTGGTGAAGAAATTTTTCCTGATACCCAACCTAAACCTCCCCTGGCACAGCTTGAGGCCATTTGCTCTTGTCCCATCACTCGTTATCTGTGAGAAGAGACCGACCCCCACCTGCCTACAGCCTCCTGTCAGGCAGCTGCGGAGAGCCATAAGGCCCCCCCTCAGCCTCCTTTCCTCCAGGCTCAACACCCCCAGTTCCCTCAGCCGCCCCCCATCAGACTTGTGCCCCAGCCCCTGCCCCAGCCCCGCTG
>JAVJGI010000063.1:31407406-31422642 GCA_035590275.1 Ibycter americanus
GCACGGGTGAGGCACCACGGCGACGCCACCCGCGCCCCGACGGCCGTGGTCAGCGCCCAGCGCCGCCTCAGAAACGGCGCTGGGCACCGCGGCGGGGCACAGCAGCTCTGCTGCGCCCGTCCGCACCACTCAAACGTTACCTGTCCCCATCACACGCACAAAACCCTCTCCTAAAGAAACCAGTCACTCCCCGTCGCCGATAACCTGTGATAGCTGGTGTCTGCCCCTTACATCCTCCATCATTTTCCATATCCATGTTTACGACTCAAGTGGAAGCAGTTGGGTGGCTGTTACAGAAAGCTCAAGCTGTTGCGAGATCGTTTTGCTTTGCACGTTTCTATCGCAGCCAAACTACGGCGCTGCATAAAGACTAACCCGAGTCCTGAAGTTCGAGGAGCAAGACACTGTTTTAGCACATTTCTCAACCCCTTGTAGCTCACAAAGTTCTTGCAGCGCCATTTCCAAGCGTTGGGCTGCATGCAGACGGAGGAGGCAGGTATTCCATTACCAGGTTTAATTGCGTGCCCAGATTTGAGGACAAGGATGAAAACGGAGTGAGGAAGCCAAGTCCACACAACAAGCTTTGTAAAATGTGAATGGGCAACTCCAGCAGCAGAATGAACTTCAAAATGAAACATTGCAGAAAAGGAGGAATAAAATATCTGTGTCATTTGAAGAACTTGCTGTCTATGTGTGATGAGAGAATATAAACACTCTGCACAGGGTCCTGCCATGCAAAACATTTAAGTATAATACTAGAATAAACCTCAAGGTATCCTCTAGTCCATCTCCTGAGGATTAGGTCCACCTCAGACAGCCATGTCTGATGTTTTTCCAGCATTGTTTTGAACTCCTACAGTAAAAGTGATTCTGCTGTTTGTAATATGGCCCAACTGTTCACTTAACTGTAGAAATCTCTTATTAAGTAAATTCACGTCACTGCAAATTGTGTAGTTCTACTTCAGTGAACATGGAAAACAATTAATCACCATTTGCATAAACCCATATTACAAAGCTGTAAAGACCATTACCAGGAAGACTGTTACATTCACTCTCAAACCCTTTGTCTTCCAGGCTAAACTCTCTTGCAGTCTGTTTTCTTTTTGTTGCCCTTTTTTTTTTTTAGGATTCTCCAATTATTCCAGAGGTGATGTCTACATCCTCTCTAAACTATACACAACACGGATCACTGCTGCCATCCATGGCATTTGGAATTTTTCACATCACCCCATACTGCTGATCCACTTTCGGCTTCAGGGCTGCAAAAACCTTGAGACTGAAAAGAGCTGCTTACACAAGCATTCCTGAGCTGGTACTTGTATTTATTCTGTCATTCCAAGTGCAGCCTTTGCACTTACCTTTACTTAACTATACCTTGTTGATTTCTTGCATTATAAGAGTAAAATTTATATTGGAAAATGTCTTTCACTTAAACAGTTTCTAAACTGATGTCACCTGTAAGGGTTTTAATTTTATTCTGCTTTTCATTACCCACATTATACTTGTAAACATTGCATAGCACTAGGTCAGACCTCCACTTAAGAGGATCTTTTAGCTTTGCCAAAGAAATGCTGATTACTATTGTATGAACGTGGTTCTTCAGTCAGTTGTATATTCATCTTAGAGAAGTTTCAGCCAAACCATATTCTCTAGTTTATTTACAAAAATTATGACAACATCCAGATACATACTGTCACGTTGCCTCACTCCTACCCACCAGGTCAGGTGGAAGTTAGACCAGCGTTACAGAGATGAAGTTTCCTGGCAGCCATTAACTGCTGTATTAGCTGAGGCTATAACCAGCAGAGAAGTTACATGCTGGAAAACAATATTCTTGGAAGTCTAGATTTACTGTTGTTGGCAGGGGGAGGGGTAGGTTGTTTTGACTTTTTTTTTATGGCAGCTATTTCCTTCAATGAAGCATTTTAGGAAGTCCCTCTCCTGTTTTTAAAAGCCTGTAATTGCCCATCAGACTGCAGCAAGGGGTTTGTTGTTTTGGTTTTTTTTAAAGATTACACCAGTATTATGAAACTTTACTTACAGATGCCTCTAATTCTCAGGATTACTATTCTGAAATATTACCCCTGCATACAGCCAGTAGTTCTAAGTCCATCCTTAAGCATACCTTCCATTTTACACCTACATAATTTTATAAACAAATTAAAGAAAACTTGGTTTTCATTAACTGCTAGTTGAATGCACCCATCTCTGTGCCTCGTCAAGCCTTTGCATGCTTCCAACGTGGATTTGCAATCATTTTCTGATGCGCGTGGAGGGAAGACTCATGCCACCGAATACTGAAAATTCTGAATCCTCCTACTCAGCTCTTTAGATGGTCCAAAGATACAAGGAGATGCAAACAAGATGGTCACATTATGAAAAAATGCCACTGCAGGGAACAGTATTAAACCTATTCCTTAAATGTGTTAAAATAAATTTATGCCATATATATGGAATAGTAATTTATCTGAAAATAGCCTGTCAAGAAAGTGAAAACCAAGCTTTTGTAGCTGAGTTTAATCTTTAATTTCCTTGAGAAAGAGACCTACAAGTTGGAGGGAAACAGAAAAAGAGAAGTCACGTTCAATTCCCTTCACGGGAAGAACCCAATCCCATGTAGCTGGAAGACCTAGCTTAACCTTGTCCAGAAACAGCAGAAGAGTATTGGTGCTGTAAAGTTCACTCTTAGGCAACTTTCTAAGTAAAGAAACTCAAGAGGAACCATGAATTTGAAGCTGTAGTCCCAATATCTGCTAGAAAGAACTCTCCCTATTCATCTGTATCTTTTCTAGCCAAGATGACATTCAAGTACTCCACTGCACCTCATGTCCAAATTGCTGCCCTATTACACCTGTACTGCTATCCATCCTCTGCAACATCAGGATACCAGAAAGCTTCTCCATCAGCCTGTACGCCCACACCCACGGCAGCAGCTGGAACTGACAAACACAGTATTACCAATAGGATCCTAACTACATTAAGATGAGCGGAAAATACTGACCAAAAAAGTCTGGTTAAGTTTTTCGTAAGAGGTCTCTTTACATCTCTTCTATCTGCTCACCAAAAATTAGGAGCAGAAATGCTTAGAGACAGAATGAGTTTGTGCTGGCAACAGAAAAGCACAAGCATCATCATTGTCAGAAAACCCAATAAAAACCAAACTATTCAAAATTTACTGAAATGATACCTCCAAAACCTTTATAACTACAGATGAGTCTTTTTAAACAGACTGCATCTATGGCATGTTCTAGCCACAACTGAGCCCAGCACCTTAGGACCAGAAGCGCAGTGGAAGAGTGAACATTAAACCAGGAAAAAGGGATAGAAACTAAGCGCGTGTATGATAAATTCAACTGTATTATTACCCCTACAATGATTTTTTTTTTTTTCTTTCCCATAGAGAAGTATTCTTCTCCTGAAGTAATTAGATCCGGGCTAATGACTTCTGGATTCGACTGTAAAGATTTTGGTCATTCAACTGAATGTTCAATTGTTCAAGTTTACTATGCACTAAGGTTTTGGCTTTATTATAAGGTGTTTCCTCTCTTCCCATTAACAAGGTCAAGTGCAACACTGGTGCTTAATTATTAGTTTTTCCAGTGTTTGTTATTCAGGCCCATTCCTCCTTACCAACTACTGCATTTAATACAGCCCCCTTTTTACAGTCAAAGCATTTGTATTTCCACTTCGTGTTTTTTCTTCTATGTAAGGGCACTTCAATTCCTTTGGCCTTTGTGTCATACTACCAAACTAGTTCACTCAGTTTATGTCCCTTTAATACTAAAAATCTTTCAAATTTCGATTTTATATTCCTTCTTGTAGAAGACAACTCAACTCCTTTGGCCTTTCTTGATACTACAGCTATGATCAACTGGAGAAAATACCAAGGAGAATACCTGTCCACATTCTTCTTGATTTGTTGTGGTCAGACAGGGCTATTTAAGGCTACAGCCTTTCAGGGCCGAATAACACTAATTCTGGTGCTTGTTACTGTTTACAAAAAATACTCCAGCTTATGATTCTCAGTCTGTTTGCTTTTTGTGCAGTACCGTTGCCTAGCAATCATTTCCCATCCTGTACCTGTTCTCAGTACTGAGCTTCGCTTATTTCCACACCCAATTCTTCCATCCCTCTCCAATTTATAAATATCGTTTTGAATTCCAGTCCTGCCTTGTACAGCTTAGGGTCATCTGCAGAATTAATAAACGCACTTTACATTTCTTCTTTCAAATATACTGCTGGAGACAAGAGTACAATAAAAGGCCTGTCACCAAGTTCATTTCCCACACCTGTGGGATCAAACCATGATAAACAACTGCAGAAGTTACACACTATAAAATGAAGTAAATTGTGAAAAATCATTTATTGTACTAATTTTCAACAGTCAGTAACCTTAATTTTATGCTCAGAGATAGAAGATTACAAGAGTGTCCCGTATGGGCAAATATTTTGTGAGGTGTTCTTTTAACAGTCTCAGCTAAAAGCATCATTGCAGATCAACACACGTTCCAAGTGATAACTCACATTTTACAAGCTGAATACAACAAGCAACCATCTTCTTTTTCCATCTCAAACAGGGCATAGCAACTTTACCTCCTACAAGAAACATTTACCACATCAATAAAGGCAACCCCTGCTGTACCATGAGACAGCTAAGGTCACTACAAGTATTCCAGCATCACCTGTAGTTCTTGTCCCAGACACTTCCTGTTGTACATTCAAAGACATCCAAAACAAGCACTTGTTACCTCTGACGTTTACATTTTTTCATTAAAATTAACATTAGTGCTTCTCCAACTGGATCCTCTAACGTCTTTGCCTCTTGGGGAGAGATACTTCTGAAAGGAAATAAAAACATTTTTGTGACATGCTTTTCAAACTGTCTTTCCTTATGCAAATGATTAAAGTAGAATTTATTCTGCCCAGCAAAGGAAATGGATTAGGTGAGCTCTTGAGATTCCCTCCCAATCCCTCCCCCATGGTTTTAAATAGGAAAAAACATCTTTCTAGATTCTACAACACTCTATCATTCAAAATATCAATTAAAATTCCACTGATGAACAAAATACTGTACTTCAAAACTTATTCAATCTTGGGAGCTTTCTGCTCCTCATGAACACTTTAAGATTTCATTGTGAACTTGGCAAATGGCATACTCACAAAATTAAGCACAAAATACCTGAAGAGATTGCTTATGGGTATTTTTAATGCTTCATAATTTGCTGGCAAATTCTGAGAAATGGAGAATGTTCCTAATTTATAAAGAACCTTTTTGTCCACAACTTGAAGGAAAAGTAAGTAAATAAAGTACAGTATTAAATGCACCATTGTGTCTTCAATCTGACCATTTAAAATGGAATGAATTCACATTGTCTACAAGTAAGATGGTCAGAGAATGTAATCTCATTTCAGTACTACAAGATGCTGGTTTGCTTTTGCTCTTTGCTACAGCATAGTTAGAGAGCTATTAAAACACAAGTCACCAGTGTGTTAGAATTTCAATCGTTGTACCTTCTTCATCAGAGTTCTCTTCTGTGATTATCGGCATCCCAATATACCGAGTTTCAGTTTCCTTTGCCATTTGCATTTCACCTGCAGACAGATTATTTATGAAAAACTGTCAGCTTTTTTATTTGCTTCTACATCTCAGGTCCAGCAGTTAAAAGACTGTTCACTTGCTGCTCTCTTGAATTTTTAAGTCAAAGGCTGTAGAGAAACACCTTTTTCACAGTACCTTCATATGGCTCACTAAAGAACCCTTCAATAACAAGTAATTAACACTACAAGTTTAACGCACATTAATCACAAAATGTCCAGACAGAATTCAAAATGCCCTTATGCTTCTTCAACACTTCATCTACTGTTTTAAAGTGAAGCAAAGGCAACATTGCCTAATGCCCACATCTGAAGAAGGATTAATTTTCTCAGTAACTTTTCTTCTAGCAGAAGCTAAGCAAGTCAGAAAACAGAGTTTGGACCTTTGAAATGAAATCCCTGTCTTCAAAATAAAGGTAATTCAAAACTATTTTGCTGTTCAATTTCATTTAATCTTTAATAAATAATAAGTAAATCTTAAATGGCAGAGCAACTTCTATCAGTTTAAAAATTGGATATGAGAAAGAAAATTTCCTTAAGAAAAGTAATGTCCCATGTTTTCAGAAGTGGGAGACAAAGAAATCCAAAGAAAGTCTCAGAAGACAAAAAAAAGGTGCATAAGCAGGGATATGCAAATACCTAGAAAGTAAAAGTGCGCCAATCCAGTTGACATAAATGCTACGACAGTAAAATAAATCAATCAATCACCGGTCAGTTCAGATATGCCAAAGAACAGCAACACCAGATAGGATCTCTTCAACAGAGACCTGAAGTAGATAGCTGATCTCCTTCCTCGCCTCCTCTTTTGATCTAGCAAAAGTCCTCTCACACCAGGTCTTACACTTATCTCATGTCAAAATGAGTCAGTCCTCAAGTTCTGAGACTTGATTTCTTTCAGAATATATTAACATAAATGATGATACCATACAACAAGAACCCATATAAATGGCTAATTCTTTAAGTTGTTGCTCTCAGCCTCATACTTAAACTTCACAAATAAATGAAATGAAAAAGATATTAATTTGGCAGCTTTGGATCGGATAAATCATTTTTTCTTAAAAAAACTTCTGAGGTAGAAAGGAGTTCAAGTCCCATTTTCTTACTTTTAAAAATGTTCACCATATCCTCACTTACTCCATTACATTCTGTTTGTTCTTCCTCTATAGGCATTTTCGCTCTATAGGCAGCCATTCTTGTCAACCACAAAATTCTATCTTCTCCACAGCATTCAAGGGGAAATTACAGGTATTTGCATTTAGTATTCCACAATATTTCTTGTTAAAACTTTGAAGTCTTTTTCTGACTACATTAAGCAAGGGCCTTTACTGAGCACATACAGAGACATCCGTTGCTGCTTATATCAGTATTGATAAACCAGAATGATATCAAGTACAAGCAGTTCAAAGTATTTCCTTCCAGGGTGCATTTCAAAGCAAGAAAAAAGGTCTCAAAGACTAGACATAAGTACCCTGTACCGGTTTTAAAAAAATTTGCTCCCTAAACCTGTTTTTATTCCTAGATAAAATTATTATGCTCAGGAGAAATCAAACAATTACAGAACAGAATCACAAAAAACAAGTCACAGGTGTATAAACCCAACATATCCCCCCATCCCACTCCCCTCAAGAAGGGAAACCTTAAGTTTAGCTATAAACTAAAAGATCTAGAACTGTTATAATGTAGTAACTGCAACACTGAGATCAAGGAACCAATCTGAAAACAGTTTTGATACTACATCAGCTGATGACAAAAGATTTGCATTCACATGGAAATACTAAAAATTTCAGTAACAAAAGAACAAAGTAACAAGTATCAGGTGGAAGGGGAATGACTGATGTGACAATGCAGGTACTAGTCTTATAAAGCAATCATCATCATTAAGACATCAGTATTATTTTCCCTTCAGAAATATTAGAGGATATTCCTTCCAGAGCTCAGGAACAGAACAGAGAAGGCAAGCTTTACATTGGATTTCGTGAAAATACTATGAACTATCAAAATTATCAGATAGGCTGACTTTCATCAAAAAAAAGATAGCTTGAAAAGTAGAAGCTATCTGTCAGTAACAGCTAGACACATATCTTCAGCTCCAGTATGTTCGTTATATGGCAATAGGAAAAATTTAAGACACTGCCACACAGCACACGCCAGTTCCAAGGTCATGCCTTTCCAGGGAAAAATTGGCACTATATGAGACTTCAGATTAACAACAAACTGCACATACTCATGTTGTCTTTCCACCTAAACAGACAAAAAGGTTTAATTACAATACTGGTACCGCATAACATTTCTTTAATCTTCTACCTCCAATGATCAACAGTAAAATTTAACCAGGCTGCCTCAGCTAGCAAAGCAAAGGATACATTTTTGCAGTCTCTCCAGGTTCACGAATGTAATGGAGAAATACCTTTGATTTCCAAAGAATCTCTTCTCCTCGCTGGCTGTGGTCTCTTACTGGTTTTTTTACTTCGGCTTGGAGATTTCCCATAATTTGATCCTGATTCAGAAGATTCTAATCTTACTTGACGATGTCTTCTGGATTTGGAAGCCTAGAACCCAAACATACATACAAATGATACAAAAAAGCTAAACTTCTCCAGCCAGATATTACTGTATGTTACCCAGTACTTTACAAATCAGCTAGGACCAAAGCATCAACTTCTACGTCAGGGTGGAGGAGGGATGGAAGGGGAGGGAGGATTCCCACTAGTTACTGTTCTTCAGTTTTACCAGGACAACACCCTTCTATGATTTTATGGGTGTATCACTTAAAATTCAGGCAACAAAACATTAATTTATTTTCAAACTATTCTCTGTTGGTATCAGCCTACACCATGTGGCACACTGCTGCATGCAAGCAAAAGGAACACTTCTGAAAACCGCTGCACCATAAAGGCTCCTTACTGTCATATTTTGCTTAGGTGCCTAGAAAACATTACTACTGCACATTCACAAGTCTGGACTGTTATACAGTCCAGAGCTCTGTTTCATTTAATAATGCATTTTTCAATCAGATTTTAATAAACAAGGCAAATTGCAATGTTTCTCATAGGCCTGCTATAAAAAAAGACAAATCAAGAATATTTTTAAAGTAGCAGTTACTGAAACAATGTTTCCAAGAACTTTCAACTGATTTTAAACCCCCAAGTTCCATTTTGCAAGCATCTTCAGAGATTCCAAGATAAAAAGCTTCAAGGAATTTGAGCAATTAAAAGTACTTGGGAGCTTATTCCATCTACTTCAACAGAGTGTAGACATTAGAAGATACCTTGTAAATTAAAATCGCCCAAGCACAGACCATATCTGCACTGTTTCCATAAATCTAACAAGAATAGTAAGAGCTTTGGGTTTCCCCAATGTGTTAGGCAAACCAGAACATTTAAAGGTTGAATTACAGAGTACAAGTTTAACTCATTCCTTTCTGACCCAGCATTTACACTAAACTGGTACTTAAAACTGTTCTTTAAAAAGAAATACATCCCTATCATCAAGTTTTATACCTACCTCAGAAACTGCAGAGTAAGACTTGTATTTGATTCTAGCCAATGCATTTGCTCTTTCAGAACCCTGCAAAGAAACAAGTGATCAGTCAGAAAGTTTTCCTATTTTATTATAGCACTATTGAAATGAAATATCACATCAGACAATCACTTGAGCAGTATCTCACTACAGCTGTAATTCTATAATTAGCTCTATATCAGAATGCTGCCAAGCTGTTACTTAAAGAAAAGAAAAAGTTCAAATTTCATTAAAAAGGCAGAGCACAATTTTTGTTGCCTTCACTGTTACAAAGCCCAGGAGGAGAAAAATCAAATTTGAAACTTCACATCTGTCCTGGTTTCAGCTGGGATAGTTAATTTTCTTCTTAGTAGGTAGGGCAGTGCTGTGTTTTGAATTTGGTGTGAGAACAATGTTGATAGTACATAGACGTTTTTAGTTGCTAGGTAATGTTTATACTACGTCAAGGACCTTACAGATTCTCAGGACTTGCCAGGAGGAGGGCTGGAGTGGCACAAGAAATTGGGAGGGGACACAGCCAGGACAGCTGACCCAAACTAGCCAAAGGGACATTCCATTCCATACCATAGAACATCGTGCCCAGTATATAAACTGGGGGAAGTTGGCAGGACCTGCTGATTGCTGCTCGGGGATTGGCTGGGTACCCATCAGCAGGTGGTGAGCAACTGCACTGTGCATCACTTGCTTTCTTTTCTCCCTTCCCTTTGGATTTTGTTCCTTTCCCCTTTTCCCTCCTTTTCATTATATATATATTTTTTTCAATTAAAAATTATTCTTATCTCAACCCTCAAGTTCTACATTCCTTCCTGATTCTATTCCCCATTCCTCTAATGGTGGGGTAGTAAATGAGCAGCTGTGCGGTATTTAGTTACCAGCCGGGGTTAAACCACAACAACATCTAATTCAAATTCAAAGTTGAAATAAGCAGACAAGCACAACATGTGGTAATTCTGTAGCATAAAAAATGGATACTGCACTCAGCTGAAACTCCAGGAGGAACCATAAAGGAGTTCGCCCAAGAAAATACAGCTCCTTTCCCTCCTTACCTGAAAGAGTTTTTATGAACGCTCACAGCTTAACAGAAAACAATGTGATTCAAACACAAACCCGACCAAACAAACAGGAAAAACCAGCCAGCCCCACCAGCTATTCTTAGAACTTACTTTGACGCTATCAAGGCTTGACACTGCTTAGCTTGTGATCTGAAGACAAAAAACTAACAGATTTGGCCTGTGCAATGTAACAAACTAGGTCATTTTTCCTACCTCTGATTCCAGAGGTCCTTCTTCCTTTTTGTCTTGTATTTCATCGGTTTCTTTAGCACTTAGGAATAATTTCTGGGGAAAAAAAAAATAATTTTAAAAATGCCTGTCATATACAAAACATCTGAAATCCAAGAATTGTGAAAAAAAACCAAAACAAATATTTACACACATGCCTATTTTCTTCATTGATCTTACACTATGGCCTTTCCTCAATCCAAGAATAAGTGTTACAGAGGTGTTTCATATGGTCATTCTAATGCTGCCATAAGTCATATCTTCCAGGGCTTACCTCTCAGCAATCATTTATGTTATCACAGAGGCAGTGCCACATACAAGCCAATGTCTTTCCCCCCATACCATAACTCTGCCTAGGGTTTTACTGATTCCATGTCTTCAGTGTTACAGTTCCTTCTGCTTAAGTCTGACATTTACCAAGTATGCTCAGAGGTAATTACACCAAGACAGTTCTTACATGTTCACCCCATCTGCTAAGTTGCCACAGCATAATGGTTGATATTACCTACCATTCTGTTCTGCTGCCATTCCTGATGTTCCAAGGTGATGTCTTTAAGATTGACTACAAATTCATCTTTTATCAAGCTCAGGGCATTGTCTGGCTGGGATCTGTCAGCTGAAATGACACACTTCATTTTCTGATAGTGATCATGAATATTCATCAGTTCCTAAAATAAAAAAGAGGTGCTTTTCAGGGGAAAAAAAAATATATTCCAGCAGTAAAACAATATTTGTCCTCTATAAACAAAATCAGAGTTATACAAACCATTCCAAGGAGACCACTGAACCAGGAGGAGTGTTAGAAACTGATTCTGCTTAGATCAGTTCAGTTTTAGGGAGTCTAGCAATACTGCTACCTAGCACTGTCCCACCAGTCCACCAAGTAAGCTAATAATGAAACAGTATACCTTGCATTATTTAAATAAGAAGGAAGTCTCTGACACTGAAGATCAGCATTCATACAGGTCTCATTCTGATATGGTGGTCTGTTTTAATCTCTTTGGAGGAAGAAGTAAAATGCCTCCTTTTGAGGAAGCAGGTCTTCTCATCCTGCCATTTCATAGATTACTGATTTTTGTACCACCATAGTCAACCTTACTGATGGTAACGATGAACTTACAAATACATATTTGCTAGCAGCAACTGGAAAAACCTGTAAACAAACACCTATTACTGAGTCATAACAAGCAACATAAGAACCTATACCTGGTTTGAATTACTCTGTTTTTAATAAAATGTATTATATATTAAACAAAACCAAGTTTTAAAAGAAGAAATAAAAGGTTCAAGAAGGCTATAAACTTGCAGATAAGTAAATTCGTATTACCACAAGTATCAAGTCTCCAACTGCAACCAGCAGACATATCAAAACAAACATGCTTTCCCCCCCTGCCATCTTCCATTTTTCTCTGCCTAAGTGACAATTAACCATTTACACCCTTTCCCTTTTACATCTTACAGAGGCAAACACACAAAACATTAGAGCATACTTCAGTATTGATAAAGGTACCACAATTCTTCCAAAATAAATAATTGCTGTGTTTCTGAGTGTTCAGTAAAACTACAGGCCATTACGTTTGTCTGCATTCTGTGAGAAGCCTTACAAAGGACAAGACTGTGCGAATAGGAGAAATTAAAGCTCTTGGACAACAGAAGAAGAAAAACAGAACAAAACAAACCCCAGTGATTAATCTGTACTTTAAAAGCTACTTTACCTCCAATACATCATTAGTGATGAGGCTGTTTACTCTGTTACTTGGGTCCTTAAATTCTTCTTTAAATGCACTTTCCTGAATCTTCTTCTTAGTTCTGTAGTTCAGCTAAAGCAAGAGACAATGTTTTGTAACCTAACAGCAAACTTAAAATGAACATAAAAGTCTTGAGAATTTTTACTGTGTATCCATCACGAGACGCTGAAAGGCATAAAACCATCTCATCAACAACAGCATGCAGCTTTACTGTCAAGTGCTCTCAGTCAGCACTTTTCAGAAATTATTCTCTAATGAAGAATTTAATCCAGCACCCAGACTCATTTCCACAAATTCTAAGACACCTCAAATCTAATAAGAACATTAGATACTGAAAAAAATATTTTCAGGTGAGAAGCATGCTACATTCAAACATCCTCTAAGCTTTACATCACATACCTACCTACATAAAGCAAGACATACTACATTTCAACTCAGCCTCAAAGCTAAACTAAATACATGGGTGCTGTTGAACTGTTAGCTGTTGAAAGCTGGAGGTATTTTATTAAAAATGGTAAGTCATTAACGTAGTAACTCACTAGCTTTGGCATTGCTGTGAAATGGAACGCTCTGGCAAATCGCAGTGTCCTAAAGATGTATGCTGCATCGTAATGCTGGGAGTCTATCAGATCCTGTTGAAATTTCTGGATTTCAGGCCAATCCTTGAGTGCGATTCTGATCTGCAACAAAACAGTTTACGTTTTGTTATATAAACCTGCACATTCCAACAAATAAAAATTAATTCCGCTGACCACGGTAATCATGTTATACTACATACAGTTCTTGGATATCTAAGGTGTAGCATGTCACACCATCACAGAACTACAGAAAGAATCCTACTCTAACTTATTACTATCAAAATTTTAAGCAGAGAAGCTTATTACACTGTTGCATTAAATATCCTCACTGCAGCTTTCTCTGATAGCAACACGGAACACAAGTGATTTCTGGCATTTGAAAAAGTTTATTCTTCACATTCTGAAGTGTCTCAAAAACAATATCCACCTAGGAGACTCCCATTCACAAAATCATTAGGAAACAATACTTGTACCATGACTTGCTGCCAGTGAGATGCTCATAAAAGTACCTCTCCCTTATTTCTTGCTTTTGCTCCTCTCACATCTACTCTGCCCACTTCATTTTCTCTTTACCTAAGTTAGCTTCTTTGCTAACTCCTGTACTCTCTAACAGTCACTGTTGTTAAAGGAGAAACTCACACAGACGTGGGTACCACTAGGCTTGCTTTAATCACAACTGAGTTGGGCCACCACCTCAGTGAGTGGCAGAGAACAAAGGGATACAGCACAGCTTATATACGCTTATCAAATCATTAGTCAATGTCCAAAGTTTTTAGAAGTTTCCTTTAGTCTTGTCAGTTCTACGAATCCATCAACTGACCCTGTCCCAGTTGATTCATCTATTCGGTTCCAAGGTCCTCCTTGGATTGTGATCTTCTTTCTGCCTGCTTTAACTCACACAATCCTTCAAGCACACTTAGTCTTTGAACAAGCAATTCCTATTCACATATACTAATTTTTCTAAAACACCTGTGTTTCTGAGAGCATCTGTGTACACGAATTGATCATCTGTTGTTTTTCTATTTTCCTACTGATTAACTTAACTAAGTTTTAAACCAGCCTTGGATTAGGGTTATACAAAGGACAAGGCCTGGTTCTGCCATTTAGCAGCTTCGGCACTTTAGATTTCTTAATTCAAAATACATTTTCTTTAACAGCTATATAGCAGTGGTTTTAAAATTGCCTAAATTCATCTCCGTAAAAGGTCTTGACTTCTCTGAAGTCAAGATATGAGATATAACGGCATCATTGCAGACTACTCAGAAACTTCGGTTTCTTATTTAAAGAATTTGGATTCAATTGTGCATATGCACATAACATACATCACACAGCTTCCAAGTAAACCACTTCTTGCAGTGAGTTTCCAACTCCTTTACATACTGGTCTCCTGTCCCAAAAGCAGCAAGGAGGCGGCACATCATTCAGGCATTCACCCTTTTCAATCTATTTACTAATTCCACTTCTGGTTAACAGAAACTAGAAGTAATTCAGCCAGTCTTCATTCTGTTTAAATTCCAAGGAATAACTGGGGCTCTAACGGAGTTCACCCAATAGCTGATGAGCACATTCTCTGTTACCATTTTGAAAGCTAGTCTTCATTTTTGAACAAAGAGCTACAATTTAGGTGGTGTACGCAGTATTTTAGTCACTACCATCGAAGTTCTCAAACCCAAAGGTATTTGAAAGGCTACTTTTTCCAAAGGGACCATCTCATTCTAAATACTTTTATTTTAAGAAAGTGAGAGGAAATGCCCTACCCATTTATGATGACAAAGTAGACAGAGGTATACTGTATATCTTAACGTCTAGTATCTCCTGAGAATAAAACCTCAAGAACAATTACCTTTTGTTTTGGCTGACAAAGCTGCGTGTTATAGAGCCCATATAAAAGGTACAGAGCACCAACTCGAATCTGGAAAGCGTACGGGGGCAAGAAGTACTGCTGTGCCAGCTCCAAAGTCTTCTTTGTGAGCTTATTCCTCTCCAGAGCTCTTATTCTACCACTAAAGTAAACAAAAAGGAAGCACATTAAAGCAAGTAAATATAAAAGTGCAGGCTTTAGAAAAATCCACAATGCAGAAACAAGCTTTAGGTATTTTAAAACATATTATCATAGGGCCCGAGTTCTGGGAAGTCTTCAAAGACAGCCAGACCTTAAGCTGTCACACAGTACCGCATGAAATTCTCTGTATTAAATCAGATCTAAAGTGAAAAATTCAACGTGCTACAATTGTATTTTTTAATCTCGTGAGGGCTGTACCCAGCTTCCCGAGGTGTCAGCGTTCCAACTGACCAAATAAACTGACCAACGTTACCAACGCGGCAAATAAACCCAACTCACACCTGCTTTTCAGCATCGCACGGGGCCGGTGCCCCACCGCCGCTCACCCACACACCAGCCAGGCACCCACACCACCCCCCCCCCAGAAGCCCTGCCCCAGGGGAAGCGGGGCTCACCAGCACCCCCCTTTAAGGGGCAGGCTGGGCAGCGAGGAGCTGCGGGGCTCGGGGGGGGG
>JAVJGI010000063.1:31424165-31460251 GCA_035590275.1 Ibycter americanus
GGGGAGCGGGGCCGGCGGGAGCCCGCCCCTGCGCTGGGGCAGCTTTAACGGGGGAAAGCGGCGCGCAGGGGACGGGGCGTTGCGCGCTGCCTATCAAGGGATTTAAACCTGCAGCAGTTTGGGACCGTGGCCGGCTCAGCCATTCGCGTTCCGCTTTTTCCAATCAGCATGCGCTGCAAAATGAGTTTTTAAATTCTGCCGGCTCTGGCACCGCGATGTTCTCCAATTCGCCATTAGCATCTACTAATTGATCCCAGGGTTGCTTCTAAAAGCGAGGTGCTTGGAGCTGTCAGCTCCTACAATGAGAGTAGCTTCCACAATGCTTCAGGCACGAAAGCATCTTCTCATCTTTATTTTATTTCCCAAAAAGTTGCTGGAATCCAGCCTTTAGCAGCCTTTATAGATGAGTGGAAAATGAATGAGAATCAGCTGAACAGCTATTTAAGCACCGCTGATTGCCACTGTCATTGATGATAGGAACAGAAGCATTAGCAGAGCTGTAACGTACGAACTGGACTGGTTGTAGCAGTTGCGGGGGGGAGCTGCACCTGCTGGGCTTTGGTTTGGCTTCCCTCCCCCCCCCCCAGAAGACGACATTTTCATCTATCATTTCGATTCCTGTTCAGACATAGGGCAGTGACCCCGTTCATCCAGTACAGGACCCTGCCTTCAACAGATTGTACTGGTTTTGAAACAGAATGCCAGCGCTGTTGGGAAAGCAGTTAGAATGTAGCACACCTCCACCCCCACCCCCCACCGGCCTTAAGGATTCAAAGCACAAGCAAGTTAATAATTGATACATGGAGTGAGTTCATCATTACCTATGGGTCAAGCCAAGCCCTACTTAGTTACTGGAGTTATCCCTCAATTTAAAAGGAATGGAGAATCTTGGCTCTGGAGCGATGCTGAATTTGTAAAGCTCGAGTGTGTTTTCTGATCACTGTATTTTAAGTGTGCAGTGAGCATTGTGATGTCCCAGAGATGCTGTCTCAAGAAACACTAGGTGGAAATGTCTTCCCCCCCCCCCAAGGCAGATGGAGCTGCATGTCATGACACTCTCATGGTGTAAGGTGTACTGAGGATGAGGCTGTTGTGCCCGTATGTTAACATATGCTAAGCTTTTCCTCGCAGAAAGTTTGGCTACAGTTTAAAGACTGAAAATGCAGAGGAATAGGAAAAAGAAACAGGGTCTCTTGATAGAATTCCCCTTCTGTGGTATATACAACAAAATACGGTGTCAACTTTTAGGCTAATTAGTACTCTGCTTTTCTTGATAAATTGTGTGTTTTCAGTTAGTGCTCCTCCAAATTTTTCATTGGTACATTTTAGTTCTTAATAGACTGCCTTCCAAACTAAAAAAATAATTGAAATTAGATGATCTAAGGAAGAGTGTGCTGATTACTGTATCTTCTTCGTATTCTTACATAACTCTGGAACAAAAGGATGAAGTCCTGTTTGCCCTATTAATTCCAAGCTTGTAAGTTGCAAGTTAAAAAGCCATTTATCCTGCATAGGTATAAATAACATGGGCTTCTCTAGTTGCACATGGCACAAGACAACTCCTTTTTGAAAAAAAAAAAACCTTAAATGTTTGGATTGGATCACATTTTCAAATTGAGAACATGAAAATATATCATTTTTAATGGACTTTTGTGAGAATAAATAGTGGATATATTTATTACATAGCGTATTCAAACTTCTGTACGTACAAACTTATTACTAATACCAATTAACAGGATCACACTCCTGTGGCAGCACTTGCATATACATTCTGCTTTCAGATTTCCCAACCAAGCAAAAATGCTGCAAAAAATTTTTAATCTGTGCAATAGGAAGCAGTATTGATTTTACCAGACAGCAAGTCACAAGTTCTTGTCAAGTTATTTGCAAAAATCACCTGGAGACATCATTTGGATTCAAACTCGTTTGTTTTGTTACTGATTTTGAGGTGATTACTCAAAGGAGTTTCATAAACGTTCTCTGTCCCTCTGGTTCCATATCTGTTGCTCTCTTCTCTCTTTAGCTTCCCACAGGAAAACCTACATCATGACTGCTGTCCAACTTGTTAAATTGTGTGCTTTACCTCTTTTAGTTCATGCATGTAGTCTGCTCAATCCAGGTGGGATAACCATTGTGTCTTAAGGTGAACAGGATTCTGCTGTAAGGGCAAGGCAGAATTTATAAATGGTTTTGGAAAATAGACCACATGCATGCTTAGCATCAATGTTTGTGTTCACGGTAAGTCAGACCTTAAATACGCAAGCAGTTTTAGTTATGCTGCATAGTGGTTATTTAGTTCACTTTAAATAGTGGTTTTGCCATCTCCATCTTTTAGAAGAGGGATAACAGATGAACAGAAAGATCACAGATGTCACCAATTAGAAACAAACCCTCTCTTTTATTGAATTTGATACTGTTACACAATCAAAAAGAAATACAGTCACAAGTATGTCAAAATGTTTCAAGAGAAATATCAATTGCAATACGTTGTACTTGGTTCCAAAAAAGAATTCCATTAAAATATACCACTTCTTCATGAGAGAATACTGCTATTATTCACAAAATCTACGATACTGTATAAATCCAGTAGCAAACTTTAACTTTTTGGTAACTTGCTCAAGGTAAACAGGGAAGCAGAAGGAAAATGACAGCTCTTTTCTAGAATTTGAATCAAAAAATCAGTTCTCCAGAATAGAGCTTTCCAGGGAGTCAAGTGCCTAATCGCTAATGATATTTTTAATGAATACTGGTTACCCAGCTCACGTGAATTCCTATGAAAACAGTCTTCCTACAGAGTACTACTGGCCTGTGAAGTGTTTATTTTCATGCCGGACCTTCACAGTTTGAATAACATGCATTAAGTGCAGTGACATTTGAGTGAGATGTGTGTTTTGTTCAGCAGCAGCTAATCAGCAGGGAGGGGGACAGATGGTTGACCTCGGGCATGGCCAGCTTGGCTGACAGCTCCAACCTTCCACAGCACTGCTCATCAAAGGAAGCAGTTCATTCAGCACCATAACAGGGGAGAAAGCTTGCCAACAGATACAGATGCAACAGCCCACATTTCTACCTTTAGCTACCATTGTTTAGCTGTTTAATTAAACAGCTTTTTAAATAATGAAAATTAGTAGTAAATACACAATAGTTTAACCTGTAATCATCAGACATTTTTGATTTTACAGTTGTATTTCATTGGAAGCAGATCTGATCAATTTGTCCAAGATAAGCTTTGACATCTTTAAATTGTCACCAGTGTTATGTGTAAGGTTGTAGTTGTTCTTTCTGGCCTTAATCCGTGATTCTTTAATTCAATAATTACCTAGGGAGAGTTTAATGTGTGTACGCAGACACACAGGAAAGGAAATTTAAATAGTAAATTGTTTCCATTTCACCCAGAGGTTTCCAGAGATCAATATAATCCAAGCCTATCTCACTACATGGGAGGAAGGTATGTTAGAAAGCTGTACTTTGGATGCCAGGCTACCTTAATTTACTCAGTATGTTACACCTCAGATCAAGTTACTGGACAGCAGACTTAAGTGACTTCTTGGGAGCTACAGCTGTAGTTAATTATAACTACTTTCAGGTAAAGGAATGAATGATATCGTAAGTACAAGTTAAAAATTCCTTTACCTTTTAACAAAAGGTTAAGCTTATCAACAACAGTCATCACTTAAAAACATCAGTTGGAATCCATATGTAAAGATAATAGTTTTGCTATGCCATGAAGGCATAGCTTGACTACTGCTGTAGTCACAATAACCTTCTGGAACCTAACTTTGTTAGTCTCCTCAGTTCATCATTTTCACATAATGTAGCACATTTCATATGCAGAGGAAAACACTGTATCTACCTCCAGTTGTTTCTTTACTACTGGCAACGAATAAATGCTCTAATATAGTGCCTCAACATTTTAAAAAAAGTAGCAAGTCAGCAAAGAAATTATTCAAAATCACAAAGAAAACATTTAGAAAGCAATGTATTCTAAAGGCTGTCATCCCAAGCAGATTTAGAATCAGGCTGTGTATTCCTAGTCTACACCAAAAAAAACCCCAACAAACAAAAACAACCAAAACCAACAAAACCCACCATGACCACAAAGCAGGTAGATGTTCTTCTAGATTTTGTGATCTTGCATCTGCGTTTAGCAAGACTCTTACAACACTAAAGCTTTTCTCTGGGAACTTTTCTCTGTTACAACACTGTTACTTTTCTCTGGGAGATTTGGTGTGTTTTTTTCTTTTTTTTTTTTTTTCTCTTCCTTTTTTCTAGAGTAAAACAAATACAGCTACTGCAATCCATTCCCTCCCTTTGTTTCAGTCACTTTCACTAGGACAGTAAACAAATGCTATGCCTTGTTGTTACACAAAATAAAAAAAAATGTGAGAGTTGGGAAGATTCTTACATGAAACATAGCTCGTTTAAATCCGCAGCTGCTGTCGTTAAGACCAGAGATGACTAAAGCAGGCTCATAACCATAAATCATATGGGTGACTTAAGTTTTCCTCCTCTTTTTGACATGGATTTTTCTCCATGAAAATTTACTGTCCTCTTAAAGTACACTGAAGAGGAACTGACAGATCCAAACAGGTCAGGCTCCTCCAAGAGGATAGCAGAACAACATGAAGCAGGACGGTATGAAGTTTCTCTCAGGAGATGAAGAGGGATGACCCACCAGGCCAGACCCACCTGTACCTTTCGCATGTCTGCAAGACTCTCCCCACTATCTTACTGAAGCACCATGTTAGTCCATGCAAAGCTAAGCATAAGGGATGCCCCTCACTGCTGACACTTTACCCAAGCCTTTAGCAACTTCACTATTAAACCTTTTAACTGCTGACAGAGGAAGGGATGCCATGGAAAAAAAGCTATCCAAGAGCCCTCACACAGCAGGTATGCAGTAGCTCTGCTGCTTTTATTCAGAGAACTTTATAAGCTTTGAACACTTAAAGGCTGCGTTAAAAATGTTTAATATTCAGTACCAGGTGTGTATATATATATTCAAAGTGTTCTCTGTACAAGGCTTCAGCTCTAGCTTAGCGCACCTACATGCTCTCTCCTCTCTTTGTGCAACTTCTACTCAAAACTTTAAGAAGTATGCAGCTGTCTTCTGCTACCAGTGCCTTATCTTTTTTTTAGTTGGTAGCTAAGTCTCCATTCAATTTAATGAAGTTGTGTCAGTTTGAAAAGTGCTCGTTTTGGTGAAACTAATTTTAGAAAACAGCTTAAAACTTATGTACCATTATATTGATTTCAAAAGACTCAGAAGAGTCCCAAGAAAACAAAGTTTCCAAAATAAAACCAAAATAATTCTTGTGACACTCCACATTTGATTTCTTACGTTAAGTTTTTTAAACAAGTTTGAAGAATGCACAGAATACCTTGACCATATTTACACATCACAAGGTTGTAAGTGGCATTGTGTTTTATGACAGCACAATGAGAAGTCACCTAGTCAAAGTTACTGAGTCAACAACACAAGAATATAGAACAAGCTTTATAATCAAGTACCAGCTTAATTTTTTAATCATGCAGTTTTGTGATAAAAAATCCACCTTTAATTGATCACTCCTGTGAATTTTATTTTCCTGCTTTCCAGTGTTACCTTGACAAAGCTTCCAGAGACAAGCCTTTAGGCCGTTCACAAAGAAGAATCTTTCCACTCTATAGTAACACAAATATGCTGTCTCCTCACTTTCAAGTTTGCTAACTGGTGCGGTAACAGATTTAGAAGTTTAACATCTTTGGCGAGCAGTAGTACAACACTGTCTAGGAGACTTCGGTACTGAACAGGCTCAAATAATTAACGCAGAGATGTTACAATCAAAATAAGGAAGCAGTGATTTCCAACCAACTCTAAGTTAAAAAGGGAACACGGATGAACAATAACCACTAACAAAAATATAAATTATCTCATTTCTCTCAGATAACACACTCCCCAAGGGGGCCTGGTCCACATATAGTTTATTGATGTAAGAAAACAATACAGTTAGTGTTAGATCCAACCACAAAGAGCAAAAGAATGAGTGGATGAAGATTTTGTACAGTACATATAGGAAAATAAGATGTTTGTGACAACTATATATTTCTAAATAAAAAGGCTTCTAAATATATTCAAGTTATTGAAATCTACATGAAAACATACGGATGTTAATAGCAACAAGGTGCATAAAACCAAAACATCAAAATATTGAGCAACTCAATGATGTACTAGATAAAACTTTGCTAACAATGCAAGATGTTTTACAATCTGCTTGAAATATCACCTATACCACACAGGGTAAGCTGAACATTTAGATTTAAGATCATACACAATATTAGCATTAACTTCAACAACTACAGGCAGGGAATTTTTTTTTTTTTAAGCTGGCAAAGTTACTACTTTAAGAACATCAAACTTTCTCTAAATTGAGAATGTATCCAAATAAAATGCTGCTAGCCCTTTCCAGATAAAGCCTTTCCTTTGACTAACCACACTCATTTAAGTCAAAAGCATAAGACAGCATTTAAGAACAATTTATATTACAACGTGACTAAAATAATGACATAATCCATGTTTAAACATGATTTCATAGGCAAACAAAAGAAGATTCTTCTTAAAAACTAGTTTTTATAAATGCAGAATATATTGCATGAGGAACTGCTGGTATTTTTTAAGAAAATATATTGTGCGATTGTGGCTACAATGCACTGCTGCAAAGCATTGTTGTTTCTTATAAAAACTATTAAAATAAAAAACTTATTTGAACATAAAGAGTGAGAGAGCACAAGTCTTCCAACTACCTATTAAGAGCAGGATGGAAGTATTGCCAGTTTTTCCTGTGTTGACATTTTACTAATGGTAAGTTTCGGTGACCAACTCCCCAGCCAAAAAATAAATATTTTTTTAAAATCAGGTGCATATTTCAAAGCTGCTACTGCAATTGTGTTTTAAATGTAATGGACTTAAAAGTGTACCAAAGAATTATAAAAATGCACTACAGTTTGAGTTATTGTTACATAAAGAACATATTAAAAAGACTGTCAAAATAAGTAGAAAGGGGATCAAAACTGAACTAACTGAATTAGTGCAGTACTGTAGCCAGGCTTCTAAAATCAGATATAGAAAATATAAATAGACTGCTTTAGGTGATGATTCACCAGTGTCCAAAAAAGGAACAAATATTGTGAAAGCTCAGTTAACTTGATCCAGAGCTCTGAGCAGTTCTTCACCCTGTAGCAGGTTTCTGTTGCCTTGTATGGGAGCGTTTACTTCACAATCGTAACTCGTGAGTTGGGGTAGTCCACTTTCATCCATTGACTGCCCTAGAAGTTTACTTGCTATGTCTGAAGAGGGAGGGGAAGGAGAAAAAGTGCACTTTATTCACCATGCCTAACCTTTCCTCCAAGACAGTTCATAAAGGAGGCAAGTTTGGGTATGTTTTTGTCACTCTGTTCTCTTTCACTCAGCCCCCTCCACCCCTCTCTACATATTAAAAGAGGATACTAACCAGTTGATAGTAGAATGATTGTCTTTTGCTCCACTCCATTATGACCATTTGTTTTGCATCCCTTTACACGTTTCCAAGCAAGTGATGCGTTTCCCCCACGGTCACCTGTCTGCTGGAATAAAGACCCCTAGAAAGAAATGAAATAAATCTCCTTTAATGAATACTGTATCTTTCTAGCCCTCCACATCCCTCTTCCAAATTGCAGTTCCTGTCACTAATTACTAATGTAGGCACTGTTACAATTTAAAGTGGACTTTGTTCAGAACTTGGGGAGAAATACATTTCCAAGTACACTGGCCTTGAAAGTTATTTAAAAGAAAACTGAATCAGATTTCAAGACCTTACTTCCCTTACAGAAAATAATCCTGGTTATCATTAGTTACCATGCTCAAGATTAGCATGTACATGTACAACATACACACCCATTTAATTACCACTGCTCTTATGTGACTAAGCATCAGGTTTTCACTGAAATCTCTCATGGTTTTCTGCACTGGAATTAATAGTGTAGACAGGAGATTCAGGAACCTCGGTAGGTCGATTCTATCTAAATTTAAGATGTAAATTCTGCTTGTCTTGTGGGGAATGCAGTCCTAAGCCATTCCAATGCAGGTACGGCTCCTTAGTTTATTGTTTTGACAGCAGCATAGAAGATACAGAGATCAGAAAGCTTTCAAGGGCTCCGTATAATTAGGATAAGTAAGAAGCTGCCACTGGAACAGATGGGATGGAAGGAAAAAATGCCATCTTAATATCAAGTTTGCTAGCAAAAGTAGCTGAATCTGCAAAGTTTTTTCTTCTTAGTAGTACTGACTGCTGCAAAAAGAGGAAAAAGTATTTCAGAATGCTGCCATTACCCTGAACACTTAAAATAGTAAAGAACATATGTTTTCAGGTTATAAAACATCTATGCAAGTCAAAGGACAGCTGTGTAATAAAAGTTATAGTTAAACAACTGTGACTTAGAAGCTGCATTTCAGAGGGAGGTTAGTCACCTACATCACTGCTGGTGTTTTGGTTTGGTTTTTTTACTGTGAATGTAATACAGCCCTTCATATTTAAAAAGGTATAGCTGGTATCTTTTTCAATGTAATGATTTGGATCATTATTTCATAATATTACTATAACACATCTTGCCCTTGTCTAATTCTCCTGTTTTCTAGAAGTCTAAAGTAGTAATTTACTTTGGTCTTCACTTATTTTCACTCTTTGCAAAATAAATCCCACTTCCTTACAGTTAAGAAGTTGTGGCAAGTTTTTGCACAATCCCAGAATACCATGTACTGTAAGCCTGGACTTAATATCATTTTTCTTCTGTGTGTGTGCAAGGTCTAGTTCATCCTCTCAGAAATCCATTGTGGAAAAAGCAGCCAAACAACAAAAGCACTTGCTTGAAATAAATGTCAGTAAGAACCAGCTATATGGAAAATTCAGCTTCTGACTGTGAAGAAACCATCATAATATTTACAATGTTTTTGTCAGATACAGAAAAAAAGAAAAAGGTTTAACAAAGGATGAATTTTGAACCTATAAGCATTAAAAGGCACTAAGCATAGAAGCCTGAATGCTATTACAGCAGTCAATACAGACCTGCTTATGTTATGTGTATTTAATTACATCCCGTGCCATTTTGAGTATTTTTATCAGCAACACTATATGACAGCTGTAACACCACTGCATGAGAAAAAGGCAAGGGAAGGCAATAAAATTTCTCAGAGAGCTGTGAATTCTTACAGAGCTACTGGAAGCAAGAGAACAACATGCATGAAAGTGCAAAGAAAGCATTTAGCAAATGAAAACAATGGCATAACTACAATTATATTTTTTTTTTTTAAATATTGCCTGCTTGCCTCAGAAAAAATGGACATATAAAAGCTTTCTCAGCTCTCCTAGAGAAAGCACTAATAAAGACACTATATAGTGATTTCTCTCATGCTCAAACCAGAACGCTAATGCAGGAATAATTCATAGCTCAGAAGTAATCCTGCACTCTAAGACATGATGGGTGACTACACCTAGGAGACGGACCACTAGAGAAACAAAGAATCTCAAAGTCTACATTGCAGTAGAGCAACTAAGAATTAACTGTCCAAAACTTAAGATAAGTGGGAAATTGCAATGAAGGCAAGAAGAGAGGTAACAGTAGGTAATGGCAAAGCTCAAGGTTTCAAAATACTAAGAACTGTCAGTAAGAGACAAAGATTACAGAGACAAAATACCCTTCTAGAAAGTAACAAGCTGGATAGCCCCTATTAAGTGACACAAATCTAACAATACCTAAGAATTTTCTTTTGAATGCCTAGGACAGATGATGAGCTACTCAGCCACACACACTAATACTACAGAAAGTGTGCATGAAATGGAAGTAGTAGTAATACCTTTGCTAGGTTATATGAATTCTATTCCCTTATGGTTCAGAGATGGTCTTGTTATCTGATCAGATAAAGGAAACTCAGACTCGATGGGAAAACGAAAGCACAGAAAGAAGCAATAAGAACAGTCTCCAGCACTGACAAATATGAACACTGAGTTTGAATTCAAAAGTGAAATAAATATGGCAATTACAAACTTAAAATGTGATGTCTTACATTTGTACACATTCTACTGAAAAACGTGTATGTTCACAAAAGATATCTTCTATCTAATCAAGACGTGTTTGGGTATAGAGGACACTTTTGAAACAGCTGACAGTAAGAGAGAACTAAAGTCAGTATCTGCATATATGTGGGAATTTCACTATCAAACAATTATCTCTGATCCCAAGATTCCACTGCATACCAACAGCTAAACTCAGGAGTCTGCACTGATGCCTCATTTCAGAAATTGCAAGGTTAAAAATGCATATTTTAAAACGGTAAAACAAAACTCACAATTCCAACTGCCTGAAAAAGTGAACCATCATGTTCCATTTTTCGTTTTCTCTGAGCATTATGCAAAGCTAGCATCTTTGGATTTAGTTCTTCATCCATTGCAGTAGATCTAAGAAAAATTGATTCAGGCTGTTAAGACGTTTCTACTATCCTCAACCCATTCTTCTTTTGTGGACACTTATATACAACATCACAGAACTGAATTTATGAACTATACTACTTTTCTTTCATAATCGACTCATTTCAACAATCATTGTCTACGAGCATAGCAAATGACAGCTTTTGATCTTGCTGTGAAGCTCAGAATGAGTTACAACAAAAATTTTAGTCTTTGCAGAAAGAAAAAAAAAAAAAGCATAAAAGTTCAGCAATTCACTTTCAACAGAAAGGAGGGAGGGAAGGGTGAGAAAAAAGTCTATTCTGAGTATTTCTATATACAGATAAATCTTCTATGTACCAAAAGTCTGATGTTTGACTTTGTGGAATTCTCTATAATGATACATATGTACTACGTATGCCACAGTCTAGCCCATCCTGAAATAGGGTTCATTTTAAAAGCAATAAATGTAGCACACAGACTGTAGTCACCTCTTACCTCATAACAAAGTGGACAAGAAAAGCATCAGAAATATTGTATGGGTATAACTACTTGTAAATTGCCTACTGCATTCCTTTAAAAAGGGTGCATGTCAGATACAAGAGCAGAAAAAAATTATGAACAATGTTTGCATACAGTAGCTGCCTATTACATAAGATGATTTTGTAAAAGCTACTGTGAAATTAATTTTAGGGAAGCTTACTATAACAAAAAAACCCCACCCTTGTTTCCAGTGTCCAAATTTAAATGTATCGATTTCCACTTTGAAGTAGAATGCCAAAGACAACATACAACAGCTGTCCGTATTTAAAAGTGTATTATATCTTATTTCTTGATCAGATACTAGGGCTTAAACTTAGCTTTTAAAATACCTTTTATTCAGAGTGACTGTTAGCAAACTGGGTGCTCCTGGAGAAGATTTTTCCGTCTGATCCAATGTTCCTTTTCCTGCTCTGATTGGAGATGCAGTTCGACTCCTGTTCCCACTGTACGGTGACGCTGGGGCACTACTCGTTTCATTGACTACGTGGGCAGGAGATGAAGGAACAATTAGTGTCTTCACGTCATCCACATGTTCTGTCACTGGTTTTATTTCATCAGCAGTACTTGATGGTGTCTGAGTCTGCTGAAATATGGTAATGGTGGCTGCATTTTGAGAGCCAGAAGAACTGCTTTCCAGTGGAGATAGCTGATCAAAGGATCGCAGCTGGAAGTCATCATCCATTGGGATGTAAGGAGCCAACATCTCCAAATCTAAATCAGTTTCCTGGAAAAGACAAGAGAAAAAATATCAATATGTAAGAACATCTCAGCTATGACTTCATGGCTTCATTAAGGCTCTTCCTTTTACCAGATCCTTGCAATATTTTTTTGCAATTTATTTTAATAAAAATATTACGTAAAAGAGGAAGGAAGTTCCTGAAGACATTCTAAGAGAAAGAGAACCATGCTGAGAATAAGTATTTGAGATACAGAATGTTAATGTACATTACCTGAGTAGAGAATGGATTTTTTGCTTCTGTATCTATTGCAAAAAGTTTCTCCACTAATTCCAGCTTGAATTCATTAGCCATATCATTATCCACATCAAAGCAGTAGTCGTTGGGACTACTGGGCTGTGAAAACATTTTGAGTGCAGTTTTAAGTTTCTGTCATTACATCATTTTGCATTGTATCTACAGATTCTCTGAAAAATGTTCTAATGTAAAAACTAATTCCAAGCTATAGTTGCACAAAATTAAAATGGGAAAGGAACACATAATTATCAGTATACATTCAAATTTACCCCACTTGGGAAGCACGCAATTAGTTGGAATCTGGAAGTAACCTCTACAGTAATTTATTGCAACTAATTTGCTATTTAGAGGAGTTGTCTCTGAACCATTCTTTTCTAGGAAGACCAATCCCAAGCTCTTCTTATTTCTATCAGGTGGCATTGTAGGCACATGCGAGATTCACTTTAATGAAAAGATAATTCTCAGTATGAAAATTTATCTTTCTTTCCTCAGATCATGACACAAGCTTAAGTCACAACATAGAAATAATTTTCAGTTCTTGTCTTGGCTGCATCCTTAACCAGGTTTGCTCCACAAGACTTAACAGCACATACATTTTTAATGACAGCATATCCAAATTACGAAACTAACCTCAGGTGAACTTTGGCTGGTACTTGCATCAGAAGGGCTGGTTGGTTGCTCTTGCACCTGAGGCATGGTAAAAGAAAGTTCGAGTGGCTCTGTGTTTGGCTCCAGCTTTGATACAACTTCTCTATTGAGTGCAGGATCGGCATTGCTACGAAGTGGCTTTGTAGTTTCAGAGGCAGGTAGTGGGGACATTGCCATATTTATATTCTGCAATTTCTCACTGGATGAGGGGAGCATTACATCGTTATACAAAGGAACTTCATCACATTGTTGTTCATCAGACTCTATAAAAATTAAAAGAAACCATCAATCTAAGTAACAATACTGTGCGTGTCTACGGACCTCATTAAATTTAAACAGCAGCTGAAATACCACTAGGCAACTCATACTGTGAGGTTATTTTTCAAACTTTGCTGTGAAATACTAACTTTACTAATTAGCATGCTCTCCAATTTAAACGCACACCCACCATTACTGCCGAAATCTAGAGAGATAATTGTGTCTCCAGCAGCTGGGGCCAGCACAGT
This sequence comes from Ibycter americanus, assembly GCA_035590275.1. Lineage (NCBI taxonomy): Eukaryota > Metazoa > Chordata > Aves > Falconiformes > Falconidae > Ibycter > Ibycter americanus. The sequence continues at coordinate 31,437,294 of JAVJGI010000063.1, forward strand.
TAAAGCATCTGGTTCCTGTTTAAGTTTTTCAAATAGGCTGTTAGTATCATCCAGGTCATCTTTGCTGAATATTTTGGTCATTTTCATATCAGGAGACTCCACTGGTTTCAGCATACACTCAGTTTGTCCAAGGGAAAAAATCAAGTCCTTCTGAACAATTCCACTGTCAGACAGAGAGGAAGATGACTGTCAAAGAACAACTAAAAGGAATAAATTCAGACTTGAACGTTTTTTAAGTTGGAAAAAAAAAAAACCCAAAACAAAGAAACCCTCCAAAACCACCACACACAGCCCAAAATTACCAAGATAGGAGCTTTTAAGATTATTTTTTTTTTACTCATTCTTTCCTCAAATGTAATAGACAAAGCCGGCACTAATTGTGGTGCCATCAGAAAAAGCAACAAAAATAAACATGCCTTTCTGAAAGCACTGAGAAAGCGAGGAAGAAAAAGTCAGGTATTTCCTAAAACACTTTTCTTTGTTTTAAACGAACGTGCAGTATGTTGGTAAGATTGATACTTGTACATTCACTGAAGTTTTGAAAAACTAGTTTAAGACTATTATACAATTGCAAAAAACCAGTCAACAAGTCTGCCTTCAGTTGAAGCTTTCAATTAAAACAGGAATTCTAAGGAAGAAAAAGATAAATGGGACTAAGAAAGACACCATTTACTGCTGCTCTCACTCCATGACTAAAAGTTATTAGTGAAATTAACTGCTCCAGACTGTGGACAAAGATTAGAGAGTTGTCTAGAATGCACACAAATTCTCAAATGGTTGCATTGCAGCAGTACAAAAGAGACCAGCCCTACACTCATTTGCCTGCAGAGATCTTCCTACTGACGTCACTAGATCAAAAAAGTGGGGTTTTTTTTCAAATGCAATTCCTAATCCCAGGACTGGCAGTATTCTAAGCAAAATTTCATTGGTAGGAAATTGTAACACCGTAACATATTCAACAGGGGATCAATTCTCAGCAAGTTGAAAAAAGATGCAGTGCCATCAGAACCTGACTTTGTTTTCAATAAAGATGATGACAAAGAATAGCAATGTCCGCTCAACTTACCTCAACACATAGTTTACACACACTATGCACTGTGGCTGAGAATTCTTAGTGTTGTATATGACAGTTGCTTGAGTTTCAACCCAGACATAGCCACCTTGTTTAGCAAGCATTCTGTATTGTCCTGTTGTCACCTGCCCTTTTGTGAACACTAAAAGCAGAAAGGACACCAGCTTTAATTACAGGCAGAAAAAAACAAAACCCATTTAAGGTAAGTATTCACTGCAGATTCAGGTCTACAATTAGAAGAAAGCCCTCGTTCTTCTGCTGCTTCCCCCTGGTGCTGTATCCCATCTCTTGTAGTTGGAAGGCTTTAAATACATCTTTTTACTTACTGTCATGGTGTGTTTTGGTCAGATGATCAGAATCCAGCGCATGATAGTACTCATAGATTGAGCGACCCAGGAGTTCCTCTGGCTCATACCCCATCAACTCTGTAATTCTTTAAAACAAGTAAAAAAAAATTGCTAAGTAAAAGCAGACATAGGCTATCACAAATACTAGAGCAGTTGGATGCTTGCACATCTAGAAAAATCCTAACTTCCATACACATTAGCAGCAATTCTGGTTTACTGAAAGTTTTCATTTTGAAATAAATTTCCATTTTTTATGCTTCTTTTAAAGGGAAATTTCAGCAGGCACAGAATTTTATTTCTCACTGAATACTTCTAAATCATGTCCTATGCTAGACAGGATTAAGTAAATCCCTGCTTCCTAGACTTTTTTTTTTTCCTCTTTTTTTTTCTGAAAGGTAGACCAGCTACTTAGGGACTAGTGTATCCAGCTTACACAAATATGAGAATTTAATAAAATAAAAGACATGCTTCAACAGTTTTAAGCCTGCAACTAAGAGAAATAGGTACGATTTATTCTTCCCACTCAACCACGGCCAGCTTTTAAAGAAAACACCATTTTCTTCAGCCCCTAGAGGGCATTGCTAACCAGGGGAACACAATTTTTTTGCCTATTCTACATGCAGAATGTGACCAAGGAAGTACCTTATGTGACACCATCAGTCCTAGAAAGGTAGTCACAGCAGAGGACAGGAAATAACTTGCACTAACATCTTTTTCCATTTAACTGCAGCACTAGTTAGGAGCTCGGTTTTGTTATAAAGAAAAGGAAACGGGCAGTAACAAATACTACCAGATTAAGAACACAAAACCCCCTGAAACCACAAAAAACCTCAGGCCAATGATTCCCTTCACTTTTGTTTTTCAAATTTGTCAAGCTAAGTTTCCAGAGGATAGTAAGAACAGTCTTATGTATTTGACTACATCCATGATTTGTACCAGAACACAAAATTTTTCAACATTTTCAACAGCAGATGTATCATAGTGAAAGTACAGCTGAAATTTTTTGGTTTTTTTCTGAACTGGAGAAAGCAGGCACTGACCTCCCGAGGAATGGAAAGGGGGGAGGTGGTAGCAATGAAACACATCTGACAAGCGTTACACAAACACTCTTTTCAGTCACCAAAATGCACCACCATCTTTGACAATCCTAAAATCCTTCCTGTTTTTTCAGGGTCTGGAAGAATCTTCTCATTTCAATTTAATCACTGCCACTACACTAAAGACCAGTTTGAACAAGCAGTTAACTGCAGGCAAAGGATTTATTCCAAAGCAATAACCCTGCACCCTCCTTAAGATTTAAGAATCTGGCTTTTAAATAAGACATCCTAATCAGTTAGTAAAAGCCAAAGCATCCCACCGATGATTCCATCGCGCAGATGAATCAAGTTAACAAGACTACATAAATGTACATTAGCCAACAAGTACCAACCCTGCAAATCCTTCAAATTAATTTTTTTAAAGTACAAAATATGTATTACCTTTCATCACAATAGGAAAATTTCATGTCAAGGCTGTGACGACTGAGGAACGTTTTACTGTCCAAGGGGACCTCAATGTTTGATGGATGAGGAATAGGTTCACAGATCAACACCAGACACGTCATGGGAGGCTTTTTGTAGCCACAGTGAGTTTGATTACCACATGTGTCGTATACACGAATGTGTCCGGTGCAGTGGAGTACCTATGGGAAAGTTGTACTTTAAAAAGAGACTAAGTTCTTGCCTGTCAGACAACACACTGTTGTGTTTCCGTTAGCGCACCCAGCGTGAAGTTCTTCCCCTCCCCTCCCCTCGAAATGACAGCCACACCAGACAGGCAGCAGCGCTTTCAGATGGGTGGCTGAAGGGGAGCAGCAGTTCTCCTCCCCGCACTACACAGACTGCGATGCGTACACAGGCTGCCAACTCTTTCCTCTCGGGTGCTGGCTGAAGCAACGCTAGACATTTCTGCAATTCTGTGAACTGTTCTTCTTTGGAAAAGTTACCTTAATGACGACACTGAGAAGCAATTGCCTCAGCAAAAGGCATCTTACTATTTAAATGTTATGGTAATAGTAGCAACCTCCATTTTAGCTCTTCTGCAGACATGGCGTTAGAGATCAAATATATTCTTCAAGAGACAAGAAGTTTTGCATTTTGTGTTTTGTTTTTTAACAATTCTGAGGTAGAAATTGTTCACAGACAGCAGCAAAGAAGTTGTTTGATCCAGAATAACTAAATTTAAGTTATAAAAGAGAATTGTGAACCACAATACCACTCGATACAGTAAAAGGTTACTTTTTGTCCAGAGGAGAAAAAGCATTCACTGCAGAAAGTTATCAGGCTGGGCTCTTTTTGTTCCAACTGTTACAAAAGGGATAGCCAGCAGCTTCAGAAAGAATGGTATTGAAGTCCTTCAGAGAGACCTCAACTGTCACATTCACAGTGTCAAATCAAAAGAAATCAGGTATCAGCATAAGCAGGGTCAAGTATTTTTTTCTCAGAGGAGAAGGCTTTATGCAAATATATTTAGTAATTATAATTTCTAGTGAGTTACCTCTAATTTAAAAAGGAGAATTCATTAAAAGAGTTTTGAAAAACTAATTTTACAACATTGTCTCAGTTACCTCTGTGACGTATTCAGCATTAAAATTCAGCATATTGAAACACAATCATTAAATTAGTTAAGCACTTAGTGAAACTCAAGCTCATTACATGAAGTAAAAATGTTGAAATATAGTGTTAGGACATCTGAAGAGGAAGCTGCCAAACTACGTAAACATTCCTTTGCATTAGTTACCTTCCACGTAGCAGACTTTATATTCACTGTTCTTCCCCTGCTAGTCAGTGTACACTTCATTCTGAGAAAAAAGCTGCGCTCTGTGTTTTGCTCTTTGCCCTTTTTCACAGGACCTAGCAAAAAAGCAAATAGTAACCCAATTCTTAAGCTCTTGGATCATCTTCCAAAGGTATAAAAAAAACCCCAACATGTTATGGAACTCTAAGACTAGGGAGAGACCCCAAAAAATTAAAAAGATTGATAAACCTAACAGCACTTCCGGTAATAACTTCTCAGGACTAATTTTACTGTGAGGTAAACAAAAACCTGAAGTTTCAATGTTTTAAGAACTGTATTGTAAAAACGTGCAGAATGAGAAGTACTGTTGAGTTGGTTTGCATTGAAATGCATCGGTAACTCTCTGTAGGGAGGTTCAAATCAAATAAGCTTTGGCCTGTAGCTCTTCAGGACTGCAGTATTTAAAGTTTTTCAATTCAAAATTAACAACTCTGCTGTTTACATGCATCCAAATATCTCCAGGGATTTACACTCAGAGTAAACAGGGACCAAGTTTTTAAACACATTCTTAGCATTCTCGATTCTTGGCAGGGGGGAAGTCAAGAAATCCTAATGCAAATTAATGTTAGTAGCACTCATTTTTTGGCCCTACTTGCTAACAGCAGGCTTTAAGTTCAGTTTTTGCCTTTACAGGGCAGAACCTTTCAGAGTCAATTACTAGCTAGGCTATTCTGGGCAAAGAAAATGCAAACTGATCCCATCAAGAAAGCTGCAAGCAGCTCGCTCTGTGTGGAGGAAGGAAATAAAACACTTAGGATAAGGAGCAAGTAGAAGAGTGAGTTTGCCAAGACATGCCAAGGACATACCAAATCATGGCAGGGGGTGGAAGTTTACAACATGTAAGCTTACTTTTGATACAAGTTTATATAGTAATTTGCTCTCCTTCTCCACAGACAATAGTAGCTATGAAATTCTTCATGGTGGCTTGTACTGCAGCTACTAATTTCACAAAATTAATTAGAAAAATGTTAAAGCCCCATGCTACATCATCTATAGCTTCTAGTAGAAGCAAAGACTAATGGGGGCAAGCTGACTTTATGCCACATCAAAATATCCTCAATAAAGGAGAGGGAAAAAAACCTAATAAAAATACAGCAGAGTTCAGAGAAGTGGCCAAAACTTATTTAATTCAGTATCTTTTTGAAAGAGTTAAACCACTCTAGAAATTCATAGTTGAAGATCACACAGCATTATTATTACCAAGTCCCAATGCTTAAAGCTCCACTTTAAGAAGCAACTGTAAAAGATGAAGCAACTTTCTCAAGTCTGATTGAGCACTGAACTTTATTTTTTTAAATTGCCAGCTCTGAAAGATTAAAAAGCAACTTCATAAAATCAGAATGAAGTTCAGTTTTTCCGCCAATCACAGTTATATTCATTTGCACCTGTACAATCCCAAAGGGGAATATTTAATACTCAATCCAAAACCAAAATAATTCCACTTATGCAAAAGCTGCAGTAGAATGCAACCTGGGAATACTAATAAATATAAAAATGTACTATTATTACTGTAATTTAGACTTTTGTCTGCCAACTTCATTTGCAAAACAGATTTTGTAATAATACTTTCCAGACATCTTATTCCAGTCTAGTCAATTTCAACAAGCTAGAGGTGGTTTGCAGGAAACTCAGAAATACAACATTTTTAAGAATAAGTTTTTGCAACAAGACCAGGTTTTTTACACTGCTTTAGTGAAGTTGTTTCCCCAACCCCAGCCCAATCCCCAGATGCATTACTGTATTCCAGAGGCGGAGGGGGGGAAGTCTAATCTAGCCTCATTACACTTACTTCAATACTATGGGCAGACAAGTTTAGAAAATGCTTACAAAATCAAAGTTGGGGCCCTTAACGCTATGATATCTTATCAGGTCTCTTCCACTGAATTAAATAGAAAGCCAACAGAAAAGATGTCTGATTTACAGTGCTACATGAAAGCAGAGGTTGGGCTTGGTAATTCATCACTATCTAGATTCAGAGTCCATACAACCCTTGTTTGATGAAACAGGAATTAGAGAGGTCGGATTTTAGACTTTAGCAACTGAGCAAAGCAGATTTGTTTGGAGGCATGCAGGCTGCCAAGTCTTTATAGTCATTAACAAACCTTTAGAAGACATAAAAGCAGTAATTCATGGGCATTTGTTAAATTCAAAAGTACACAGAACATGTGAACACAGTGTTCCACTCCCTCAGATGGAGAAGAGTCAGAAATCTGTGAAAAGATACCAATTTCATGCACCAATTAAAAGGTGCAGAGAAGCATCAATCCCAAAGCCCTTTTTGGGGCTGTCCAAGTACTCTCTGATCAGTTTTTTGTGTCCTAAATATAGTATCCACAGATTTCCGGAAGAAAGCATTTTCTTTTAAGTTGTTCTGTGAAGGCAAGCTCAGACCAAGACTAATGCACCAATTTTAACTTCTCCATACCCTTCTATAGCAATTGCTTAAGATAATTCTCATTCAACCTACCTCTAATTTTATCCCTGTAGGCACATTAATTCTTTCAATCCCCAATAACTCTGTTTTAGTCATTAATTTTGTTTTAGATTAAAGAGTACCAGTGAAGTCTCATCTCTCCTGCAGTTAGGATATTGCCAAAACATTTTGGTTTTTTTGTTACTATCTCTGAACAAGGTTTATTTTGAGATTTAAGCAGCAAAACACACTAGTTTGTTCTCTCAACACCTTTCTTTGGCGGATATCCAACTGTACTAATGCCACCAGGAACTATCTTTAAGTAAATTAAATAGATTTTTTTTCTTTCTTACCATTTCTGTGTGTAAGCATTTCTCTCAGCTCTTCATGGTCACATGGATGAGTGAAATCAAATACACTGTGCCCTGTCAACTCAAACTGCAAAAAAAAAATAAAAGATATACAGGTGTCTAACTTTACATATACAAAAACATAACAACTTTTACAGGTTGGAAACAGTCTTAGGAAATGTCAGTATTTCACCTGAGTGAGTCCCATACACTTGTTCACGTTTTCAGACATGTAAATCATGTCCCCATCTTCAGACAGAACCATGACAAATCCATCAAGAGCTTTCAAGTAGAAACAGTTCAGTTCCTTCTCCATTTTGGCTTCTGTCTCCAGCTCACCTAGAAGCAGCCACACATTTTTGTTGAAGTAAACATCAGTCATTCTTCACTTACCATCAGGAATGACTGCTGGTACCAGTCTGCAGGGAGTCAATCTTGCAGGACTGCTCAAAATCAGTATAATTCACTTAGATAAGTGATCGATTAAATTCTTCAAGCTCTAGTAATGGTATCACAAATCACAGAAAGTTAAGAGTGAGGTTAACTCTCTGTGCTTTTATGCTTAAACCAATAAACCTTCCACCTTAAGGAAAAAGGCAAAGATATTACCATTTATCCCAAAAAGACATTGCAAACTTTTCTCAGGGGCTTCCTATGAGACGTTTCAGAGTACGGTTACCAAAGTTACCCCTCCATACAGTACAGGCAGGCAGGCATGAGTACAAATAAACAGTACAGCAGCTGTGGCATGCTACACAGATACTGGTCATAAGCTAACTCAGATACTCCTGTAGTTGCTGGGTAGGTGTAACTGCAGAGATAGATATATTCTCAGCTAACTTCACCTTCAGCAGAATAAAAATTACAAAAAACTTCCTTGCAGCTTATATTAAGGAGAAACCGCTACAGTTAGCTAAGCAGCCTTGCATCAACCACGTACGGTTTGTAAAGCACAGTTGGAACAACTCCAGAGGGAAAAGAGGGTTAAACAAATTAACTTTGGGAGAGGGGTTACATGAAACTGAAAATGGCACTACAGCTGTGATGACTCAACTAGGATTGCCAGAATAGAAAGGGAAAACCAAAGTTGAACAGTGGCTAGTTTTTCCCGTGCCATCACCAATAGCCTATTTCTACTGTGAAGTCTTCCACCTTTCCATAGAAAGGATGCAGCTATTAATGTATTTATTTATGCCAACAGGTTTTAGAAATAGCTTCTTTCTTAATATATATCCAGCCCCTTTCCCAGATTCTGCTACATTATTCGCTTACCAGCATCTAGCAGCTTCCTCATGCGCAAGTAGCTGATGGTCAGTCTCATAATGGATGCCTTGTCCAGGTGTGCGCTTACAGTGTGGGGCAAGGGCAGCTGATGAGCAAGCTCATAGAATACTTCTGATTCCTTGCTCCTTCGGCACCGGGCTGCATCTCTTGACTTTTCTTTTCTGCGTTCTGAGCTAATCCTATACAAACAAAGCTTGGGGTTAATATAGGAAACTGAGTTCTCTGTGCAAGTTAAATTTGCAACTAAGCTGCCCAGTAGCTGATAAACCAGATATCAAAGTTTAATAATTTAAAATCTTGGTTTAGAAGTGTAACTGTTATTCTGCATTTAGAGTCCTGCTGCAGTTGTGCTCTGCCAGAACAAAGTTCAAACCCACAAAGTCTTCCAACAAGATCAATGCTCCAAACAGACAGCTACGTACTCAGAACCGTTCCTGAAGTGCTTATCTCATACCTTGACTGCTCCCTCTCTAGCCTCCAAATCCTGTTTCCTTCTTCTTTCCTAACCCCTTAAGTCCATTCAAAATACTACAGTGTAAGTTATTTCCAGCTCAATGCTCCAGTAGCATTGTCTACACTCTCCAAGTTCTTCCCTTTTTATCATCCTTACAAAGCCCGCCTAACGGGTCAGTAAGCAAGGATATTGATTTACCATGAGGTGTCCTGCTTTTCAAGTGATCCAAGACGTCCTTTTCCCAGCCCTCCTTCTCCAGTATAGCCTTTTCCATAGTCTCCCCTGTTCTCGAAAGCTCCAGCTGTTAAGCAGTTGCCTCATTCTCCTTCCACTGTGCCTCTGTTAGATTCACCTCCCCCAGGACACATGAAGTAAAGGACAGCCCAACAAGAGTAAGCACAGGAACAACCGAGACTCTCCCCGTCAGTTGGTAACATGGGTAAATTCTCTCTTTTCCCAGTACCTACACCAGTTCACGTTCGTCTCATGCATCTGTCACGTGAGTTTTGAACTAAGCATTTTGAGATGGGAACTCCAAATTTTTCTTACATTTGAACAAGAACTCGATGCTTCTGTGGTCCCTGAGGAAATTATGCCACCGTAGTTAAATGTGCTTTTATTTTTAAATGGATAGTACAAAAGCATACAGCATTACTGTCCATTTTTCTTTACACATTTATATCTTCTGAAGGCACATTATCTTCATTTTGCATATACCCAAGATACAAAAGGCAGATGCACTAATCTGTAGGATACCCTTTTTTCCCCACCAACTTTCATGTAAGTTGCAAGATAAACATATGCCTATAAACACTGCTCTTATAATTCAAAGTTGCATGTCTTTTAATGTTATCAGAAAGAGAATAAACATCACTAATTGAAATAAGACAGAAAATAAACCACCCTGTTATTTACTACCAACAGTTTAAGAATTACTTTTTTTCAAATTTCACTAGACTTGAGTCACATACTACCACTGCCAAATTCATGTTGCTAAGGCTGCAGATCTGTGCAAAAGCACTTTTTAATTAGCACACATCTTGTGAGAGGTACCACAAATGATAGAGGAAAGCGATTCATGAGCTGATACTGCCTGGGAAATAATGAACCAGATTTCAATGTAAGCAGAAGAATACATATCCAAAAGAACACGTTTTCAGTCCTTTACCTGATGTGCCACCCACAACAGCCAAAAATCTGCTTAGTTTGTGCAGAAACATGCAAGCAACTATACTATTAAGACTAACGTTGGAAGCATGATTGATTGCCTTGAAACATGAAAGCAGTTTAATAAGCTGTGATGAGGACAAAGGAAGCCATCAGAACCTCTTCTGTGATTACTTTCATTTTTTTCCATCATAAAACTGTATGCCACCCCAACCTCCTCTCCTCTTACCTCCTGCCACTGCCAGCAGAAGGAAGTGCTAGAAGCTTAATTTTCAGAATCGTAAGTTTTTTAAGAGCTAAGAATAGGATTATGTTTTCTCCTTTGGTGGCAAAATCAGGCTACTAGTTCCCAGTAATACTATTCCTATGTAATGAGAAGCATCACTAAATCAACATAATAGTAATAGAGATCTTTGGAGGACTATGGGTATTACAACTGTAAAAAACTCCAGACGTACAATGGTTCTATCAGTTTCTGTGAATATAAGCTCGGGTTCCTCAGAAGGGTAGTCTACAATATCTGATAATATTTCCCATTTTGCAGATTTTTTCACGTTCAATTTCCTTGTGACAACAGATGTTCCTGCTCTAGTCATGGATATCTTGGTCTGAGAAGCCTGAGCCTCCTGACATACAGGTATATCCTGAAACAGCCATTACGAGAAGTCTGACCTTTAACAATACTGAAAAAAAATATTTCAGCTATGTAACCTGATTGATTCAACATTTCTTACTGAAGATAGGCCTAACGTACCTTTTCTCTTGGTGGAAATGAAAAAACTTCTGGATTCTCTTTGTCCTCTTTCTTGGACCACAGATTTCACTGACAAAGGTAACAGAAGTAATTATGCTGCCTTAGACAGATTCACCTTTATACCTCCGATTTTTCTTTGTTAGCTACTCATTCAAGATCCCTTCACCTGCAGAAAGTTTGTGCTACAATAGACACTCAAAAGATAATTGCTGGAAGGCGTTGGTTTCCATCTGCTTAGATGCCTGCAGTTTTGTCACGGCTTCCTTTTCAGCTGCAGACACTTTTAAGTTAAAAACTCCATGCTTTGGCAATAATGCCATGCACTTCAAGTCTACAAGTTTGTCAAGCTTGCGTGAATCACAAAGGGCATGTAGAAAAGGACAATGCCAGCTAACCTTACAAGTTGTGATTTCGGCCTTTTCCCTTGTATTTTCTTTCTGAAAGCCTAATGTTCGAGAAAATATTTGGCTGGTTTCTAGGCTTTTGCCTGGTTTTAGCACACTTAGCAGCAAACTTCAACATGAACAGTGAGAACTTCTCACAACCACTGAATTAATAATTACCAGCTGAAACTGCTCAAATCGAGCTCATAGTGCTTCTGTCAAAAATTAATCCCAGGTAAGAGAATCAAGTGCTGCCTGCCTATGCAATAGGCAAAACTCAAGGAAAAGGGAGATGCTGGTACCAACCAGTGCTGTCCAAGCGGCAGTCTCCTCTCCCTCTTACTAGGTATTTCCCTTCTAGAAAGGCTACTACTATAGACAGATATTTAAACTGTATAACACAACAGTTTGCTATTTTTAGCTGCTGTTTAAAACTAAGCTGTAACCAATCTGAGTAAAACCCAGCAATTTAAATAGGAAGATTAACTACCAGCTTCAAAGAGCATTTCTTTAATGCATCAAATTAATAGGAGAAAGGTCTTTCACAAATGAGGTTTAATTACCAAGTGAAGTGAGTTGCCTCAACATGAGATGCCACCAAAGAAAAAAAAAGGCCCCCAAAAAAGAAATCCTTTACTGTTGCAACTACTTTAAGCTTTGTTACTTACAGTTGCATAAAGTAAATGAAAAAACCACACAATCAGCATGTGTAGCTACCCACAGATTTCTCTGTAGTCAATTAAAGGATGTTGAATTCCTATAGAGAATGTTTATTTCCTAAGTGAGCTCTCTCTCAACTTAAAAAAGAAGGGGGGGAAAGGGAGGTAGCTCAAGGAAGAGTACTTTAAACAGCAAGATGTGAACTGCCACAACATCAGCTTAAAAAATTTGTATCATTTAAGAGATTTTCAGAACTGCCCCTGTGTAAAACTCACGGTCTTCCTAACAGAAATACCATTCTGTATTGACAAGAGAAAACCGAGCTCCATTTAAAACAAATCCCAAACTTAAAAGAGCTGTATTGCAACCTTCTGCTATCAGTCTTGCAGAAAAGAAAAACACCTGAAGACTCAGAAGAAAACCTCAGCTGAAGAGTGGATTATACATGCAATGAAAGTATCAGAAATGCCGACGCTAGACAGGAAATTGCATGCATTTTCAGGTATGATGTTTCCTGCACAACTTCAGTGCCAGACATTCATTTCCATTTTGTATTTCTGCCATCAGAATACAGAAGAGCAATCCAAAGCAGGTTATGCATCATAGCTCACAGAAAGCAGTGTTTCACTGACAGTTTAAAACCCAATACTAGGCACTTTTTGTGTGTAAGAGATGTTTATATGCAATAGCTGAATAAACATCTGAGTTCCAAAAGATACTTGAGTTAAGACATTCAGAGCAAAAAGGTATTTCACCGCCAGGGTTCACTGCAGCTGAACAGAGAGCTCAGCTTCGGGATGCTACCCAGGCTTCCACCCACTGCCTTAAATCAAAAAGGCTTTAAAATACAGCAGGGTAAACATAAACAAAGTTTTACAGCAAACAAGAATTGGCCCAACAGCCTTCAGAACAAAGCACGCCATCAGCAATCCCATGTGCATCAGTTACAGACGTTAACGCAGCCTCTCTATTCAAACATGCAACTCCTGTCATTATGGTCATATGAACCATTCAGGACAGAGCATCTCTCAAACAATATATTGCACCCCATATCATCCCAAAGACTCTGCCCACCACTGTATATTTTTACAAGCAATTCCCCAATTGTCTAAATACAGCCCACAGTTTTCGTCTTCTCGAGTGTAAAACTAATCAATGGCCACATTTAAAGCTGACATGTTCCTGCTTATTTACCACCGACAAATAAAACCAAGAACAACCCTGGAAAATACTATCAGTAACTGATAAATTTCTGTTAAAAATAACTAGAATAAAAACGGACAACAGAGATCTTAAAACATGCAGCATGTCAACTTTGTCTCCTTCTAGCTTTTTAAATCACCAACCAGCATTAAGGAAAATTTTACATTGTGCACACAATATTACACTAACACAAGAAATCAGGGGGTTTCCAGTATGTTGCTTTGCTGCCATTACTTATTTTCTAGCCTTTCTCCCATTCTAACTTACGGTTCCTCTAATCAGGTAGATTTTGCCCTATAGGTGTTTTCAATTCCCATGTAAAATAACTATTGTACATGTATTAATGCAGGCTCATCTTTCTTGATCCAGGTTTTGAGAACATTCAAAATATTTATAACCATCTTCTCATTGCAATTGACATTTTTATCTTTAGAATTGTTTTCCACAATTGAGTGGCTCTGTATTTACCATGGCATCTGGTCTTAAACAGTTTTATAGAAGTATACCATGTGGAAACAATATAATCCAAATGAATAATGTGCCTCAAATCTGGTAACATCTCATTATCGAGCTTTAACTAGTTTTCAGTTCTGCCATTAATTCCCATCATTTGCCAGAGTACAAGACTCACACCCAGTACTTCAGTGTTAGATACAACCTCCTCTCAGACTGTAAAAATAGTATGGGAAATATCGGGCTTAGAAATGGAGTCATGGAAACCATATCCACTATAACATAGGTTCAGTTTTTCTTCATTACACAAGAAAATAGATGCAACTATTACAATACAGTAATACATTAACAACATATGTCATCCTGACGGTATTGGAACTTAGCAAGTAGACCTGTGAGTGGCCTCATATTTAGCTTTTAAGGTTGAATTCATTCCTGCAGTTGGTACAAAACTTGGTCTTTTCATGCCTAGCCTAAACCAGATATTTCTGCCAAATACAGCTGCGTGGGACAGAGGTGCAACTCCCAGTGTGCAGCCATACCCCAGCAGAACACCCAAACACTAGTATCATTACATGACTGTAGCTAGCTGTGTTCATGTGGACCATCTGAAGAACTCAACCATAGACACATCCATGCCGACCACTGTCACCTACAGCACAAGAGCCCACCAAGAAACCACCAGCCAGATATAAGCTCACTTAAAGGGTGCAGACTGCCCAAGAGCAGATTACGACAGAGCTCTACTCTTTCAACTGTACTGAATATGCAGCCATTTGTTTTTCTTCACTGTTTGTTAGATGTTTTTGTGCAGAGCTGCCAGGCACAATGCTTACTAAATTATTCTTCCATGGAAAGAAGTCCCAGGCAAACCCAGCACTTAGCACAGAGAAACTACAATGGTGTAACTCAACTCCCCTGAAGACAACTTCATATGAAAAATGGGTTTATAATGTAAGAGTCCACTGCTCAAATACAGTTAAACATACGGTGAGCCAACAATGCAAGTATTCTTCCAAAGAAAAACAAAACCAAAACAACCTACTCAAAACCCCCTAATCTTCCACCTGGCACAGGGGAGAACATGCCACTTAGCCCCCTTACAAATACTTTTTAATTCAAGTTGATCAACTTAAACTAGGGGAAACGGAGCTGTAGTGTAACAATATCAAGTCTTGAGACTGACCCACACAAACATTGCCCAGAGCGGCAGCAGCCCCGAAAGCCCCATGCCATCGCACCTCCCAGCCCAGCAGTAACACACTTGTCCAGCCTGACCAGCAGCAGCCCAGACCACTCAGCAGGCAAACAATAAAACAGGTTACACGTCAGGGCAACTGGGTCCACTACAGCCAGTCTTGTGAAGGAGCCCCAGTCTTCGCTGTTTACAGATGAGAAAACCCAGGCAGCGGGGCGGAGAGGAAAGGGGCCAGAGGACCAGCTTTGTCTCATGTGCCAGCTTACAGGGCTACTTGCTCCTGGTATCCAAACACTGCTCCCCGTGGTGGGGGAAAAGACATTTCAGACCGCGCTCTCAAACACTTACTGCAAAGTCTGAATTTTCAGTTGAAAACACTGGCTTTCTAGGAACTGTAATATATTTGCATATTATCCATAAATTTTGCTTTTTTCCAAATTGGTTAGGAGGGGTGCTCCCTCCTTCTGTAGCTGCATTACAGAATTAGTGCAATCTCCCAGCTGCTAGTTCACAATGAACTCAGGGTTACAGCTTTGCCTCTTCTTGTTCTAACATTATTTCCTTTTTAAGCATTATTACTTTCGTCATTATGGCCAATTTTATTTACCAATTCTCGTTATTTTATAGGCTGTGTAGAGAGTTCTTGTGGGGAAAATACCAAAGAAACAGAAATACCCCACACCCGAATCTCATGTGTAATCACAAGCATGTGATTTTCTAGAAGAAAGTCTTAGTCATTATTAATTAATGAACATTACAGCCCAGTAATCTCAGGTAGAGAAATCAGAAATTCTTTACATACAGTAAGAAAGATTTAAAAGAAATTAACTGCAGAAACCAGCATAATATCCAAGCAGAGATAGCACCTCTATATGCAGACTATTAAAACTAGTTCCTTTGTATATTACCTTTAACACCACAGTTTAAACCATTTTCTTTACATGAGGGTAGTAACAGGCATTTACCATAACTTTACTACCACCAAAAAACCCCCATAACTGTAAAAACCTCTAACAAATTACAACAGCAAGCAGGCAGTTCAGACTGAATTAGCTACAGCAGCACAAACATTGTGAGTGAACACTGAAACCCACTGCTGTCTGCAAAATGATAGTAGGGAAAGGCAGCAAGAAGAGAGTCCACTGAGCTACGCATTAACTTACAAAGTAAAATCTTGCTATCAAGACCACGAAGTCTACATAAACAGCCATTTTACAGATGGGTAAATTATGGCACTTAAAAGACAGCAGCAGAGCCTGAAACTCCTGAAGCCACCAGAGGAGCACACTGCCAAGATTATCCATCACCTGGACGTGGCCTTGAACTGACTTGAAACCCTGACTATGCCTCTGCTTAGAAAGTGTGAGTAAGAAGGTAAAAGCTTCCAAAATTAGTATTTCTAATTCAGAACAAGGTGAAGTGATTCTGCTGTGTCTTACTACACAACGTAACCCACTGATATTTTACCTTTGCATAGTAATTTACAGTTTTAAAATAACCACAAGGAATACAGTGGTGGTTTGTAAGAAAATGGCAGGGTTGTTTTTTTTTTTTTTTGGCTAGGTTATCTGGCTTTTTTCTAGAATACAGCTTTTTTTTTTTCTTTTAATTAGCTGTGCTCTGCCCTTCAGGATGAAAGATACATGGTAGTTAAATTGCATTCATCATTACAGAAAAACCCACAGCTATTCAAAAGAGATATATGGACACGGGCCTGACACAACTAGCCACTAAGTGCTCTCCCTCCCTTCAGCCCTCCTGCTTTTGCTTCACCCAAGCTCACAAAAAAGATGCAAAACATATCCCCAAGATACCCATCAGGCTCTCAGTTAACAATGTTTTAGCTACAAACTGGTCTATCTTCAGGCAGGTACAGATTCTTGATAAAGTAACTAATTTTAGTCTAAATCATGACTTTAAGATATATCATTTATTTTACGTCATTGTATTCAGGTTCTCCAGATTGGAGGTTGGATGTTTTCCCTCACTGCTTCCATCTAAATTCTCATCCCTTCACCTCACGTTCCTCAGCTGCTTTCAGTTAACAGTGTATTTTCTGATCAAAGGTTTTAAGAACTAAAAAAAAACAGAACAGGAGCAAGAGATACAAAATTTTATTTTCCCTGTATGAATAAAGAACAAACATCCACTAAGCAGTCAAGAAAAATGCTTACAACAATAGTGAGGACAGAAATCCTGCAGCAATGTCAGCTCAACATCCAGTAGATTCAAGAGGGTGCAAGGGGGGGGGAAATCCTTTCTGAAGGACTCAGCACCAAATACTCCTGTCCCCAGCTAAACCATGTAGAGCTTCTCATTTCTTTAGCTTAGCTAGTAAAGGCTGCACCCTTCATATTTGATGTGGACTACTTCAAGTCTTCTGTTCCTTTGAACATATTCCCATCTCTTCCAATGGATGTGAGCAGGGAGCAAATGTAAGGAGCTAAGCCTCTAGTAACTCCCCTTCTAGTGTAACAGTCCATTTACTATTCTCACTTGCAAGCAGCAGCAACTAACTTCATAAAAACAGGCCTCAAATTCTTTTGCTTCTTGAAATGCAAGCATTTTCATAAAGTAACACCAATCTGGTTTTGGTTTAGAATTGACAGTGAAACAACTCATTCTGGTAAATAAAATGGATCATCTTTTTCAGGTAATGCTTCCAGGATTATTACAAATTGAGTTGAAAAGGTTATTTAGTAAGTTACTTGGGAAAACCTTCTGCTATTGTAAATATAATAGCACAGTTCACTACTACCTATTCAGTTTCCTCAACTCTTCACTTGAACTTCAGGCTCTATTTTCACGTAGCAAGTCACAAGATCTGTTTTAACATTTTTCCTCAAAATGCTTAACAAGCACTCATGCACACTACACCAAATTAAAACAGAAGCTGCACAGTGTCTCTCAAGGAACAACTAATGGATCATCTGTAAGCTCCAGTTCTTCAGTGCCAGGAGCCATTTCAAATGTCTTGGTACTAAAATATCTAAGAGTTTTAAAAGGCTACTATTTTGCACAAATCCCAGTATTACCAGGCTTCAACCGAAAGAAACTACAGATTATGCATACAATGTAAGTCCTCTTTATCAATGACTGCTGAGATCTTGGACAAAACCCCCAGGCTAGTATGAACAGGCATAGCCTCAACTGAGGCTACAGCTCCACATCAAAGAACCCTGAAGTGTTCGTCACCTACATAAACTGTCTTTAAATATATATATATATATATATGTGTGCTGGTATGTATTCGCTTGATTTCACATTCATGTTCCCAAATAATATCAGAACTTAATTTTCATAGAGACTTTTATTCTAAGCTAAATAGCAGAGATCTCAGTAGAGGAAAACCTGAATAGCCTTCGTAACTACCAGATTCATGGTAGTTAGGAAATCTGTATCTTTCCTGATTTTTCAGTCATTAGTTAAAGTTAAAAGGCTCACCTTCTCTCCTGGGCCATTTTTGTAGTTCTCAATGTCATAAAACCCCCAAGCATCTCCCATTTCAGACCAGTACTCCGTGGAAAACTTGGATTCTCCTGCATGCTCTTCTGCTTGCTCTAATAGAAAGAATGTTTCTCAAGAGAGGCTCAAAATGCCCAAACTTTCTCGAATTCAAAAGAGAAAGGGCTGTTATAACATGAAAAGATGATTAAGCTCCAAGTTCTTTCCATGCATTACCTAGGTGGTTTTTCCGAGGCATGTAAACACCTGTCTGTATAACTGTGTATGTGAAGATAAAAGGAGCATTTGAGCTGATGACTTGTAAGCTGCAACGTTCTTTCCTTTTGGACATCAGCTTGCTAGAAACTGGTTACTGCACCTTCTTGCTAAGGTTCTTGCCAGATCTGGTTTTGTTTTGAAGCTGTTTGTTTTTTAAAGAACACATCTTGTAATCAGATCAGTATTTGCATCTCATTGAAAGAGCAGTATCATCAGGAAAATCTAGATGCTCTTGTATACCACCACTGAACCATGCGGTACTTCCCTCCTGGGTTTACTTAACAATGCATGCTCTACAATCATATAAGAATTATTTTGTTGGCATATCATAAGACACCAAGCTCTTCAAGAATACACTGAGGTAATACTGCAAAATTTTCTTCTGTAGTACAAAAAGAAAAAAATACTCAAAAATCAGCAGTTTGTCATTCAGCATCCCCTTTAATAAAAAAATCTCATGCAAGCCTACTTGAAACACAGCCTTCTAACATAAATTGGTTCAATATTGCTATTAAACAACATGAACACACTCAAGAATTCAATCCATTGTGTTACACAGGCTCAGCAATAGCCTTCAAGCCTTTCAGGTCAGAAGCACACCAAAGTGAACATGCACACTCTAAAGAGCTTCAGAAGGGTTTGGGCTTACACCACAACACTGCTGACATTTCCTAGTGTTATTAATATTTATTGACTCTCCACCCCCCCCCCCCCCGCCATCAGCAGAGTTCTGGAAACAGCCTTATACACGCCACACATTATAGTTCAAGGATAGGGAGGAACAAAGGTCTACGGGTGCTTTCACGAGGCATAGAGGAGGAAGCAAGCACCTGTAAGTGCATGCTGTTACAGTGCTGACTGAAGTCCTACACGTGATAGCAGGATGGTCTTCTCTGACCTCTCTTCTGGTGGCAGTAAAAACAGAGCATGCAACTATGTTTCTCAAGGCTTACAAAGGACATACTTGAGCATAATCTTAACCTAACCCAAGCAAGCCCCGTAATGGAAATTTCTGGGAAGAGAGAAACCAACCAAAAGTGGGGATAGCAATTAAATGAGGGAATAAAATGGATTATCAACTTCACACCTCCACCTGTAAACCAATAGTTGACTTAATTACCAGACTTTAAGTTGCTCATAACAGTATACAGCTACATTTGTTTCCCCCCTCCCAAAAATGGTCCAAGATGTGTCTCCAGAGACACCACAACAGAAGAGTGTTTCTACAGAAGGCAGAGTTGCTAAAAAAAAACCCTTTAAAGCACTTGAAATAAAAACCTCTTACCATCATCCCATCACCCTGTCACAGACCACCTAACAACCTGGACCATCTGATCACATCTATACTAGAGCTCTTCACTAAGCGTGGACCAGTTGTTGGTATTCAGACATGCCAACCAAGAGACCCAGACTACAGACCGGAGACACTAGGTTTTCTAAGCGCAAAGCAAGCACAACTGTGAACAAAAACCAGAAAACCCTCCCGCTACTTCCATCAACATACTGCCAAATACTCAGATCTTCACTGATAAAAGGAAACCAAAGCACCAACAGAGCAAAATTATGGAAAATATCTGCAGTAGGCAAGTCCTCCACAGGTATTCTTCCCTAATTTTCAGTGCCTTGATAACAAGGAGGAAGGGTGGTAGCACTATGCTGCTGCCTTCATCTTTAGCAGGCACTGAAAATTTCTGATCACTTTTATTGAAGGAATTCAAAACTCTTCCATGTCTGAGGAAATGGCAAAGAACAGACAACACAGACACTACCACCAGGTAAGCCCTATGGCAAGGCAAACAATGCAGAAAAGTCCAGAAAGCAGTAAAAACACTGTTCTGTAAGCCAGAAACCACTCTGCCCTCCCCTACCTGCAGGGAGACTCTACAGGAGATTTACTGAAAGGTATCTCCTCTCCTTACAACACGCAGAGAGGTACAGTTAGAGTATATACAAAAGGGTTTTGTATTCACTTTCAGCTCTAGCAATGGTGGCTCAGTTCCACCAGCACTGAAAGAAATTAACAGACAAAAAGCAATGGCACATACAGTCCTGAAGACCTCACACATGTTTCAGAAAAAAAACCCAGCAGTAGCCACTGCCCCTCAGAGCCAGCGGCACAGGACCCGGGCTTCTCCAACAGATTTTGGAGCTGGACCTCAGTGGCAGAGATCCAGCAGCAAAACCCTGATCCTTCAAATCATCTCCTTAGACACTAGATGTTAAGCTTCAAGTCCCAACTCTGAGAAACTGAAAAGCTGAAGTTTTTCTGCAAGGCACTCGAGTCAGGACATTACATTCCACTGTTTAATACCATCTCAAGACTCAGAATGAACACTCATGAAATCCCTTTTTATAATCCTTCTGCTTCTCGTTTTTATTTAGCACCCGTATCATTAAAAGTATGTATTTTATGCTACAAGTAAGGACTTAAACCAATCCAAGATCCATTTTTCTAGTGTATCTACCAGCTGCAAGCCACTACTCAAAGTAACCAGTAACCCTAAATGGCTCATTTACTTCAAAATGGTGCAAGAATCACTCTGCTAATAGTGAAGTGTCACACCACAGACCTGGGGAAAAACTTTTCACAGCATCAGCCATCCGCGCACTAGAATGTGTTAAAAGAACACTGAGAGAAATCAGTATATTTCTCAACAAGCTCCTTAAATTTGAATCAAATGAGAATTGATAAGCAAACAAAGCTCCCAACAATGCTGTTTTACCCACTCCATGCACACAGATAAACTTTCTCCCTGTAGCACATGGGGGAAAACCCAGAAGCACATGAAAGTGATACAACTACTGAAGAACAGCTAAAACCCAAATAACTCAATACCTAATCATGTTGCTGATGCTTGGTTTCTTACGGAATCTTGACCCCTGTGTGCGTATGAGAAGCTTGGGACTACATCAAAGAATGGATTCAACAAACCAGTATATGAATCCACACTTCCAGTTACTATTATGACTAAATTTCACTTATGTAAGACTGAGACACACACTTGGGTCAAATTCCATCATTTCTGCATCTCACAGCACATAGTTAAGCAAACAACAAGCTTCACTTCACTATCCAAATACAAGCACTGGGAGAGACAAGGAATAAAAGGATCTTAACACATATCAAAATTGAGGTGTACTATATATACAATCAGCCAAAGCTTTATCATCAAACAGGACTGGAAGGTCTTCTCCTTTAAAGGTATTCTGAACGTCAACACCATCAAACCTACACCAGTCTAAAACAACCCAGGTTTTTGAGAAATGCTTGAGTGAGTTCTTCTGTAAGTTCTCTAGTGAGCTCATATCCTTCCTTTTTTGCTTAGCCATCTTTGCTCAACTGCACATTCACAGCCCCCAGGATGAGCATACCACAGATACAACTTTATGTTTTCGATTAAAACCCTCAACAGAAGTAATCTGAATATTCCTTACTGTTTTATAAGAAACATTCCCAACTTTGAACTTGGTCTACAGGAAACAGAAAACAAATTCTCTTTCTTAAGCCCTGCCTTTAGGAAGGAAGGATAAGATTTGCATACTGATTCTCACATTCTGAAGAAAGCTGATTACATCCAGGATAAGGAAATTGCAAAAAATGTACCCAAGCGGGACAGAATGGTAAGTAAAAAATAAATGCTCAAGGGCAAAAGAAACCCAAACCCAACAAAAACAAAACAAAAGCCAGCAACAGAGAACAACTTGGGTCTCAAACCCCCTTTCTAGACCTGCCACTAAATTAGGGCAGCAGAGCAAAGCACAGAATAATCATTTCTGGTACAACATTTTCTCCCAGGGTTCTCAACAGCCATTAACTTTGAGTAAAAAAACCAAAGGTTACTGAATCGGTGCCACCCCCAGGTGCCTCCTGGATGGGCTTCATTAGCCTAAAACGCTCCTTCTCCCTCACCCCCTGCACCGCCGCAACAACTCCAAATGATCACCGAGATGATCCTGCCCAAGGGGTGAAGCTCTCCCCGGTCACAGCCCAGCACCCTGTGCTCCCAGCTCAGCACAAAGCTCACCATCCATTTTAAAAGCCAGCCGGTCTCCTTTGCAGCACAGCTTACACGCTTTCATACCTTACTGCGTTTAACCTACTCGGATGATCCTTTGATACAACAGCAGGAAAAAAACTCATCTCAAAAACAAACAAAAAAACCCAAACAACAACAAAAAGAGGTATCGATATCACTATAAACAAACGGCGTCTTCTGCAGATGGCGATTACGGCAATTAATCCCTCCACAAAGCGCGCCGGCCGAGCGCCAGCGCGCAAATCTGGTCACCCAAATACCCAAACTCCCTAACTTCACCGCGTAACAAAGGCTTTTAAGGCTTTTATTTCCCCCTCCTAATTTGAGCTAACAACCCCTGGTGAATTATTCATACTCCACTCACACTGTCCGGCCGCCAGCCCCACGCACACACACGCGCCGGCCCCGCGCCACACGTTTTGGTTTTGTTTTGGTTTTCTTAATATTTCCCGATCGCGAAGCGGCAGCGGCCCTTCTCTGCACAAGCCTGGCCACCCCGCGTTCGGCGGCCGCCCGGAATAAAGCGCCATCAATTCCCACCCGCTCGTTTCCAGGAGCAAAGGCAGCCCCCCGGGGTCGCTGCCCCCCCGGCTCCCGCCGCCAGCCCCTCGCCCGGGCCGCTGCC
>JAVJGI010000063.1:31461873-31491351 GCA_035590275.1 Ibycter americanus
CCCCGTGCTGCCGCCGCTCTATCTGCGGGCGCCGGGGCGGCGCTAGAGAGGAGCTGCCCGGCGAGGGCGCGTGGGCCGCGGGGACGCTCCCCTCACGGCGATCAGGCTCCCCTCAGCCGGGACAGGCTCCCCTCACAGCGATCTGGCTCCCCTCAGCGTGGCCAGGCTCCCCTCAGCGTGGCCAGGCTCCCCTCAGCGCGGGCTGGCTCCCCTCAGTGGGGGCAGGCTCCCCTCAGCGTGGCAGGCTCCCCTCAGCGGGGACAGGCTCCCCTCAGCGTGGGCTGGCTCCCCTCAGCGCGGCCAGGCTCCCCTCAGCCGGCACAGGCTCTCCACACGCCAGCCAGGCTCCCCTCAGCGGGGGCAGGCTCCCCTCAGCCAGGGCAGGCTCCCCTCAGCCGGGACAGGCTCCCCTCAGCGTGGCCAGGCTCCCCACACGCCAGTCAGGCACGGCTGCGCAGCCCCAAACACCCCCCGCAAGCGAGGCCTTGGGCACTGCTCACCTTGGGGCCCCGGGGTCTCCTGCAAACCTGCGCTGGCCCTGGTGGCTCGTCAGGAGCAGCTCTGCGAGGGACAGGGCCTGTGCCGGCCCAGGCCTTACAGGAGGCCTGGCATTGACAGGGCTACGAGTGTCTCAGGAGTGGCCGCTCGAGTGTCTCAGGAGTGGCCCCTCAGATGGGGAGCCTGGCCACAGCCGTGGGGGTGCAGAGAGAGGAACACTGGGAACAGAGACATATATTTAAAATTAAAGGCTCCACAGCGGCTTTACCTATGTACTCTTATGTGTCGTATGTGTGAGTACTGTGGAGAGGCTGGAAAGGTGTAGTTCCATGTGGAGGGACTCCACAGAGCTCAGATTTCCTTTACATCATGTCGGCTTCCTCCAGAAAGGACTGTAAGTGATCATATGGAGCTGAACCTTATGAGACTACTCGGTTTATAGCTCAGAGGTAATGATACCTTTAAAAAAAGCAGCTTTGACAGGCATAAGTAACATCCTCGCGCTGCTGTGTGCACATGTGGTGTTGTAAGAAACACCTGCAGGGCAAAGTGATGTCGTTTCAGTACTGCACCTTCCTAACACTTCTGCAGTGGGTTCCAAACTTCCAGGTAACGAGCATTCGTTTTTGCATACAACTGTGGGTGTTTTGTGTTGGGTTGTTGGTTTTTTTTTTAATTTCTTTTGAAGAAAAAGCAGTGACCGTGACATTTAATAGAGATCACAAGGAGTTTCTGTATGAAATGAATTGCTTCTGCCCGCAGCAGTCAGATATACAGAAGAGGAACAGGTGCTAAGACTCCTTTTATTCCTTTAAGGTTTTTCATCCAAATGCTGACAAAGCCCAGCTTTACTTCGCTTATGAGCTGTGACAACATGACAGCCCATGGCAGTGCGGCTGTGGACTACTGGTATTTCTGTTGTTCTGTGCTCACTGGAGCCTCGAGAAGAGAAATAATCGAAGCAAGACTCAAACTCAGATCTCTTGCATGAGTACCAAGAAGCCCTGCACAAGAACTCACAGACAACTTAATCTTTCAAAATGAGGTATAGGTGGTTTAAACATAGGAAGAAATTCATTCATGCATGACAGCCATGCACTATTTTAGTACAGTCACAGAGTCACTGTAACAGCCCCTAAAGAATTTCCATGAATTGAAATGGGGGGGGTGGGGGTGGTAGGGGGGGTGGTAATCTTCTGGCAGGTGCAGAAATGACATACCCAGCTCAGTGCCACCTTCCCCACCAGAGCCCCCACCATGGGGAATGCACTGGGGGAGTTTCGGTAGTGAAATGGTGTTACCAGAGGTACTTCCCATGCCTTAGAGGACGGTGGTGCAACTCAGAGTAGCAGTTGCAGCTTCTCTAATCTGAGTGTGAGGCTGAAGTGGTTCCTGGTAAGCCTGCCACACTCAGAAGTGAAAGCCTCTTTTGCACTTTGACTACAATCTTGGTGCTTACGCTCTGTTCAAAGACCAAGCAGCGCTGATGAGGTCCAGACCAGGGACTGCCTAGCTGTAATGCTACAGGACCCAGCTTACCCTACCCAGTAAGCTCTTGTTTCAGCCCTCAGCTCTCGCTCCTTTGAATGACAATTTTGGTGTCCATAAGCATGAATGTCTTAGGATCCACTTGTGCACCTTTATTACCATTATCCAAATTCACATGCTGTGCAATATATCAAAAGGATTCCTCATTGAGTATTCTCACACTAGGTTCTGATCATTTTAAATCATTCAGGCACAAAAGCTCGAGATGTGCTAGTGATCCTTGAGTAAAAGACACCACAGAAAAAATCTCAGCATACAAATTACTAACACTGCTCAAGTTGATTGTTCAAAGATGTCAGACTTCCCAGCATAAACTGGCTGAGGAGCTGTGAGTAAGTGTTGTGGTCTCCTTACTAGACACATTTCTTTCATGCCAAACATGCTTACCCCAAGCTCATAATAAAGAATACTACTTCAAAAACCGACTGTGTTTCAGGAGGATGTTAGTGGAAACTTGTTCTGCAATTAAGCATTTCATACTAGAGCAGCTCTAGAGAGATGTTAAGCAAACGCTCTCCCCCACACACACATCCTCCCCCTTATTAAACTTTTGCGTCACTCCACTAAAATTCTGAATATACATTTTCTTTCCTGCTTTGCCAGTGGCTGATAACAGCAACTTGTTACAGTATATGCCTTAGTCACTTTTCTTGACCTTTATTGCTGTGCTAAGTTCATACTCCAACTTACGTTAGGAGAACTTCCTGAATAAAATAGTGATTGCATATGACTAATCAGGGCAAATGCACAAGCTGATGAGTCAGCAGATGGCTTGGTGAGGACACTGGCAGGGATTCAGCAGCAGAACAAATCAATGTGAAGATGTGCGATATGCTCCTGCCTATGGCTTCAGATCTGTCTGCCGATGGGTCAAATCTCACCAGGATGGGCTCTGTATGCATTAATTCTCGGGACCCAAATCCATCCCCATCAATAACAACTGGCAAAACTTCTGCTGACTTCAGTGGCAAGAAGATCAGGGGCTTAGTTGTCTCAGAACAGTTACCATTTCTGAGCATGGACTTAGGTGGAGGGTGTTAAAGAGACGTAAGGACTCCCTCCATTTATCACGCTTGAGTTGGTAGCTCACGGGGTGTCACTACAACAACCCACCCACAGCTCTGGCTTTCCTAGGCTTTGGCTTCATAGTACAGCCTCTTACATTTAGGGAATTAATATTCATGGATTCAATAAATATGCATGGTGTTATAATGAAGGGTACATACCAGTCTATCGATATTTGACCACAAAACCTGCCTTACCCACAGCACCCCTGTGGGAGCATTTACTTGAAGTACCACAAGGTCTCTAACACTGTGCAGACCTGTGGCTCTGCTACACAGGCTGCCAATGATCTAACTCTCGTTACTGCGACTTACTGTGCTTAACAATGTAACAAACAGATCTCTGGCGGTCAACTCATTTCACAATAGAAAAGGTAATTGCAGTTTGAATCAAATTCAAACCAAGCCATTGGTAGGGAAAGCCTAATGCTGCTGTTTCTCAAATACAAAATATTATCTGAAACAAGAGTACGTGATGGGAGACACAATCTCTCTTTGGCAGCGGTTATTTCCTCTGGTCTTTTCTAACCTTAGCGTTTCTCCTCTCCTTGTGCCAGGATCTTATTTATTTTTCTTTTCACATTTGCACAATCCACATTTTTTAAACTATGACCACCTTTTAAAGCCTGCTTGACTCAGTGCACATTTAGGCATTTGGAAATACTCTCTTGACTGTGATTTCTGCACAGAGACGTACACCAATGTGGGTAACAATTCTGCAGTACAATAAAAGCACTATGTCCAATTCAGTGTAATTAGATTTGGGGGAAGGATTTTCTACCCATGAAAGGAATTTACCAGATGAAAGCATTAGGCAAGCAGGCGCTCAGCAGGCTACGCTGTACGGTTTCACCAGTTGGCTGCATCCTGCCAACCCCAGGCCACTCCTGAGCAGATATTGCCAATTGTACGGTGGTTTTCTTGATGTCGACAAAAAGCAGGATGGAATGTTAAAATCGTCCTTACAGAAAAGACGGGTTTGTGGTCAAAGCCCTGAATGAAGACTTGGGGAGCAGAAGTTTGGTTCCAGGCTTCCTGTTGGACTCTACACAAATCACTTACTTAGAGAAAGGCTTTTGGATTTCAGGGCTGCAATCGTTTGCCACACTGCTAAGCGGAGGAGTTCACTGCGTGCTGGGCGTGGAGTCCTGCTCCCCATGCAGCGCACTGGGAGATCTGGGGACCAGAGCAGGATCCTCAGAAACCAGCTGTGGAAGAAGCAACTGAGCCACAATGTAAACACTGAAAAAAGGAGTGCTGCTTAGATCCATGGCCTTGCCAAAGCCAGGTCCAGGCTGTGCCCCAGTGCTCTGTGCTGGTAACTCTGCCCTGCAGCTTGGAACACCAATGGCGCTTGGAAAGAGTAGCCAGACTCTGGGGGGTAAAGTGCTCTCTTGGAGGTCAGAGATGCTTCTTCAAGCTCTGTCCTGTCCAGCTCAGACCAGGGTTTGGCACACACTTTGGCAAAGCACCATTTCTTCTCCCCTCTGGGAACTGTTTCACTTTAGCCCCTTAACTGCTGTTTACAAAGAGACACTTGGGGACACAGGGGAGCTGGGTTTAAATCCTCTCTCCAAACAAAGCAAAAGAGAGATTTGGGCACAGGTTTGCCCCACTTGGCATTTGGAGGGTACAGGAGTGCCTAAAGAGCAGTCTGGTGCTCCTTGGCTTGGTCCTGAGTACTCTTGAGCATACCAAGCGCTGTTTTCATGGCCATTGGTCTTACTGTGTAAGATGGAGACACAGACACTTCCTTTTCCTCCCCCTTGCCTCTGCTCACACACTCTGAGCACAACTTTCTCGTGAGGCCATGGTGACCAGCACAGCACGGTCTGTCATCACACCAGTAAGCAGGGCACCAGCTGGTTTTGCCTGTGACCAACAAAGTGTTTTTAACCTACATCTCTGGAGCCAGCAAGACACTCCCAATATGCCAATCAGCCCGTAACACCTCATACCTACCAGGCTAGTTTTACTTTCTTCTTTGCCCAGCTTCCCTTTTGAAGGTACTATAAACACAAGTGTAATGCTTTGAGGACACGTAAGGGAAACCAGACGAGCAGTCAGCAGATGCAGTGTGAACTGAGCGACAGTCTTTGCATAAGTTATAACCTACAGCAGAGGGAAAATGTGTTTCTCAGAAGGAGATGCAGTTTCTACTTCATGCAGATTTCTGACTCCTACAACTAGTTATGATCTGCAAGAACATTCGGAAAGAGGTTTCTTTTTCTTTTTTTTTTTTTGATCCTTTTCATCCCTCCTACCAAGCCCTTTGTTATTTTGTAGCCTGACCACAAGTTTCTCAAGCAGAGCAAGAAATAGTTCAAAATAAATCAAAAGATGAAATTAAATGGACTTCACTTGTAATTAAAATGTAAAGGGGACCAAACTATTTTACCTGAGCCAAAATTGAGAACTGCTTCAAATTCTGGGTTTTTTTCCTGTTTTCATATTAAAACATACTTTCTTTCCAGTGATAGTTTCTCAAGTGTTTCTGCTTAACATTTTCCCAACTTGGATCTAGCTAAAACACAAAGGGCTTGAGGTTTTATTTGTTTATTTGTTTGTTTTCCTGCAACACATTAGAAAATGCAGTGCAAGCTTTAATGACTATGTCTGTTTTAACATGCCTTTTGGAGGACTGTAGGCATTTATGGGGGAATGAGGTAATTAATATATTACTTAGGCATGCAAAGACAAGTTGGAAGCAGCTGTCTTTCTTCTCTTGATATGGCAACACAATCATTAAAACAATGTCTTCTTATATATTTTTTCCTCTCTGTGTTCACAGACCACTCAAGTTGCTTAAGCCAAAGCTTTAAGAGCTCACCATATTTTCAGGACCAGTAATTTCTCTCTCAAACACACTGTTGTCTCATACTTGAAGTAGCAAAATGAAAATCAATATTGCAACCCCTTTAAGGAAATGTTGGTATTCAAGTAAACTTAAGAGCTCCTATGTTCTCATTTCAGCCTCCAAAAAATGACTTTTATAGTTCATCCATTTCTCTTCTAGGCTGTTTTTCCACCTGTTAAGCTAGAAGCACAGTCTTCAGAGGTCTGGTGAGAAGATGTGAATTTAGCTGATTCAGCCAGTTGTGAGAGGTGTCAGGTACCCCAGAGTCTGGGATCCACAGGCAGATGAAGGAAGGATCAGGTCGCATTGCTTCCTGCTTTGCAGAAAGCCAGGTGAGTCGGTGAGGGGGATGCCTAAACCAGTGCTTCTAAATTGTAGGGTCAAGGAACCGATTGTTGCTCTAGGCAGAAATAAGCACTTTGCCAGCTTGATAACAACAGAGCTGAGACACAGATCACAGTTCCTTTAATTTTCTTCCAGTTAATTAAATGATCGATTGCAGTATTGGCTTTCAGCCATGGCAATGCCAGCTGAAATGAGCTCTCCAGTTTATAAGAGGCATCATTTCAATCAATAGGCATAATTTACAGCAGTGATACAGGTTTTTACTTTAAAGCCAAATATCAAAATGCAGAGGCAAAATATTGCTGTTATTCACAGCAAATTGAGATCTTCTTCTGCCTCCAAAAAATCCCAATGAAGGGAAGAATGGCACAAGTAGTTACAGCTTTAGCTTGGGCTGTGTTTTCACTTCTCTGCTTACCATTGACTTCCTGCATGACCACAGACAAAACACTTAGGTCCAGATACGCTAAGATACTCAGGCAACTGAGATAAAAATCAGTTGGACTTAGATACATAAATAGTCTGTGGATCTGGTTCTTTGGAAGGGAGACTGAGTTCTCTACTTACGAATGGTATAATAGGTGCTTTCCAGCAGAACTGCAACAACGCCTGTCAGGGAAGACAAAGGCCAAGTAAGAGCCGAGGAAAGGCAGCGACTGAACAGCTCCAGGGTATTTGACCACAAAGCAGCGTCTGAGCACTCTGCCTGGTGTCTTCTCCTTAGTGCTATCCACCTTGGCCGGCAGTAACAGAGACTGACATCCCCTTTGATCACTTTCCAGCTGTTTCTTGGTTCTAACTCTTCATTCCCAAAAGCTTTAGCTGGAGACACTCTGGAGTGAAGGTCTGTGAAACACGGACCACCTGTGCTGGGTTGTCACGGCACTTTGGCAGGTGGGAAAATTTTTTAAAAAAATAAATAGTTGAGACACAGAATGGGCTGGGGGCATTTCTATATTGTTAATGAAGAATTCGGCAATCCTGCCAGGTTATGGTAGGAGCTAATAAGCACAGCATTTCAGAGATCAGGAAAACCCTAGGTTTGTATGTCAAAAGATGTTAACACAGGATGGAAGGAGCTTGCCAAGGAACTGAGTAAGCAAAATTCAGAACCATAATGACAAAGTTGGTGCATCAAACCTCTCTTTGCTATCTGAGATCACATGTTAAGTAATGAAACTGTTTATCAATAAGAGGCAACTCATGAGCGTGGGAAACAAAGATCTTGTAGGAACTGGATCTAGATAAGAATGACCACAGACCTCACCATTTTCAGAACCAAATGAAAATTTGTTTATGCTGCCAGCTTTTGCTCAGTGCAAGCCTTTAGTACATATAGGTATTTATGCACCCAGCAGAGAGATACACACACAAGCTAATTAAGTTTTCTTTTTCCTATTGTCTTGGAAAGGAGAAAAAAAGTTAGTTCATGGATGTAATTTTCATTTTTAGGTAGTTGAGAAGCCCTCAGTTCATCATGAACAAAATACTTCACCAAAACACTGGACAGCAAGGTCAGAAACCAGTTAAATTTCATCACTATTTCATGGCTGCTGCCTTTATTAAAAAAAAAAATAATGCAAGAAGACTATAGCAATAGCATCTCTACTACTCATTTATATTACTAGAACTGTTACACAAAACTGAGAGAAGACAGTACTGCCCGCAGTCTCCCCCAGGTCAAAGCAAGCGTAGGCCTGAGTACAGCAGTTTGTGGATTATTGATAGGACTAGCAGCTGAACATTAAACCATCTTCTGCCAAAGCAGCAGCAAGAGAAATATAATTGGCAGAGCAGAGCATGGTTTCTGGAGAAGGAAGAATCCATTCTGGTGTAACAGGAACATTTTGGCAGGGTTTTAAACTGCTTTAAGCTTGAAAACAAACAAATAAAAATCAACCCCTTCCATACCAAGATCCATAGCGGACATAATCAAAGTGAACGGAGCCAGGAATTCACAAGCCAAAGAGTCTCATGAGCTGTGAGAGGCATGTGTATCACTATAACCAATTTATTGGGCAGGAATGCACAGCCGGCTCACCTGGTACTCTCAGTCTGACATATCTGGAGCACCGCACCCTCACCCATCTGCCAAGCCTCCCTAAGGCTCAGACAGACAGACAGAGGCATTCAAGTGGTAGAGTTAGGGGGAAAGCAGCACCTCAGTGACAACTCAGGCTCCTCTACAGCCAGCCTCGCTGACTGAGCAATGCCTCTTCCACCGCATCTTGGTGTGATCTTGCTTCCCTGCAGGCACGTGCAGGGGAGGGGGCAGAGGAGAGCCCGTGCGAGGTGCCTCCAGTGCATCAGGCTGCAGGAAAGGCAGGGACAGGCAGGCTGCTCCAACTGTGTGGCTTCTCACTGGAAATTCAGAAACATAGAAACGTAGCCACAATAATAAAACTCAACAGAAAACACCCTCCTCCCTCAAAATACAGGCTCGCAAGCTTGGCTTAAC
This sequence comes from Ibycter americanus, assembly GCA_035590275.1. Classification (NCBI taxonomy): domain Eukaryota; kingdom Metazoa; phylum Chordata; class Aves; order Falconiformes; family Falconidae; genus Ibycter; species Ibycter americanus. Next base: position 31,470,644 of record JAVJGI010000063.1, read on the forward strand.
CCAAAGGTCAGCTCATTGCCAGTCCATTGACTTCTTCAAGATCACGTAGGCAGCCAGTCAGCCTCTCAGGGATACATCCCAAGTTTCCAAATTCACAGGTCTGTGTGGTAATCACTAATCTTCCTGGCAGAGATTTTTTACAGACAAAAAGTCCCTCACATGTTTTTACCCCATCAAGAAAAGACAAGTAGTTTGCATCATACAATTTTTATTGTTTTTCCCTGCAAAGCAAACTTGTCTTAAAAAATGGGCTGAAAATGACTTAAATGAGCTGAAAACTACCCAGGAGCAATGTTTATTTTGCAAAACATAGTTATCTCATGTCCAGGAGCCCTCATTAATTTGAAAAGTTTCCGCATGAACTCAGAGTTTCTGTAATATGTGAGTGTCCTGCAGCCTCTGCTGCATACGACTGTAAAGAAATCGCTACTGCAGCCCCATAGAAAGAGTAATAAAGTTCTGTCTATCATGTCTGAGACAGCACAACCAGTTTATTTTTGAAAATAACTTCTAAAACTGCCTATCTCAGTGCAAGTACTTAATTGGTGCATATGCATTCTCACTGAAAAAATGCTGCTAAGCAGAGGTAGCTGCTGGTCACAGGGTTATGGCCTGTGTCAGACACAGCTATGCTTCCTGAGATTGGATGTGGCCGGCTTTGAAGTGCTGGGCGTCAGTGAAATCAGGCCAAGCTCTTGCAGGCTCATAGAAGGGGTATGAGGAAAATATAATTTCCTGGAGTTAGCTAACACATCTGCCCAGAGAAAGTCAATCGTCTCATTGATTAGTATCTCTTCTTCTGTTGGCCCTCTCTAATCTCTCCTGCCTGAGCGACTCCTCCCAAACGCCCCATTGCTAAACAGCAATTAAAGCATAAATACATTAGCAACTCTGTATTATAAACTTGCTTGCAAGCCACACGGTGCTGCCAAGCCTGGCCGTGACAGTGGGACTCTGCCTCATCACTGGCTGCTTTTCCGTGCCAGGAATATCGATCAGTCACTCTGAAACAACGTCAGAGTTCATGTCCCGTTATAACACATTTCCGACCTTTACGAAGTGACTGCAGCCTCTGCGGGACACGCGGTGCTAGACAGGGCTGGGTTCAGGTGGCTGTCCCTGTTCCCTGCTCCCAGGCAGCTCCTGCCCCAGCAACCGCTTTCTTCTCTGCTTGACTGGACCAGAAGTTTTCCATTCTCCTTTCAGATGACAGGAAGCATTCGTAGTCCGTCGTACGTGTGATGGCGTATTGCAGCTCTCCGATAAGCACGTTGAAGCACCCTGCAGACGCTCGATGTGCTGCCTGCAGAGCCCGGTGGGGCAGGGAAACCCAGGGCTTTTCCCTTCAATATTCAGCTTATCTCCAGGAATATAGGGACCAGCTGTGGAAACTGGTGTGTTGATTTACCTTGCTGGGTGTGGAGCAGTTTGGAGTGGGGTTTTTATGAAGCTGAGGCAAAGGGGTTTTGATGGGAAATCATCATTTGCAGTGCCTGGGGAGGGGACCTGGTGTGATAACCCCTGCAGAGCTGGGGCTCTCTTGCTGCTGAGTCGAGGTGACGCACATGGAGCACAGAAGGATGGGCAGTGAGACGGCACTGACTCTGTAATGCCTCCCATACACAAGTAGTCTCTGCTCTCCAGAGTCACCTCTGTGATGTCTTGCTGTGGCAGGTCATAAGCAGCAGTTGCCCAGCTATGAAATGGGCAACTTCTCCAAAGCACGTTGACTTTGACTCAGTTCGCCAATGTTGAGTGCACCAGCTTCCAGGCAAGCTGTTCCCCCCTCGCTGCTTCATTTCTTCTGCCTATCAGCATGGCCAAGTTCATTTTCCCTGTGGTGAAATGAGGAGATAAAGAGTTACTTTAAAGTCCTGGAGACTTGTGTGAGAGGAGGGTGAGGGCCTCCTCACTTGTTTACACACCGCTTTGGTGGGAAAGCAAAGAGGCGAGCCTGGGAAGAGGGAGGCTTTCCCAGGGCATCCTGCTGAGCTGTCCTTGGAGGTCCCTGAGCTCCTAAACCACAGAGGGGACGGGTAAGAGGCTGGAGGTGGCCAGAATGCACAGGGATGGTAAACACATGACTCAGGCACGAAGTGGTTTCAGCAGAGGGATGGTAATGCACAAGCAATAAAATGGGAGCTACCAGCACAACATTTCCTGCTAACCACATACCAGACTCGCTGAGCTTTCCAAGGAGAAGGAACCAGGGAGAGGAAAGAGGGATCTGCTGAGGAGCCATGGCTCGGTCTGTGCCAAAACATTAGCCTAGACGTAAAAGATGAGAAACTCCCATCACAACACAGAGGGGTCTGGATACACGAGAGCTGCAGCAAGCAATAAAAAGTAAATTGGGAGCAGGAACATGGGAGCACTGGAGAGAGCCGGGTGAAAGCCCGCAGCCCGGCAGAGGTCCGGGCAGTACTGGTGAGGCGACCCGCCAGTCCTGTGCAGAGCCCGAGCGTGAGCTGGGGCTTTCCCGGGTGGGCTCCACTTGTTTTTCCTCTCTAGAAAAGAGAATTTGTGTTGGGGCAGGTGTCCGGAGCCACTCGCTGTGCACTGCTGGTTTTGGAGCCACGCTGCCATCAGGAAAGCCGGCGTTGCGGGTTGCTTTAATAAATGCTTTCTGCAAGCAGCCTTTTAATGGGATCTTTTGCCTCTGGAGGATGTGACGTGTGGTAACAGTCTGTCTGCAGAAACACTTGCCCATCTGTCTGCAGAAATAGGCCAAACACGGAATTTTCTCCTCATTCACACCAAAAAAAAAAAAAGGTGTTTTTTTTAACTTAAAAACTCACGTGCTTTCACAGAGCACGGACGTGGCACTGTCAGCCGCTGGGGGAGAGCTTTTCTCTCCATCACACACAGCGGGATCTGCTGCCAGGCTGTTGTGTAGTGGCTGTTCCGAGTGCCTCTGTTTATACTGGTGGGATATATTTTATGCTTCCCAACTCCTGGATTTACTGAAGTCCAGCACTTATGGCAAGCCACTGGATATTAAAAAAAGACACTAGGATTAAAATGGTAAAAATGTACCATATTAATAGCAGCACTGATTTTTAAAAGAGTTAACGTGTAAAAAATATAACTGACCACACTTCATAAATGTTTAAAGGATGAATGGTATTTTGTGGCAAAATACGGCGCTCTGTGACAGGTAGGGAGGGGGCATCTGGGGCAGAGGGACTAAATGACATAAATTTGTCTTCTTGTGTATTTTGGAACATGATTTATTTGTGTTCATTGAAATGACAGCTTTTCTGGTAATTTCTTCCTTTCCCAGCAAAGAAGCCTTAATCTCCTTACTGGAAATTGTACTATTTATGCAGAAAATCCTGCCTCTGAGATTGCTTGAGATCACGAGTTATGTAACCCAAACAGATGGAGCCGGAACTTTTTTTTTGAATGTCAATTCATATCATAATCCCAACAGGCTGCAATCATTTATCAGCTCATTTGTAGCACAGAAAAAATAGACCGAGGATTTAAAATGTGCATTCAGTATACACTTACATAGGAACACTTATGCCAGTGACAAGACTGTCACTAAATACCAATAATAGTAATAATGCTTATTAAGAACTTTCCTCATTCTTATGAACAGAAGGACTCTGTGTGATACACATAATAATATGTACATGATATTATGACCATCGTCCTGCAAAGACATGTATACGGTTGTATTTACACATTGGATAGATGTGGTTATCTGCAGCGCTGGTATGAAGTTAGATCTGAGAGTACCTGGGAGATCAAACTGGTGAATAAGTGGGAAGGAGGAGCTAGAGGAGAGATGAAGAGAAGCAGGCCAGGGCAGGGCAATCGGTGTGAAGAACCGGATTAATGCAGCCTTGTTCAACTCTTGAGCAATATTAAGTCTTGTAATGATGAATCATCCACCCAGCTCCCAGCTGATCACGTGCATACACTGTAGAAGCCAATATATAATAAACAATACCTAGTTTTAAAATTCACATTAGCTTAATAGTCCTTGTGCTAACACGATCAGGCGGATAAAATCCTGAAAGGCTCGATTACACTTGCAGAGATTTTATCCTGTTTTGTTACTAATGTGGCTGCTCTTATTTCATGTGAGTTTTAACCTGAAGGGAATCACGACCATAGGAAAAAGAAGAGGAAAAGGTAGCAAACAGAAGTTATTCCAAAATGATACGAATATAAATGGAGTATCTAGGTGTTCTTAAAAGTGAAGAGAGCTTGATCAGATGAAGGGAGGAAGAAGAGAAAGAAAGTATAATTTAAACCTAAATCTAATTTCCTATCAAGCTGAAGTTCAACCAGGGCTGGGGAAAAAAAAAAAAAAAGCCACTGTGTTTAAATATGGTCTTAGTCCCACCACAATACTTTTATTCCATTCTGTGGGAATTCCCGTTGTGACACACTTGCTTATTTGGGCCCAAACTGTAATCTAAGGCTCAAACTATGGCAAGGAGCTTTACTAGAGGAGAGCTTTCAAGAAAACCTCAGAAAGATGAAGCAGAGCTCCTGGTATGACGCAGTTCTTTCTGCAAAAGCAAAACCAGAACAGTGGTGCGGTGTGGATGCCAAAGCTGGGGGCAGGGGTCTGTGCACAGAGCTTGACCCCTGTGGACCTGGCTGGGTGCTGTGTTTAGCTGTTATTGCACAACCACCACTTTGTTCCGTCACGCTGCCTTACTGTGCTGGGGTTTGCCAGCAAGGCGTGTAAGGTGGCTGGAGCAGGCTCTAGTCCAGGGAACATAATGGAGACCCCAAGATCTGGTGTTTTTCCAGCACCTTCTGCTACCCTTTCATACATCCACGGTGGCATTTTTTCCTCTTTTTTTGGGACCACTGTGGTGCCTGTCTGGGTTGTAATTCCCGAAGGCATGCCTGAGTGGGATGCTGTGAGCAAGAGCTCACCTTTGTTCTGTGACTGGGGATGATGGCAACAGCCCAGACCCCACCACAAGACAAAACCTCACATTTTGATCCAATCTTTCACTTTGCTGAAGCCTGAAAACTTCCTCTGGCGAATGCTTTCAGGGGACCAACCTAGAAAACTGAACTAGGTTGCTGCTTGCAGCCAGGCACTGCACCATCAGCTGTTTTCAGGTCTCACCGCTGACAAAAGATCTTCCACTAACAATATTTCTGAACAGGACAGTAAAAACTAAGTCAGCAGGAGTATAAGTGTTTAAATCCACATGTAGCTATGGTCTTTAAATTCCCTTGTCCCTCAACTTCATTTATCATCCTTCTCATATTGCATTTAAGACTACAGAGAGAACAACAAATTTAAAGGAAGCATCACGTGATGGAGATTGTTAAAAGATGGTCTGAGAGTCAAAGGAATTACAACATTTCAAAGACAGACCAAATTTTAGCCAGGGAATTGCCATTTCTTATACGCAATGCTATACAACACCTTGACCTCCTTTCTTCTAGATTGGGGGCTTTATCTGCTTAGTACTACTAATGTGAGAAAATTTATAATGGAGTTTTAATTCATTCTGGATCTTGTCCAGTGATTAATTTAGTCAGATGCTTTTCTATTAGCCAAAACTTCAAAGACACCCCCCCCACCCCCCACCCCCATCCCTGCCAAGGAAAGGAATGATCTTCTGCTTCTGCTTGTAAATATATGTAAATGTTTAACTGAGCAGGATTTTGCTCAGGCTTATAGAGTGTGCTTTCTTTAGAATAGCTTTTCCCTGGATGATGTAATTTACTTGACTGGGTATTTTCTACTCTTGCACAACTATGTTAGTCGATCTAAGCAGATTAATCTAAGCACCAACCTGGCACTCGCTTCGTCAAACAGCTCAGTGCCCTGCAGAAAAGGAAAAGGACTGTTATTTCAGGGAGGCAAAAGGATCACTTCTCTGTGCCCGAGATGACTTTCAGATGGATGTTAGTCTGTTTGTGTGTAAATAGGTCTAAAAGCCCCAAGGACCGATGGGCTGGACCAGCCAGATACTGTATTAGCAGTTACATAACAGAAGCACCACTAAGAGGACAAAAAAAGCCCTGCTGTTCTTTCGCCATGTTACAATGACAGTCCAGAGTCAGACGATTTAAAGGATGCAGAGATGATTTTAAAGCGAGCATCCGCAGCACTGGCTCTGCTTCCTAAATCTTCAGCCCCACAGAGCTCTTGATACTAGTCTGCGTTTGTGGGGGGATGAGGGAAAGAAGAGGAAGAGGAGAAATAAGGATGTTTATTTTTAGTAGAAGTTATTCTCAGACAGGGGAAAGGTGACAGACTGATAGCTTTCAGAAAACATTTTGTTTAAACCTAAAGCACAGACTGTGGGAAGCAGATTCAAGTCATCTCCATAGCACGCTCCAAAATGCTTCAACATCACTCGGTCAGTCTGCCCTTAAGGGTGACATAATTACGGCTGTGCTGTCTGAATGAGGGATTTTTTGGTTCACTGATCAAAAATTTGTTTTAAATCAACTTGAAATGAAAGCTTGACCCCTTGTTTTGTTAGAGTTTTGGGGAAGTTGATCTTTTCCGTCTTTTCACTCAAAATTATTAATGTAATTCAGGCAATATCCAAGAAAACACAATTTTTCATTAGGACTAAAGAGATTTTAAGGGGAAAAAAATCATCACGAATAATTTTGCTATTGTATAAGTACTTCCTAAATTCAGCTCAGGTACTTGGTCACCTCAAAACTCCAGGCTCCTGCGGTGAAATTTCTTCCTGGGCTTCTAGTGATCTCTGAGTTAATATTAATTTCCTTGATATTTCTGCCTATTAAAGACATAGATCCCGTACATCCAATCACATCTCCCTCTTGTGGCTACTTCCCAGGACTAAAACAACCTGCTATTTCCTCAGCATTATATGGGATTATATAGGTTGTTTCTTCCGCTAGCACTTCGTTTTCCAGCCTCAAGTCCTGCTGATGACAGCACGTGGGTGTCCAAGAGGCTACACCACCATTTCTCATCTTGTGCTTCCCAACAAGATGCCACCAACTGCCCCTCTGGGCTTGGGGACACTGATATCAAACCGGAGGGTCCCGCCAGCCCCACACCAGCCAGCTCATCCTTTAAACAAGCCAGAAGAGATGGTAGCAAAGAAAATGCTTCTGTATCTGCATGATAGGCAGCTGAACAACTAACTAGACAATCCTGATGAAACATGGGTTTTATAAGAAGTTCTGCCCTCCAGAGCCCTTGTGGAGATTTCCCCCTAAATTACAGCATTTTGCTGCTCCCCACTTGGGTTTTACAAATAGCTGCTTTTATAACTACATTTATCCTCCTGCTAACGGTTTCACAGCAAATGATATTTCATTTTGATGAGAAAGCTTTTGAGCAGAAGCCAAATCGCTCCAGGCAAAGCAGATTTTGTTTTCCTACAGTTTAATCAGTAGGAAATTAAGAAGCCAATATTGTGCTGCCACAGACATGGAGGTGAGCAGCCACCTTTGCTCCGGTGAGCTTCTCCTCTCCCTCACTCCCCAGGACACAACTGGGAGTCAAAAGTCACAGTGTCTAACATAAACCTGACAGTCCCAATCTTCAGCCCATGTAAATCAGTGTTGCTCCATCAGGAGCAGATTTACAACCTTCATCAGTCAGCAAGTACACAGCATCCATCACAGAGTAGTCCACCATCAGCCAACCTCTCTAATTTGTTAAAAAGTCAATTTTACTTTTTAAGATGCAGTCAAGCACATAATACAAATTCCTGTTTGTGTCCTTGCCTCAAGAGGAAGGCAGCTCCTAAGCAGCTTCTGGCAGCCGGTCAGACAGTATGAAAAGCTGAATATATATAAACATAAATTTTATTTTTTTTTCTTGCTGTCTGAAAGGGTCAAGGCTGGCTGCTCCAAGGGACAGTGTTTCTAGGCAAACATTTATGTCACACACTGTTTGCAAAGGGTGACTCAGCCACAGAAATATCCGCCTTTTATCACACATCTCTAATGCTGTAAAAAACAAGTTTAGGGGACTTCAGCCTGCTTATTCCATGGTGGAATTCAGCTCAAATTCTCCATCCAAAAGATGTTTATCTCACAGGTTTTAACTAATGTCAGACTGTATAGACTAAATGCTTCCCGAGGGGTATGTATTTTATGTAGGAAATACAACACGTGTGTTGCTTTAAAAAGGACCCAGCCTCGTTATCTAGATGATGGTTTTCCAGCACATGCTTGAAAGATTACAAGGGACCTGCAAATCCTGCAAAGATTTGTCCCCACAAAGCCTCACTTTACAGCAAAAGATTTATTATACATCCAGTGCCCCATCCTCAGGAGTGAAAACTCCTCGCTGGGACCACAGACTCTTTCCAGAGGAATTTTGTGCAGGTCGGCACGGAGGAATGCTGCCAGCAGCTGCCGGTCCCTGTGACCACAGGGCTTTAGCACATGGACTTTTACATGGGGTCATCTGAGGTAAAGAGCAACGGGGGCTGCGTTGGCTCGGGCTCCTCTTGCCCTCTTCTAAGGATCAAACCAAAACTCATTTCAGGGCCTGGCCCCCCTACTTCAGCCCGGGGTGGGGGATTTCCCATCCTCTTCGCCAGGTTTTTAAGGGGAGACATCTGCAAACTCCAGCTCTTGCCCCAGCTCTCCATGTGGAGCACGTTCGTGTTCGAGCAGGCTTAGCCTGCTGAGCCCCGGCAGGCTGGAGCCAGGAGGGAGGGGAGCAGCCCGGAGATGCCCGCGCTGGCTGGGCACAGGGCGGATGCAAATAATCCCTGTTGAGATGAAGGGGCCAGGCTGCAGCACTAAGCAAACTCAGCTGAGCTGCCTCCGACCCCAAATGAGTGAGCTCCATGCTGCCAGCCGTCCCCTTTGCAGCATCCAGAGCTGTGGATGGGGATGATCAGTGCATTCGAGAGGGAAGGAGCATCTTGCAGTGCTTTTTTGGTGCTAAGCAGCTTTCCTGGGAAGGCGGCTGCCGAAAGCTAGTCGTAGGAGAGGAAAGGGGAGGGTGGTGGCATGGAAAATCCTGTCACCTTTCTCCAGGTTTCCTCATCTTAAGAGTCAGCACTCTGTCATATCACTGGTGGAAACTATTTAAAGGTTCCTTAATTAGCCCATGGTCTCAGGCAGTTCCTGTGCTGGCTGGTAGATGGGTCTGGGAGATACCACAGGGTTCATTTTGTCAGATGGAAAAAGTTTTCATGTAAACCACAGCAAAAATGTGCTTGCCTGACTGCCAGGCAGGCTGAGGGGCAGCGGGTGGAGGTGGAGAGGGGGCAGTCATGTCAGATAGGGTTGGTTTGTGCGATGTCCTGATGGGAAGCGACAGGCTCGAGATGAGCTGGATCGCAGCAGGTCTCACCTCTGAAGCGCTTCTCTGCTCCCAGTCCTGGTGCCTTGTGCCACGGCTGGTGGGAGGAGGATGGGAATTGCTGCTCAGAGAGAAGTTGCTCAGCATCTGAAACAACCATTCTGTGCTTTGCCCACCACATCCTGCCGCGTAGTTCACAGCCAGCATAGCTGGGGTTTTCCTCTCTTCTCTCAACCTGAAGTCTCACAAAAGCCTTTTTTTGTAGGACCTCTGCTTACCATGAGCTGTGCCTCAGGTACCACCACAGCAGCTCCACCTCGCCCCCCTGCTTGCACCAGGGCTTCTGGCCGTGGAGCTGAGGACCAAGGCTTGGAGGAGGACCTTTCATCCATTTCAAGCCAATAGTAGAAGCAGAGTTAAAGCTTTTAATCACTTTCTAAAATTATTGTTAAATTAGGTAATTAACGCAGCTGTTTACTTAGCTGAGAAACCTGCTTTTCAGCTGGGAAACCTAGCTGCTTGCCCCTGTGTTTGGGCCAAACCCCTAGCAAAGCCAAGCTACAGTTCCTGAGTTAGAAGTGGATCCAATACCAGAGGCTCGGGGACTTTGCCTTGCTGATGCCCCCCTTGGGGATGTGCCCCCCATTCCCTATTCACTGCCCCCCCCCTCCCATCTGTTGCTCACACCTCCGTAGGGATGGCTCCCAGAGCTGGCTGATCTTGCCTGTAGCAAGGCTCCTACCTCCTCCCTCTGCTAGCCCCCAGCACTCCTCGTGTCCCCCAAAACCCTTCTGCTGGCATTAATATGCATCATGCAGCTTGGGGCTTTTCCTTATACACAGGGGTGCTGCAAATACACCTACATCTGCTGTTATGTATAAAAAAGCAGCTGTACAGATGTATGCACACACATGTAAATATGGTCATATATCCAAGGGAAATGTTTCTCCCACAAGTGTCCAGAAAAGAGCGACCTGGGACTGCCTGTTGCTGATTTTTCTCATCTTTCCTCCCATGCATGCAGTGGTGGCTTTCACAGGCAGTAACAATTGGAAATAGATTTCTGAAGAAGTTTAAATTAAGAATATTTTCCCCTGCTTAGGCAGGCATTTGCCAGTGTAATTCTTAAATATACTTTATTGCTATTAAATCTAATATCCATGAAGGATTACATATCTGCTTCATTGCAAGTCTGGCAGGATTAGGAGAGTAGTGTCTGCTTAGTGTTTTTAAAACATCAAACACTAACAAAGCCCTGAGCAAGAAACCTTTTCTAAGGGCTGCAAAATGCCAAGGGTCTGGGGAAATGCACCGTGCCAGGAAATCTGACGGTGTGCCCTTTGAGGAGCTCTGCATTTCAGCTGCTGAAGCATGCGGTGACAGAGACACAGCCACTGCAGAAATCTCCTCTGCACCCGGATACTCTAAATTTCGCTCCCTGGCAGTGTAAAACCATCGGCTTCAGCCCAGGCAGCCGACTGGGGGAGCAGGAGCTTGCACCCCTTCTCCACAGGTTGAAAAACTCTGGGATTTGGTATTTAAATATTATTTGCAATATTCACATCACAAGTAATTGTTCATAGTTGCATTGTTCATAATGATCTCCCTCTTCCTCAGAGAGAGAGATATATATGGAAAGACAGTCAGCTCCCCTAGTCCCGAAACTATGGATTTGTAGTAGGGATGTTAAATCCTTGTTAGAGTAGGAGGTGCAGCCTGGGATGGGATGAGCCAGGCTGGCTCAGACCCTCCTGGCATGGGGAGGAGGTTGGCACAAGGCCCTTCAAGAGATCTGTCTCTTTAAAATGATCCTCAGTTTCTTAAAAGAGGCTGAAAGTCAATACTGTTTGCTCTAATTAATGGCCTCTCCAGCTCAGGCACCAGCCTTAGGCAAATCCACCCCAAAAATCCCCTGGAATAAACACCACCACTTTGATGATAGCATATGAGGTGACTTGCCTTGCGTTACAGTAAATTGGCATGTGGGAAGAGCAAACCAGCCTCGCCGCTTCCCCGCTCCCTCCGGAAAGCTCCTGGAAAGCTCCTGCGCAGGCATGGGATCCTCCACCCTCCATCTTCAAGGCAACTGGGACTGTGCCCTGTGAGTCGGAGCCAGCCATTGCCAAGCTCCGAGGGGTCCATAAGCACCACGTATAGGTACAATGCAGGGGCAGGGAAGCGTATTTTTGGTTCAGCTGCTATTAGGGTGACTCTGGCATCTATAACAATGAATTAGCTCTGGATATTTCCAGGCGTAAGGGTTTGGCACTGGAGCCCATAGAAAAAAAACACTTAAGCTAAGCAATGGTGTGGGGTGTTTTTTTATATTAACATTATTATTGTGTTTTCCTTTTTATAGCTAATGAGTATTTGCCCCCGGGGAAGGGAGCATGCGTGGTAAGAAGGCTGTGGGTGCTGGACGCACCTTTGCAGGCAGAATCGATCTGCAGAAGGTGAATGACAGCAAAACAGCACCTCCTGCTAGGTATCAGATGGACACAGAGAGGATTTGCCCATCCCCAGCAAGATGTGGTGGTCAGGAATCCCCACAAAGCTCATTTTCTGCTACAAAGGAGAAAGAAGAGATTAGGAAACAAAAATTACTCGAAGAGTTGCCTTCAAAACTCCAGCAACAGATTTAAATGTAATCTCCAATTACCTCTTCACCTCCACAGCTCAGCTCAAATTTCTCATAACTGTTTCCTTTACATCAAAGACACAGAAACTTGAAAAAAAAAATAATAATCAAAGCAGCAAACAAATCATGAAGGAAAAACAGCTTCTTAAAGCAGCGAGCAAGCCAGGTCTCTCTTCATTTGCCTGAGGAGAGCCCAAAGACAGAGCCTTGCAGTTGCTTACTAAAAGATGGGGTCACACGGGAAGGCTCTCGGCTAAATCCTCCACCCCAAAACCTGCAGCTAGGCTCAGGCGAGCCTAGTTTAAAGCCACACTTCCCAGCTGAGCTGCTTGCACCAGAAAAGAGCTGGGGGCACCAGAGAAATGCCGGCCAGCCCTGGAGGCAGCCGGGCAGAGCATGTGCCAGGGGCTGGGAAAGGGGTCAGACACCTCACCAGAGCTCCCAATGGCTGAACCTCACCCACAATTACCCAACCCTAATTAGCCTGATGGGAAACATGATTTTTCATGAACAGAGTCCAGGGTGGCGGGTGTCACCATATCACAGCTTCAGCGATACCAGTTTGAATCATCAGCTCAAAACGAGACGGCAGCAGCAACCAAGGATAAGTATTTCCATCCTGGGCTCAGATTTGTTGTCATCAGAGGCTGATGCGAGCACAGGAGGACACACGGGCACCCGATATGGGGCACAGCAGCTCTTTCACAGATGGCCTGGTGGGAAGCAGACCTCTGAGCTACACTAAGAATTTGTGGGTAATTCATTATCCAGCCCACGGTAGTAAATGCTGCACAATGTATACACGCCCAACACAAGACTGATTGCTCTGGCAGCGACCAGTGAACTCCTGGGAAGTTTCCTTTGCATTAAGTGCTTTTGACACTAATGTTGGTGCCTAAGCAAACACTTTAGGATGACTAAAACACCCAGGCTGCTAGGAATCACAGAGCACGCATGCTGGAAATGCAGCGACAGATCCAGAGCAAGAGAACAGCAACGTGCTTTTGGTTTTAAGGCTAGCCCTTGGTCTCCCCTGCCTGTGCCTGGCTGCAAGTTGGGTTTGGTAAGGTGCCTATGGGTGAGCCAATACTCCCCCATGACACTTCATTGCTATTTATGAACCAGACCTAAATATTCTACATTAAAAAGTCGTGTGTGTGGATTACGCTCATGTGAAGAGTTAATTGGATTTGATTGCGCTCTTTACAGATATGGGAAGTAAACCCACAGCCTGCACTCAGTAGAATTACAATGTTGTAAGGACAGCTGAAACAAGAAGGAATTCAGGATCGTTGCCCACATTACTTAGTGCTGCTGTACAGCACTAAAGGTTTTGTTGCACAGATTTGCAGCCCAGATATTCCCATTTGGAAGAACCTGAGATTCAGGGGATTATAAAGGATGCGTGGGAGTATTAGGCAGTTCTCTATGCTGAAGATGAAAAAGACTCTCATAGAAATACTTAATGGCCTTTGAAACAAGAATAAAGCACACAGGATATTTTTAGAACCTCGCCTGCACTTGCCAACACCTGCATCTGCTGATGGCAGAGGCTCCCAAGTGTCAACACCCTGCACCTCTCGTTGCCACACTGCTCCGGAGATTTATAGAAGATTATCTGCTGCAGCCACAAGAAAAGGGGGAGTGTGAAAAGCACGTGCTTGGCTGAAGCAAGGAACATACTCTGACTAAAGCATCCCTGAAAAATCACCTCTGAAAAACTTCAAGGACCTCGGTTCCCCTTCTGCAAACCGAGAGCCTGTTTGTGCTTCAGAGATGCCACCCTGGAGCACTGGAGGTTGCACTGGAGGTGGGAATATCCCCTAGTGCACAAGAAGGATCAGGGTGGGACTTGCCCAGCCAGACTTCAACAGCTTCCTCCTTTGTCCATCTCTTCTCTTGGTCAAAGACATGGTATCTCCAACTAGGACATCTCTTTTGGACTTCTTTCTAGAAAGCCAAATGGTGGCTGCCACCCAAAGACACCGCACTAGTCAGTTATGGAGATGCTGAAGTGACGCAAGTTCAAATTTCTTTGAAACTTACACTTCAAAGCAGCATAAAAATACAGAGCGGTTCAGTGTTTTGCATGTGTACCTACCACTCCAAAGAATGGTTAGACGCAGGTTGATAAGAGGGGGTTTGTAATTATCCTGTGTGTTTTTCCTTTCACCTCATTTGCCATTAGTTTCCTTAGAAATAGACACATACACTGAAATGAAGCATTTTCCCATGAAAGACTACCAATGCCAGATTGTGTAAATTCTTCGGAAATTACTTGTTATTACTTGTTTGGTTTTTGACATTAAAAATTTGTAGTGTCTGAATTTTCCAGCAAGAGAAATTTAATCTTATTGTATAAGAATTATCCCAGGCCAGTAATAACATTTCTGAAGGAGCCAGTCATGGAAAACATGTTTCTCAGAACTGTTCTCAGTACAAAAAATTTCCTAGGATAATCCAAAACTCAGAGAAGAAAAAAAAAAAAAAAAAGAACTGAAACCAAGGGGTCGGAATAGAGGAATGGCTGGAACTCCTGTTCAAGAATGGTACGTGGGAACATAACACATCGTTGCTGCTAATAAGAGGGGTTTTCTCCTTTTCTCCTCAACCAGGATGGCTAACTGCTGTGCTTTAGATTACAAAGGGTCATCTCACATGGGAATAACAAGAGTAAAACTGTCAGTTTACAGGGATTGTGCCATAGAAATCCGCATACTACTATCCATTACCCCTCAGGTTCATTGTCAAAGCCCAGGACAGATTTCTTTTTGCATGGTTTCCTCTCCAGTCCTGGGCAGGGCTTTGGAGGAGAAGCCACCTCTCCATCCCAGTGCCTTCTGCTCCAGCCAGGTGGGCAGAGGTGGCCCTGCCAGCAGGCCCGCAGTGCAGGCACCTCTCCGGAAAGCTAACAGGACATGTCATCAACTTAGCCCTTAGGGGTGCTCTGGTTTTAGGGATTCAGCCAGGCATCTCCCTTGACATCCAGCCCCCATGCAGGCTGGCTGGTCCCTGCTGCGGGGGGGCACAGACCTGGGCTCCTGTCCCCAGGACCTCCCCTTGCTTGCTAAGCACAGCTGCAGGAATGGGCTCGTTTCCTACCCAGAGCCATACATGGAAAACATTTTGCTGACAGTGTCATATCTGTCAATTCTCCTATTAAAAAAGGAGACATGAGTTTTGTCTCTGCTAAGACTTGTATGTGCAGTAAAAGCCCTTCTATCAACAGAGGCACCAAGGAAACGAGCTGGCTAAAAACCAGCTAAACTGTGTAAGATCCTATCTACCTTCTCACAGCCTGTTGGATTATTGCCTTCTTGTGCTGAGGGTGTTCAGTGGGAGCAGGATCTGGGACCAGGGGTCAGGGAAGAAGGGAGCCATGCCACCCTTGAGCCTTTTTTCTGAGTTTGCCTTTGTATCTGCCATCTTGCCGTACTTTGTACTCGCTGAGCTCCTTTCCATGCAGGGAGGGCATCCCTCCTTTCTATCAGGACATCCTTACTCTGCACCCTGAAGATCCAGAGAAAGTTTGGAAAAAGGCTAGACAGTGAGGAGAAAAAGAATTAAAAAACAAAAAAGGGGGTGGGTGGGTGGGAGGTATTTCAGCCATACCAAGGACTGTAAAGAGCAGCGTCAACTTGATAAACGCTATTCACTAGTAGCTGTAAGGATTTGTCTGGGTAACAGGTTAATTTGGAGCCAGTCTGACACAGATCTTTCTTTTCCCCCTGTATTTATTGTTACTACGGAGTCTTTCGCTGTGATCTTAGGGCATGTTGTAGAGCTGAACACTGCAATAAGCATGGTAGTCTTGGCTCAGTCCCACGTACTGAGCCAACGGGGGAGGATCTTTGTAACAGGAGGCCAAGGGCAATTCCAATCTCTTTCTGAAAAGCCGCATTTCATTCAGGCATCCTTTGAGGATCAGAGCTTCTCTATCATCTGAAGCTATTGCCTTTATCTAAATTGTTATTTCAATTGCTTTCCATGAATTTAGCACTTAAAGGGATTAGGGCAAAAAAGCTCTAATTTTCCTTTTGACCTTTTAACATCATCAAATGAAAGTTGGGACAACAGCAGAGGGATTTTTAAGTCAATAATTGTTTTGTAGTGACTGAATGTTTGTAAGCCAAATGCTGCCCCTGCCCTAATCCTCACTCCCTGCACGGAGCAGAGTCATCTGCCATAGTCTTCTGGGTTTGGCTTTACACCGGCTTCATCAGCAGGACAGAACTTGCAAACAAGGCAAGAAAGCAACCGTCCAAATAAAAATCAGAGAGATGAGGCTTCTGTGCTTGAGCCCCAGCAAGTTCTCTAAATGGGCTGTTGCTGAAATCCTGCCCTTGTTTGCTCTTGGGCTGCCTGAGCTGCTGCCTACCCTGTAGCCAAGACTAATTAATTCTTGTATTGATGTGTCGAGCAACTGCCATGAAATCATAAAACAAGCAGAAAGCTGTCGGCATCCCATAAAACTTGAGGAGGAGACAGGGAACCAACATGTAGGGATTTACAGTGTGGCGTTCCAAGCTAGCACAGCTATAATCTCAGGTTGTGTTGTCTAAGAAGAGGCAGATCAAGTACCTCATTCTGATCTGTATTACCCTGGGCAGAAGTTAATGGACTTACATGGGCATAAAGCATGTGCAAGTGAAGGGAGAGTAACCAAGGAGGCCAAATTCTTGTTCCTTTGACATTTCATCTCTTACACCAGGTAAGAAGCTGAACTGTGAAGTCTGCTTTAAAAGACAGGTTTAGCTACAGTGACGAGTTGTAGATTTAGATTGCCTTCTAGCCCTCAGAGCTCATCTTTGTCTCTCCCCTGGTCCTGTGTTGGTTCCCCTTGTTGTCACTTCATACAGTTGCAGTGACATTGCTGGAGCTAGTAAAACCCTTTTAGAGGTGCGGTTCATGCTTATGGAGGGGAAAGCTATGCAGCTGTGCAAGCCCTTAGTGGTTGCAAGAAACAGCAAGGCTGGAAGGAGGCGTAACCTGTGGCAGGAGCTTCTCATCACTATCCCCTCAAAGGAGAAGGTCCACAGGCTGCTTGGGCAGCATGTGGCGGTGCTGGGGCGCATGGGGTCGGGGTAGATGGCTTATGCCACAGTGGGTCTGTGGGGCTGGAACAAGGACCCAGATCCACAATAGCATTGCTTTGCAGCAAGCTGCACACAAGGCCAACTCCACTTTCTTCCTTCTGCTTTTGCAGGTCTTTTCTCTTTAGATGCTGCCTCCTTGGGAGGGAACCACCTCTTGCAACATCTCTGCACTTTCCAGCACAATGAGCCGCTGTCAGGAGTCTTCACTTACTCCAATACCAAAGTGCAGGGGAACCACAAACAAGAACTGTAGTGTTGCAATACCGTTGCACTGTCACAAGCCATCTCAGCTAAAAATAAACTGCCAGGACAGACTGGCAGCCTAAACAAGCATCAGACTTTCTTTCACCAAATGCCATAAGGAAGACTCCCATCGAGAGCACTAACTCAGTCAGGGCATGAATACCTTCAAATACTGTGATGAGTTTCATTTTTTGTTTCTCTTCTGAGTGTAAGACCCCTCTAGCCTCCTAGTGCTCCTCTGTTCCAAACAGGTAGCCTGGAGCCCCTGGGATTTCTCCAGAAGCTCCTCAGTTTGAAGATTTTTTTTTTCCCCTGCTCTCATCACTTCAGGTTATTCATGTAGCCCCCAGGAGGGTAAATCCCCATGTGGGGATGAGAGCAACCCTCACCTTTGCTTTGAGTTCAAGTAACCTGTGAGCTCTGGTTCTTAGCTCACCCCTTCATGTTTTGCAGTGATATGCAAGTTTTGCACAGCTTTAAGGGAATGGGAGAACCAGCCTTGCGGAAAACCGCCCACAGGCAGACAAAAGCCAGCAACAAAGCCCAGCGAGCTGTTTTGTCTGAGCCGGGACTGCTCAGTCTCCAGCTTTTGCCGGGACTGGCAGCAGTCAAAAGCCAGGCTAGTTTTCCCAGCTGATCTTCCTTTAGTCTTACCAGGTTATCTGAAGTTCAGCTCTCCTTCCCTGCCCCTGTGTGAGCCGAACGTACTGTGATACCTGTCCTGAATTGCAGCCACGCCAGGCTACCCACAGCACACCATCCTGTTGCTTGTGAAGAGCCCTGCTGGGCAGGTTCCTATCAGCTCCTTGCCTTTTAAAATGAGCTGGAGAGAATAAGGCTGTTCCATGATGCTCCTGAGGACACTTCTGCAAAGCTGCCTGGTGTGCATCAGACCCAGTCCTGCTGCAGCAGCGGCTTCCCACGAGACTAAGGCAACAGCTCCCAGCTCCAGAGGCCACACTACAGGTCTCACACAAGATTTTTCCTTTCCCCCACACTTTCTTTTCAGTGCTTTCCAGCTCTGTGAGAAAGCCAAAGAGACTGGAAACAGAAAGCTGGATCTTTTTCCCCTCCCTCTCCCCCAAATGCAGAGCCAGGATGCAGCCTCACAAGACCTGCCACCTTCTCCATGAAGCTGCCATCAGGCTCAGCAAGAAGCCTATGATATGCCTTTGGTATCTCCTCAGTCCTACCATCCTACAGAGCTACATAAGTCACAAGGATGTGATCCAGAAAGCTTTTGGATTTCACCAATTTAAAATTGGTGAGGACAACAGCACAGCCCCTGCATCAGCCCCAGCTCCAGCATGTCCCCATGAACCCCACTGATGGGGACAGACATCCCCAGTGCCCCTTGCTGGGCCCAGCCATACACGGCCATATCACCGAAAGGAGCCGTCCCTTCACCTCTTGCTCTGTCTGCTTTCTGCCCAAAATGGCCACACTCAGGCACTCAATCCACGCCCAGGAGGAAAACCCCCACCCTTTATTCTCCTGCTCTGCCTTTTGGCCTTTTAAAAAAGACTTGGACCAAGTAAGGGAACAGGATGCTGGCAAGAGATAAAAGCAGGCTGCAGGTGGCAAGGGACAACACTTTTTTCCTCTAGCACCAAGCAGGCACAGAGCTGGTGGGCCAGCTCAGGCTGCCTTCCCATGCCACCTGGACACGGGCAGTCCCACCCCTGGGACAGCAGATATGTTCCTAACTGGACCCCACAGCAGGCACCGTGGACATCTTGTCCTCAAGGATGGCTATAAAATTACGAGCCAGCTTGTGCTGATACGGCACACAGAGAACTGGAAGAGAAAACGCACACTGGCTCTGCCTCTGCCCTCATGCAGCGTGTCTCCTTTACCAGTGCAGAGCAACGGTGGGAGATGCCCATGGTTCAACATGGGCACCCAGTTGTTAGGAAAATTTACACAATGTGCCCGGTTCCAAGTGGGACCAAATTCTGGAAAGGTTTTGATTCAGAAATGCCAAACTACTTCCAAGCTAAAGCAAATGTATGTTTAATGCTCCCTCATCCAAGGGTTAAATTTTTAGCTTGGTTCAGCATGGCACCTCACTTGGACACCACTGAGTGAGGGCAAAGCACATTTTGGTGCGCAGATCTCTTTGCTGCACAGCTTTAGAGCTGCAGGTGGGATCATTTGCAGCTTTGCTGGAACAGTTCATGACCAGAGTCCCTCTCAGGGCTGCTTAGCAGGAGGCAGCACCAGGCTGGAGAGCGTGGGGTGCAGAGGATGAGGCCAGACCACCCCCAAACACTGCTCCCACCCTAACCACTGTCAGAGCAGGCACAGGCACAAGCTGAGCCAATGCTAACCAAATGAAAAAGAGCTTTGACCGGGGCCTAGCAAGTGGCAAGCGAGGGATGCACTTCAGCTCCCTGTAACAAACCATTTCAGCTTCAACCCTGCAGAAAAGTTCGCTCTTGCAGATATTGCAGAAAAAAAACCAAGGCATGGAAATTTACAGGCAGGTCCATCTGAGACCAGCATGCTTTCAGTCTCATTTCTTTAGATTATTAGAAGATATAATGAGAACATTAAAAATACCTCAGTCCTGCAGGGGATTCTGGGGTGAAACCATGCCCAGTCCAGATCAGGCCCTGAGAAGGGCAGAGGTGGTGAGGCTGCAGGAGCAGGCTCCCACCTCCCCGTGCACAGCTGCCAAGCTGCAGCCAGCCCCAAAGGCAAAGCCGAGGACTATAAAGCCACACACAGCTGATTACGCCTTTCACTCGCCTTCATTTGCTGATTGCAAGGCTGGGAAGGAGGGAGGCAGACAGACAGTACAATTAAAGCAGCTGAAGGTTGTTGTCAGAGATGCAAAGCAGAGATGCAGTTCCCCAGCCTCCCAGCTGGCCTGTCACACCTCGTCCTCCCAGACCTTTGGGGACAGACTGAAAACCACCACCTGATGGTGCTGGGCAGCATCAACTCTTTGGTTCCTATGGGACAACAGAGACCGGGATGTGCCCTTTGCAATGATCCTGGAAGAAAACCAAGTTGGAGCTGGCACTGGTGCTGGTGTTGGAGCTGCAGCTCCCTGCCACGGGACGAGTGATGCCCTGCTAGAGAGGGGCCGATGTCACGGAGTGTTGAATCACAGTAGCAGGGATCTGGCCCCGTGTGTTTGAAGCCGCTGTACCAAACCCTCCCCAGCAGCAGGGCATTGCCACCGAGGGGTGAAGCAGGGTCCTGGCCCAGGGCAAAGCTCCTGCAGTGGCAGGGACAGCAATTGGGCTCTGGCTTGAGCGCAGCTCAGCATCTCCCAGATTGCCTATGGAAACACCGCGGTACTGCAAACACCCCTTGGATTTCTGTATTTTTTCAGTCAGCTAACAACTCGGCCTGTCTTTTCCCTGTTTCTACATAAATGCTTAAAATTCTCCTGAAATGGCCTTTTAAATTTTTCCATTTTAAATACAATCTGGAGGGTAAAAGGAGAAAAAAAAAAAAAAAAAAAAAAGCCCAACAAGCA
>JAVJGI010000063.1:31498247-31564592 GCA_035590275.1 Ibycter americanus
GCGCAGGCGGCCTGAGGGCAGGGGGCAGGAACGGGGGCGCGGGGGGGTAGCCACCGCTGCAGGGCGGGGGGGGGAGAGTTGCAAGCCCCCTCCCCCCGTCAGACCCAGGTCCTAATGGCAGCTCTTGGATGCTGCAGGAGTGCAACCACACTTCTCAAAGCATCTGCTCCGCACACCAGCCTCGCCAGCAGTGGCTGTCCACCTGCCAGCCCCAAGGGCGGCTGGAAACTCCCTGTGTGGTTTCATCCGGGTTAGGGCCACATCCCCAGTTTGGGAACACTCCTGCTGGGATGGCCTGTGAACAGCTAAGGCCCTCCAGCCCGAGGTGGGCAGCCATGGATTGTGCTCCTGAGGACCCCATCCCTCTTGCCCTGCGGTGGGGAGAAAAATGGGGTACCAGTATGTCCCCAGGTGTGGTGTTTTGGCCCATTTCAGGGTGGGTTGAGCCTCTGGGGTTCTCTCACCTCACACACCCCGCATTTTGTCAGCAGAGCATGCTGGGGGGCATCCAGGATGCCGCAGAGGGCAGAAATGTCTCAGGAGAGCTTTAACTGGGGAAAACACGTATATTCTGCAGTCTCCCATCTACACCCATCCTTGGCTTCTTGGGCAACTCTGGCTGCCTGGTTTGCCCTATTCCTGCTCCAGAACGGCGGGGACTGGTTTGCCAGTCCAAGCTGACGGGGGTGTTGAAGAGGCCAGGCTGACTCTGCAGGGGCAGAGGGCTGTGACTCACGCCGGAGGGTGGATTTCACCCAAGCCCTTCCTGCCTCACTGCTGCCTGCCATGATGCCAAGGGCGCTGGCTCAGTGGCAGGCCGCCGCATGGCTGCCGGCCTCCCAGTCGGCAAGGCGATGCCATTGGGATTGGTGGTTTTGATGCCATTGGGATTTTGCACTAATAACCTGGATCTGCAAACCAGGGGCGGGAAGGAGCAGAGCGCCACGGGAGCAGCAATGCCAGCTCGCAGCGTGGGGGAGCAGGAGCCAGAAACATGCTGGGTGCTGCAGCCAGTTCCCCCTGGGATGGCGAGGACCCCCTTAGCTCTGCTGTGCACCTCGGGAAGGCAGCGGGGATGCTGAGCCTGCCCGGCTAAGAGAGCTGGGATGGAAACACCAGCAGTTTGCAAACACAGCTTGGAAATGCCCAGCGGGTCAGGAGATGACCCACAGTGTGCCGGGAAGGGGGAAATGGAGCAGTGAAGTAGGAAAAAGCTCTGATAAGGGCTTTGTAATCAGAACAAATACTGAGTGATTCAGCAGCAGCTGATTGAGGGAAGGAGTAAAGTATACTTCTTGCAATGTTTGACTTGCTGGCTGCGACGGCACAACAGGCTCAGACAAAGCAAAGCAGAAAATGCAGTAATCAGGCAGCTCCCTCCATTGCCCTGGCACCTGCTCAGCTTCTGTAGTGGGGACCCCAAAAACCTGGCCTCTGGGCTTCATTCAGCTGAAAAGATGCCGCCTCCTGCAGCAAGCGTGGGTCCCCGTCCCGCAGGGATGGCAGCAGCACTCGGCACCGGCCGCCAGGCAGGAGGCCAGCACAAACAGCCAGGTTGTTTGCTGCATGTCCCAGCAGACAAATACTGCTGGCAACCTACGTTACTTCATCGGGGGATGTTGCAAGAAATGCAATCCCCTCCTAGCCAAGCCTTGTAACAGGGGTGAACAGACAAGCAGCAACTAAATGTCCCGACAGCCTCTGTTATTTGCTCACACGGGGCAGGTCTGTCTTTAGACCTAGTTTCACAGTGCTGGGGTGCAGTCCCCACGATACTCACACCACCTGGGCCCTAAGCTCAGTGGCTGGGTCAGTGCCTGGCACAGCTATTGCCTTTTATTTCCCCCCAAATCCCCACAGCAGGTAGTCAGGAGAGGGCTTGCTCGCTCTTTTTCCTGGGGAGGCACTGGGACGTGTCACATAATGCTCCACATAGGGCTTTGCTGGGCTCAGGCTTTGAAAAGCTGATGGGGCTTCAGGTCACAGGTAAGCTTTCCATCACCATTGTGAGAAATACAGAAGCCCAGGCTGAGCACCCCCCCTTCAGAAACTCAGACCTCCTGAATGAGGTCTTGAATGAGACCTAGAGCTGCAATGTAAGAAAGCAAACGGGAAAAACCAACCCAACCTCAGCACCTCCCAAAACCATGACCCAAGGTTTACTTCTGAAAATCCAGGCTCTCACCCCATACGTAAAACACAGGCACACTTCCTGCTGGCTCCACCCTCTTGCTCGTGGCACAGCCATCGTTTCACAACACCCAGCTGACAAAGAAATCTTCATCCTTCCTAGCAGAGACAGACGCCAACTGGAGGGCTCTGATGTGTGGGACCCCCACACCTTTGGCCCTTTTGCTCTTGGCTATTGCAGATGGGCCATGGTTCAGAGGAAGGCTGGTGGGACACCTCTGGTGCCTATGGAGAACCAGCAGTTCAGGGTGGGGGGGAAACAGCTAAAATGGCAACAAAAAACCGGTAGTGGATTATATGAATCTCCACACCTTGACCACACTCCTTGCACCCTTCCCACCCGTTGTGCCAGCGCGGGCAGCTGGGAGACCCCAGGGGGGCTGGGCTGTGCGTGCAGCGGGGCTGACAGCTGCTCTGCCGGAGCTACATGGCAAAGAGTGGGAATCGCTGCCTTGCTCAGAGCACCTACCTCCCTTCATGGGAAAGGGTGAGCACCCACCATGGCGCTGAGCGAGGGGCAGCGCCTGCCCTCCCCGCCGGCAGCAGCAGCGGAGGGGGCTCCTGGCCACGCCATCGCCAAAGCTGGCATTTCAAAACCACGGCGACAGTCTGCTCACACGGTGTGGACCCACAGCAGACGCATCCCTGCCCAGATGGGCAGAGCTGCCCTCATTTACACCAGCTTCCAGCGCTGACTGAGTGAGCACAGGAGCAGCTTGGCCAGCTGGGTAAATGAACAACAAACAACCCCCCAAAACAAAATACAGGCACAAACAGTGATAAAATCAACTTTTCAGAAATCACTTCTACACTTCCTCCTTGGTACGATGCTGGTCCTCCCCAAACAGGGAGCTGAAATGCTGCTGGAGGATCACGGGCAAAAACACAAAAGGAGAGGAAGGAGGATAAACAAGACAATACGAAGATCATGTAGGTACCGAGCGAGGCATGTCCGCTGGCTGCCGTGACTGAATGTGGATTTGCAAAGACTTGTCCAGCGATTGACCAACCTGCAAGTGTCGAGGTGCAGCTGAGCATGACCTGCTAACCAGACTACTGAGACAGAAAGTCCTTCCAAGACCTGTGGTCACTGGCTACATTGCAGGGAAAAACAACCAAGCAGAGGATTGTACCCCCCTGGAAAGCACAGTTCATGGGACAAAAATGCACAGCCCTGCTGTTTTGCCTGACCGTCTGAGCTTCCCCGTCAGCATAAGTCAAATATCACTGGGATTACGGCAGCCACCACCGACTGCAGCTCCTGCAGCTGGCGATGCATGGGTTCTGCTTTGCGGCTGGGGTTCATCACTGCGGCTCCAGCCCTGTGCTTCCCACCCCACTGTACCTCCCCAGCCATCTCCAGCAGCTTTGCCAGCGAAGAGGGAGAGCAATAAGTGGGATGTGGAGTGAGCCCAGGAACGTGTTACCAACGTGCTGGTCTGCACATGGGAAAAACATGAAATGTGTGTCACAGGCTTCTTGCCACGGGCGCTTGCTGCTAAGCTGACTGCATTGAGATTTTGTACCCCATCTACATAGTCCCTTGCCCATGGGAAAAAAGGTAGTGAAACACCGGGGACCTGCCAAGAAAGCCAATAGCTCTGGCAGCCCCCCCAGAGCCTGGTGAATTGCCGCTGCCGTGCCACACACTGCCCCGAGACTGCCCAGCGCCTGCTCTGGCCACCATGGCCACTTTCCCTGCCCACGCCCCAGCCCCAGCCGGCCGCCCGGGCAACTTGGTGGTGCAAGAGCCATGGCTCGTTGCATCATCCTCGCTCCACCTCCCTGGGGCAGGTCTCCATCAACCCCAAACCTGGCAGCTTCCCCTGGGGCATCTTCGCCAGCTGGCCCCAAATGGCTGACGGGAGCTGGGGCAACGCTTGCCTTGTGTCCTGGAAAATACGCAATGAATTGAATTGCTTCCTGGTCCCATGCTATGCCAAAGTCAAGACCTTCCCAGTTCCTGGTGAGCAGCACCAGTTCCTGGTATTCTCCTGAGACGGAGTGGGAGCACCCTCCTCCAAGACCTCCGCGCCAGCTCCTGCCTGCTTGCAAAGACTTGCCCCAGAGGGACGGGGTTGATGGGTTTTCAAGTGCCTGGGAAGGGCTGTTGTGGGCACATATTCAGGTTTACCATTGCATGTAAGACCATTTTATTCAGATTCCTGGGAGACCAGGAATGAAGACAAAAGTGGAGCAATTAACTCTGAGGAAAGGATAGAGAGGTGAAGGTTTAAGGGCAGGGCGGTTGTTTCTCAGCAAAGTGAGGCCCGGGTGCTGCCGGGAATGCCTTAGTAATACCATGAGAGACAAGCCGGTCCAAAAAAGTAGCTCCCCTTGGGCTGCACAGCACCCAGAGATGCTGCACCTCCTTCTCCATGGCCACCCGCTGCCTTTCTCCCGGGCTGGGAGGCATTGCAAAGCTCTCTGTTCTCCTGGCCACCAGCAGCAGGGTGGCCTGTGGCTCTGCCGCCAGCCTGACGCAGCAGTCTCAAAAGCAGAGGCAAACCCTCTTCATATAAAAATAAAGTCATCAAAAGCTTTTGGCCTGAGGGAATCCATGAAATGCTGTGGCGAATGGGCCAGTACCAGTGCCAGCTGAGGACCTTGGGGCACCCAGATGAGTCTCAGGGGTGCGGAGCGAGGTAGCAAAGCCATCGCTGGGCATCGCTGTATCGCACCCACAATTTTTCAGGCCTTCCTTTGTGGGCTTTTCTATTTTTGACCTTCTGCCTAATCGCATAAGCTGCTTTCTAGAGTAACTACAGCATTTGCTGCTTTCATTGACTTCCTCTGAAAACACGAGCGAGGATTGCCAGCAGGGAGATGCCAGAGCCGCGCTCGCCTTGCCGTGCTTTACTCACCCGGATGGTCCACGGGCTTCAAACCATGCCAGGCAGGCAGCCACGCGAGTGAAGGGTTAGCAGTGCCTGGGTGGCATCTGCCACCGCGTATTTTGCTGGTGACTAAGAAGCAAAATAGCTGATAAAGAGAGCTGTTTGTTTACAACTCTCTCCACACAGCAGAGGCTGAACGAGAAAGCCAAATCACTCTCCACTCCACAATGAGCAGTGGGCGTTGGGTTTTAAAAAGCATCTCACCATGACCTTGATGGCCCATTTTATGCATTGGTGGCATGGAAGGGAGCCCAAAGGTGAAAAGGCTTAATTAGTAATACTTCAAGCTGATTACTACAGCCCATATATAGGGTGACCTGCATCTACTATCACTTAGCCTGGTAATGACTAAGTACAGCATGTGGTTTAAATATCTCCCTAATGCTAAAGCTAAATGCATCTATAGCCCTAACCCTCTAATTGACTGATTCTAAATATGATAGATTAGCTTTCCATCTCATTATATGTATCTAATCAGGGGATGAGGGCGTGTATACCCTTGGACACACAGTTTTTCACTTCTACTGCCCTACAACAGCAATTAAAAGAAAATTACTTGTCTACTTGGGTTTGTTGCAGGCTTATCTTGTACCCTATCTCAGAAAGCTGCTGGACTCACTTTATGATGATAATAACAATAAGCTGCAGAATCCTGCTTCTATGTGGACACAAAGACTTAGAAACGTAGGTGTGACCTTCGCCTGATGACCCGACATCAGCGCGGGGCTCTTGCTGCCTGTGGTCACTGCCCCGTGAACAACCGGCTCACGGGCAGCAGTGCCCGGTGGGAGAGGCTGCGAGCAAGGAGCAGGGGAGGGTCCTGGCACAAACAATAGCTTAGGCTTCAATTGCCCGTTCTCAACTAGGATGCTCATTTAGATATTTTCTAAAAGAATTTCCCCGATTCCAGCAACCAGCTGTACAGGGTGCCTTCTCCTGTGGTCAAGCCCAGCTGGAAGGTCCTGCACACCAGACAGGCTCCACTCCCCCAGGAGCTGCTCACCGCAGCCCCAGCCTGAGCATGCAAGTGGGTGGAGGACTAAGGCAAAGTCCCCGAGTGACCTCATGGGCATCTTCCAGCCCAGCTGAGCACTAATCAGCTTGCTGCATTTAGGCTTTCACTCCAGGTCTGAGTAGCTCTGGGCACCTCCTTGCTCATGTCTGGTCTCTGCCTAGGAACCAGCCTCCAAAGCAGGGTGCTATGGGCCAGCCGCCTGGTGTGAACTCCACTTGCTGCTGGGGGGCTCCTAAGCCATTTGTTAGCGCTCAGGAGTCCCCAGGATACGCTCATGCTCCACCAAACCCAAGAGACACGAGGTCTTGTTTTTGTTGCATGAGGTCACCCTCAAAATTTGGCCGCCGCTGACAGGCTGCCTGGAGACCTCCCCCTGACCCAGGAGGCATGTCCCTTCCTGCTGAGAGGAGAGAGCGTCTCTCCATCCTTCCCACCCCTCTGCCTGGGCCTGGCTAAATGGCAGAAAGGAGGAGGTCACCAGCTTTTTGCCCAAGATGCCTTCAGAGGACCTGAGGATCACCCACGTCTAGCCAAGCTCTGTTGTCAGCACAGCTATGGGTGCTTTGCCCCCTCTATGTTTAACGCCGTATAGAGGCTACCGAGCCAAAACAAAGGCCCAGATACCTTCACAGTCGCACTGGCTGGTCCAGACCACCACCAATAGGTCTATATGTAGACACAGAGTAATTCACCACGGGGAGATGAGCCATGTTATAATTTTGTCATTTTCCACTCAAGTGTCCCAGGCACTGATTGCAGTTTGGGGATTTTCCATCTCAGACAAATTACCAGGCTCCACCAAAATAACTGAGACAGCCCCATTTTGGATTACAACATCGTCACCAGATGGGCACCAGCAGAGCTCCCCTCTGCGAGCACGAGGGAAATGCCTGCTGCGGGCCGGAGACTCGGGGCCACGGTAAATTGTTGCAGTGCAAGGAAAATTAAAGGAGTCAGGGTAACAGATTAGAGAAGGCATCCCGAGCTGGCAGGGGAAATTCTTGCTCATTAGAAGCAAAAACAAAAGACAACCTTCAATTGTCAGGGTGTAATTTAGACGCAGGCTCTATGTGGCAATTTTCATGGGTCTGCAGGGAGCCCTGGTGAAACTTGGGGATGAAGGTTCCCACAAATGGAAGGATTTTGCTAAAGTCCAGGCCTAGCTGAGCAGGTTTAAAGGTCATATTTGCCTATTTTCCTCGAGTTAAAATTGAGTTTTAGGCTACTGACATTAGCATTTGAAAGGGAACATTATCACGGCTCACTTGACCAGTTCCCTCAGGCAGCTGGAGGCAGGTTTTCTCCACTGTCCAGGGAAGCGGCAGAAGCACCAAGCCGAACAAAACCACCACCCAGCCTTCCCTTTGGAGAAGGGGTTAGTGATGAGCAAGAATAAAAGGCCTGAGAAGTGGCAAACAGAAAGGTTGCCCCAAGGAAAGCAACATGTTCAGATATGTCTATCAGATAACAATAGTTAAGCTCAAGCCCCAGAGTGTGTTCACAGAACTTAAAAATAATAGTGACTCAGCTCTAAGTGAAATACTCACCCATGACACTGCCCTCCTGCCTCAAGTCAGAAGGTTTGAGCTAGCAATGGTGCTGCCTTCACTCCAAGTTTGGGGAAGACCAACATCCCAGAAGCTAAAGGAGACACCGACCAGTCTTGTTGGCATCTGCAAACCCAACACCACCGTTCTTGGGGTGAACCTGACACTGTGTGTCAGTTCAGAAGATATCTGTGGTTAGCACCAAAGTCTATATAAAGGCTCTTAACGCTCTGTTTCTTCTACATTGCCTTTGGGAAAAGAAAGCAAGAGATTTCTGCAGAAGGTATCTCCGGGCAGTAGACAGGCTGGTAATGACTAGGAGGCCTGGAACTGCTTCCCATCTGAGTCTAGAAGCAGGTAAGAGGAAGACACATAAAACTGCCTCTGACTCCCAGCCCAAGCACAGCACACCTTGGCTAGTCTCCAAAAAGGGCTTATTGACAACTCTTGCAATGTCCTTCTATCTTGGCATATGTGGTGGCTACGGTGGTGGTGTTGCTGCTGTTGCAGTGGTTTGAAGATCTTCATATCTTGTTCCTGGAATCAACCGAGATGAAGGTGAAACAGGTTTCATTTAAGAAGCAGCACAGTTTTAGTTGTCACTGTTGTAGAAAGACTGAGGCTTTGACCCCAGTCCACGTTAAACATTTGGAAATAAGAAACCAGGTGATGCATAAACCCCTCATTTGAAGGGGCAGGGAAGGAAGCACGGGAGGAACTGAGTCACTAGTTTTGAGCAATCCTGAACTCTCTGCTACAATCTCTCAACTCTACTTGTACAAAGCCTGTTGCCAACCAGAGCCGTGGGAGCTCAGAGCCGGAGCAGGAGAGCTGACACCACAGGCAAGTTAAAACGGTTTCAGGGCTACAACCTTCACACCGACATGTTACCTGTGGGAGCCCATGTGGCGAAGCCTCTGTCTCCCTCTCACCCAAGCTCATTTCAAGCTTCCTTCCCGGGGTGAAAGGGTTTGGGGATGTGTCTTGGCAATCCTGCCTGGCAGCCTTTTGCCACAATGCCTTCGAACTCCTGCCACCCCTGAGACCTGCGGTCCCCAAGCCTCCTCGAGAAAACTACCCTCATCGAGGCAAAGGCATCTGCCCTCCCCAGTGTGGGTGGGGGCAGAGGTGACAGGGCGACTTTCTCGCATGTCTTCACTAGTTGCCTTTAAGAAGTGCCCGAGGCACTTCTCAAATAGACTCCACCCTTTTGGTCACAACTCTGGGTTGTGACCCCATTTCTTAGAGGACACCCTCTTGTCCCCTCTCTTTTCTAGCTTCTAATACAAGGTGTGAGAGGGGACGTACCCATGCCTTCTCCCACAGCTTCCAGTCATATATGGACGTCACTGGGACATTGGCTGTACCAAAGTCCCCACCACACTGTTTAGGACCAGAAGACACGCAGAAAGCCAAGTGCCAACTCTTCTTCTTTTCCTTCCATGCTTTTTGAGCTCCTGCTCTTCCTACAGGCTTGGCTCCATCAGCCAGAACACTTCCCGCGGATGACGGCCCGCGAGGTGACGCAGAGTGCTGTGTCCAGGGACGGCAGAAGGGGCAGCGGGGCGGGTGGGGACAGCAGCACGGGCTGCAGAAGGCAAAAGGTGACAGGCTTGTGCAAGGACTGATGCACAAGTTCAGAAATGCTGCTGAACAAGCCCTATGCACAGCAACTATACAGCACCCAAATGCGTTCCCCAGCCCTCCTCTTCTCTTCCTTCACTCCTGTGCCTCCTGTATGCTGCATGCCCTGTTACGTGGGTCTTGAGACAGGGAGGCAGGGGACCACACTGTGGTAACTATACACAAAGAATAGGAAGACATGGAAAAATACGTAACCTATGCCCTCTGTTCTCACAGTTGTATCACCCACCTCTTGGTGTTTGGCATTTTGCTCCAAGCTCCAGTGCCTGGCTTCACATCAATTCATGGACCCCAGCTTTCATCTGAAAAAATTATAATTACATGACATTCCAGCTCCTATTGATGTGGAGAAGTGCAAGTCAGAATACAAAATATTCATAATTTAGATGTTAAAAAAAAAAGAAAAGAAAAAGACTTTGACATTTATTATTTTGGAAAGCTCTTGATTTCTGAGTGAGCTGTGATTTTCAGACAGAAAACCTGACTCATCATTTCTGAATGCTTCGGTTTGGCAGCCCCATACATATTTAGTAATACAAACCCTGACTTGCAGCTTCCAATGAAAATCCTAATGGCATGATAAGACAGATACTCATCTCATTCACATCATTTCCAAATATCAGGAAATTTACTTAGCAGCAAGAGTCGTAAAAGCTGCGAAATGGTCTCCCTGGGGAGGTGCAGAAACCTCCTGACTACGCACTTGAACCGCTGAGCAAACCAACAGAGAGCAGGCAGCAGCAAACGGCTCTTCACTTTCTGGCCAAGGGACAGGGCGGATGATCCCAGACACGTTTTCCTCTTCATTTCTCCTGGCTCTGGGTATTGCTAATCAAGTCCTCATACCACCACCACTCTCTCATTTCCAACTGGAGAAACAGCAACTTCTGCAGGAGCACGCAGCTTCAAGGGAAAATACTGTTGCAAACCATTTAGGACTTCACAAGGAGTAAGGAACCTGTGCCAGTCTTTGAGAATGCATTCAAAGCATCTTCATCCAACAGTTAGAATTGCATTTTTTAGATTAAAATCCCTTAGGCGCTTGGAGTCTGTGAGGGTTTTTTTCCCATTGCCTATCAAGCAGTGGTATTAAAAATGAAGTCTTTGGCAGCACAGCCAGCCTGAGTCGATGCGAGATGATTTTCATCTATTCATTCTAGAACATCTGCTTCTTACCCTCAGTTTTCAAAGACCTTGAATGAGATGTAGGCCACTGAATTTTATAGCTAAATTTCATGAACCTCTTTGAAAATGAAAGGATTGCACAGAACACAAATTTAGAGACATCAAAGGGACCTTCCCTTCTCATGCAAGCACTAAAAACAGTGCAAAGGGAACCAATTATAATTTGCTTTATTGCCAGTTTTCACAGTGGAGCAAACACAAGCATTCTATGCTTTAAACCTTACAAACCTGTGGCCGCCAGCTTAATGCACTCCTAAAGCCAGGACCAAATTAACAGACTAAAACCATCTTGCATCCATCCAGGCAAGCAATGAAGCCAAAAGAGCTGGCAGGCTAGTTCATGAATAAAAATCCTTCTTTCTTTGTATCCCTGCTTTGTTTTAAAAAAATCAGGATTTCTTTACATATTCAATGGCAGCGTAAACACTAATTCAGCTTTTTCAAAAGCAAAGCTATTGCATAGATACTTTTTATTGAGCTGATCCTCATCCATGCTGCCGACAGAGTCTGGAGGCAGAGTCTGAAATGGCAGCTCCTTGTGAAAACTATGAGAGAGTTCAGGGATCTCAGCCAAATGCGGCTGACTCAGGATCTGCTGACTCGAGTGGCTGCAATGATGACGTAGACACATGAGTTCCAGGCAGGCACTGGAGGGGAAGAGCTGCCCTGAATTATGAAGCAAGATCCAGGTGAAATTGTGAAAATCAAGGAAATTCCTTTAGAGCAGAACACTAGGGTTCTACTCCAACACAGAGCTGCACATGTGCTCTGCAGTGAGTGATGCTCGGGTGGAGGGACCCTGGCGCTGGAAATCAATGAAGAGTGAGCTGGGAAAGAATCTCCCTTTGATATCTGATCCGTGCCCTGTCAAGCCAACAAGCCCTGGGCCAAAGCAGGTACAAGCCAGCCAGGGCAGGAGCTTTTCCTGCTCCCAAGGGTGGCCTTGGACACTGTTTTACATCTTCCAGAGATCTACAAGCTTTCTGATTTCCAGTTCACAAAACCCCTAAGAGCACCTACAGTTTCCATTTGCCAGGCTGCCAGGACGCAGATCGGTGGGTATTGCTACACTGATAAAGGTCTCCAAAGGTGACCTTAGCACAATCTTCGTACCGTCAGTGGTGTAAGCAAAGCTGCTTGGATCCTGGGGCCATGGAGATGGGATCACATTATGGTGCTGAAGGCAACACTGTGGCACCAGCTTCTCCAGCTGGAATGATTCCGTAAGGTCTCCAGAGCGCCAAGTAATAACACAACCAATGAAACCTTGGGCTGATACCAACATGCTGGCAAAAAAGTGTATCATGGTCCTGGTTTCGGCTGGGATAGAGTTAGTTTTCTTCGTAGCAGCTGGTAGCAGTGCTGTGGTTTGGATTTAGTATGAGAATAACATTGATCACACACTGGTGTTTTACCTGTTGCGAAGTGATGCTCACCCTAAGTCAAGGACTTTTCCGTTTCCCATGCCCTGCCAGTGAGCAGGGGCACGAGAAGCTGGGAGGGAGCAGAGCCAGGACAGCTGACCCGAACTGGCCAAAGGGATATTCCATACCATAGACTTTCATGCTCAGTATATAAACTGGGGGGAGTTGGCCAGGGCCTGCCGATCGCTGCTGGGGGACTGGCTGGGCATCAGTCACTGGGGGGTGGGCAATTGTATTGCGCATCACTTGAGTGTCTTGGGTTTTATTCTTCTCTTTTTGTTCTCTCCCTTCTCTTCATCATCATCATCATCATTATTATTATTATAGTTCAATCATTAGACTGTTCTTCTCTCAACCCACGTTTTACCTTCCACTGATTCTCCTCCCCATCCCAGCAGGGGGGCAGGGGGGGGTGAGCGAGCGGCTGCCTGGTACTTAGCTGTCAGCTGGGGTTAAACCACGACAATCTCTTACTGTTCTCCTGCACTGGTCTCCAGGGAAGGAGAGGTTGTTCATAATCCTCGACAGTGGAAGAGTCAAAAAGCTGTCAACACAAAATTAATAGACAGTTCTGGTGCTCCCACTCTCAGTGGCCAGCTCAGCTGCACTTACCCCTTGCCAAGCGAGCACCGCTGCAGTCATCATGCTGGGAAAGTGAGTGGGAAACTGAGTGAGGAGTTGCCTAGGGTCATGTCTGCACCAGACAGCTGAACACTACACTTAATTCAACACGTGAATAAGATGCCACAGTAGCCCCCTCATGCAAATGCATTCATCCCTGTACCATCTCTTCCTATATGGGAAAGCAATTCGAGCTAGCCTGCATGACTGGTTCTTGGATCATTTTTCTGGATATCCACTCTTCCTTCCCCCACTTACACTATACAACCTGTCTTTCCTCCTCTCTTGCCCCACTTTGAAGGAGTTGGCTACCTGTAGACCAGCAAAGGGATGAGAGGCTGGCTGGCTGCAATGTGGCCAGAAGATGCCCATGGAGGGGAGCGAAGCCCAGAGGATGAAACTATGCTTACATGAAAGAGGAGATGCAGGAAAGAAAGAGGCAGAACTGGTATAACACACAAGCATGAGGGCAACAAGAGTCCAAGGGTAACTGAACCTCTGCCCCACCTGTCTAACAGTTCAGCGGATGGTTTAGGAGTAGAAGTAAAAGGGACTCAGTCAAGCAGAGAGGGCTTGAGGGGAAGGGGTAGTAGCACTTGTATGTAGATCTCAGCTTTGATTTCTTATTTCTAACTTGGTCTCACAGCAGGTGAGCACATACACACTGGTGGCTCGGTACTGTAATGGGGGTTGTACCTGTGTAATTTCCTTGACAAAGGCTTCTGCTCCTCTACGTGACCTCCACAGTTGCAGTGGTCTGTGCAGAAGCATCTCTCTCTGCTGCACCTCACCCTTCTCTCAAGTTAAAGCATATGACTAGCTTTATACAAACATGATCAGCTTTGCAAGAGGTTAGAAACCCTTCCCCAGTAATTCGTATCTGCCCAGGGACCAAGGAAGAGCCTATAAACCTGACATACAGCTTCAAGCTCAACAAGGAGTGCAAAGGTGTGCCAAGAGCTACAGAAAAATCATCCAACTTCCAGAAGAGCAGGGAAAGCACAGAACCATCTCCTAGAGCATCTGGTTTCTACAAATGGCACTGAAAAACTGTCTCAGTCTGCCTGTGGCAGAGGCTTGAGGCTGCAACTGATAAGAAGTGCCCTATGAGTAATAAGCACTTAAATCAAACAAAAGTCACCCTGTTTCTTAGATAATGTTTATTGTTCTCATGGCAGAAAGCTGTCCTTTTGTGTTACCTGTTGGCCAACAACTGCTTTCAAGCAGTTTGCCAGCTCTATGGCTCCCATCGCAATAATGCTACAAATAATTTAAGCACTACCACTTTGGATCAAAATTTTAATGAGGCACTATACCCATAAAAGGGGCTCTGTATAGCATAATTAAATAGAAAGGGTCTAAATAAACAGTAAGGTTTTACAAGTTATGTTATAGTTGAAAACAGCTGGGAGGCAAAGAAAGGAGCATTGAAGATGCATGGTGTAAAAAGGCATTTCACAGAATGCAAACACTAAAACTTTTCATATCGCAAACAGTAAAACACTATGAGCACGTGACTTCCCTTTGATTTGGAAGAATCTGTGTGGGGCACAGGGCATTTGTTTTTTTCCTTCTGCTAGTCAGCACAATGAAATATTTCACATGGAAACCCAAACAGTGGCAAAGAGAGCCATTTGTCCTTCAGAAAGAAATAAATACTGCAGGAACAGGTAAAGTCAGTAGGAACATCTGGTTCAGTCAGGCCATGTGATGCTGGATCACAACTCCAAAACGCTGGACAGTGCTGGGACTCCTCCAAATAGTCTTGCAAACAATTAGAATTGTAACAAGTCTGTTTGGCTCAGAGCTGCAAGACACTTGTTTCATGCTCATGCCGACTCCTCGAATCCACTGCAAGCGGTGACATTCAGGCCGAGCCAACTAGCTCAGCATTCAATTCTCTGTCTGCATCAGCTATTTACAATATCATGTTTGATCCACCCCTGTCAATATTTGATCCAAGAGCTGC
This sequence comes from Ibycter americanus, assembly GCA_035590275.1. Lineage (NCBI taxonomy): Eukaryota > Metazoa > Chordata > Aves > Falconiformes > Falconidae > Ibycter > Ibycter americanus. The sequence goes on from JAVJGI010000063.1 coordinate 31,512,740, forward strand.
ATAAATCCTACAAACACAGGAAGGTTTCAATTTCACATTAAGGTAACGCTGAAAGTGGTACTGCTGTATTGTGTAAAGTCAGTGCACTGTTACTCCTCGAGAATGAAATTTCTGGTAAACGTAGTTTTCATTTCATTTCCCCCCAGCCCTCTCAGCAGCCCTTTCCCAGAGCCGTAGCTACTCCTCCTCCAGTTCTGGGCTTGTGAATGAAAAGTTTCTAAATTCATCTTGGTTTATCATTGGAAGAATTCCTTCTTCAATGGGAGTCAGAATGGGCTCCTCTTTTATAAAATCTGGATCAAAGTTGCTCACGTCATCTTTGGATTTCTGTCAAATGGAAAAGACAAAGGAAAGAGGTGTCAGAAGTATGTATCATCTGCTTGATCCTTACTCTGCATCTTTAGTCTAGTCCTGAGTGCAATGAACCATCACCTCCATAATCCAGGCTGAACTTGCTGAAAGCTTTTTCCAGGGTTGGACTGGCGCAGCTGAGTGCCCCCACAGAGCCTCTTACAGGGCAAAGCCTTTTAGAGCCTCTGCAGGCTCCTGACAGGGAAACCTCTCTCTGATTTAACTGACATCACCTCGGATGGGTTGCCTGCCCAGACATGGCAGGGCAGGGCACATAAATCAGTTCCGTTCCTCAAGTTGCAGCATGGACCCAGCCATTCGAAGCAGTTATCAGTCTTGTTTCCAATTAGCTGACTCCACACAGTCCCTCCTTACCCCCAGAGTGCCTCAGCTGGGTTTTGGGAAGGTGGGGGGGATACACTCCTCTGTGTGTGAGCCATTAAATTTGTACAATAATGAATTACTGGGCCGTGGGAAGACAAATGGCTTGCCTCCTGGTGCTGGATTCCTTGCTGCATGCCACAAAGTGGGACTGTTTACAATGCACGCACACAAGCGGGGTTTGTGGCACATTTTGACAAGGCATGTGTTTTCCCTGCATCCAGAACAAGATGCTTCATTGACATTGAAGTCTAACGTTCCCAGATACTATCCAGCTCATGGCGGACTGAGGAGGTTCCCTTAGCCTTTGATTGAGGCCAAGAAACAACTCAAAAGCCTGATCTTGAGCTGCCACAGCTCCCCCAAATACCTGATCCTGCACCCAGTGATCTTCATGGAGCAGGACTGGGTTGACCATCACCACTAAGAGCCTGCAGAGTGACCTCAGCACGAGCAGCATGCGACAAAGCCACTCCAGGCAACAATTTCCAAAGGCAAGGAAGCCAGAGAGACAACCTTGGAAAGGCTGTCCGTGGAGAGCGGGACTCTTCTATCACAAAGCATCCTTAGAGCTGTGTGGCAACACTGAGAAGAGGGGCAGCACTGTGTCCTCTGCTGCCTGTCTGTCATCTGAACCACTCAGCTGACAGTGGCCTGAGCAGGGGACACTGTGCTGGGTGCTGTACAGACAGAGAGAAGAGAGAAAGCCCAGTTGTGAAGGACTAGGTGGAGTGTGCAGGATGAGGATTACTTACCCTGTTTTGTATTTGGGGCAAGGCAAAGGGTAGCTAGGTGCCTGATGTGCTGCAGTTGCTTTTACAAATCTGCATCTTTTGGCTGAGCTGCCTCTGAAAATCCAGCACGGAGGGGAAAAGCAACCTGTACAACATCAGGTGGCTAACCAGCAACCAAGTCAAGACCAGAGACCTCACCTCCTGGCTCCTGGGCCAGGGCTTTTGTGTCAAGGCTGCCCTTCCTTCACTTTCTTTCCTTTCTCACAGGAATAAACCTGCTAACAGAACCCAGAAAACAAAACAAAAAAACCCAACAGGAATCCCTTTCCCCCACCCCTCCTTCCCACGTACAATTCGGGGCCTGAATGGTGGCTCCATCTGACGCTGGTTCAGCAGGTCCCAGTCCAGATCTTTGAAGTAGGGGTGCCGCAGAATCACACTCTCGCCGCCCAGCCCCAGGCTGCCCAGCCGCATGTTGGGGTTCTTTGTCATGAACTGCAAAACAAAAAGGGCTGTTTGTTTCCTCCCATCCGGCAGGGCCACAGAAGAGGGACCTATTAGCAGTTGCACAAAAGCTTGTCCTCAGCTTTCCTGTTGAACCCAGTAGCTGGCCAGACTTCTCAGTTTCATTGTACTGGAACAGCATGCAAGGAACTTGACTCATTCTCTAGAGGACGAAGTTGGGGTGTATTTCTCCTTGGTCCTTTTTCTTTTGGTAAATCCTTGGTTACCACAATAACAAAAGAAAGTTGAATTGCATCATTTGCAACATTATAAATGTTGCACAGTGGTTTTGGTGGTTATTTATTTGTTTCTGTATTAATTTTTCAAGAATACAAGCTTGCTCTCAAACGCTGCTCACTAGCCAGCCAGGTTTTGGACTGGAGTCAGCCCTGAGCTGCGTCTTTTTCCTAAACCTCAGCCTGCTGAAGTGCAGCCAGAAGCCTACGCTTTCCTTCCTGTCATCTCAGGAAACAGAGGAAAATGAGCAAGGCACTGGCTTCTGCAGTCCCCCAAACCCTGAGCAGATGAAAGTAGACAGGTGACTGTCTCCTCTCTCGACACTGAAACTCTAAAAGAGGATTTCTTTTATATAACATTTTTACTCTGCTACCACTGAAAAGAAATCTCAAACCTCAGCCAAAGTGCCCTGATTTGCCAGGGAGCAACAAGAGAAGCCGTACGTCATGCACACAGCACGAGAGGGCCCTGGCGGGTGCCCTTTAGATCCCAACAAGAATGATGACGTGTGAATGCTGTGGATATTTATTAAGGAGAAGGGAAATATTGGGGGAGGAGGGGGATCTTTTCCCCAGACAGGAAAACAGCTAGTTGGCTTGTTAACTTAGGATTATAGTTCTTAAAAAAATCAGTAAAAACCAATCTTTCCCCTCCCCTCAAGTATTTCTAATTCGTTAGAGAAATCAGGTTATGTTTAAGCTGGGAAAATAGCCGCTTTTATTTGCCTATTGAAACAGCAGCATAAAGTAAGCTCCACTCTGGTGGAGGTGTCCAGACGATTTCCTCGAAGATGAAAGAGCATTATGTTTAGCAAATAGCTGAACCAGCCAAACCAGACAATCGGTCACTGTTTCGGGAATGACCAAGTCTGCTGCATCTCAGCAATGGTGAAGTGAAAAGAAGGGGAGGTGCAGCGGGAGACCAACTTCATTCTGACTGTAGGAGCTTTTCAGAAGGTACCAATTCTCCTAGGATGAGAGGATAAAAGGCCTAGTCATTCCCTACCCAGAGAGAAAACAGGGAGAAGACAGAAAACTGCCAGATTTACTTTGGAAGTCTCTCCAGTACCCTGTCCTGAGGGGGCTTCAGAGCCAAAGTAGATGGGGCACCAGCAGCTGAGACCTTGCAGGACCCCAGACTCTGCTGACGTGAGCACAAAAACCCCAGCTCCAGCCTGACCTCCTGAGCCCTTTGAGCATGTGTGCTGCCATGGGATTCCCTACGGCAGAACTGTTACCCACCATTCCACCCAAAACATCAGCAGAAAGAGCTGCTGAGTGCATCCAGATTTGTAAGATCAGTCACCAGGAGAGGAGCAAAGCCAACGTGGCTCTCTGCAGCTGGGGTCTTCCCATGGTTCTCGGGACTCTTCAGCCCTCAGTTATGCAGCATTTCCAGGGGCAGGCCCAAGGACAAGCAGAACTTCTCTGTCTTCCCAACCCTTTCAACCTGTTCTTCTCCCTTTCTACCAGCAGAACCCCAACACAATTTGTTTCCCAAGAGACTCTGCCCCAAAATTTCTGTGGGCTACTGATCCCCAGACAACAGCTTGGTTTCCAAACAAGAAATGGGTCAAGCCAAAATCTCTGAGCCTGGTTCAGACAAGCCTGTGCAAGTCTTGAACTAAACTTCTTTGGTTTGCAAAACAGGCCAGAAATCTTCTGGCAGCCCCGTCTTTCTCTAGAAATTCCCTGCCCAGCTTCTTTGTCCCCACAGATGGATATCTGCACCTCACTAGCTCTTATTTGCATTGCTGGAACACCTAGAAAGCTCAAACAAGATCAGAGCTTGCTGGTGCCGAGAGTGGTAGAGACCAAAACAGTCCAAAAAGACAAGACAAAAAGGAGAGAAGAGCTGGGAATAATTCCCATGTCTCCCGGCTCCCAACCTACCGCTGCCTCCATTATACCAGGAAGCTTCTGCTAAATGTGGAGAGAGAAAAAAAAAAAAAAAAATCATGAAAACAAATAATCTCTCAAAAGGGCTGGTATCATGCTTTGCTTAGGTTCCCATTCATGCTCAACCATATATGACCAAAACATAAACTGGACCGCCCATTCCCAGACCAGTTCAGAGCCCTGGGATATAAAAGTGTGTTTACATTCCTATTTGCTTGCTTGATTCCACACGATGCCAAAATTGCACCAAGCGAAGGCATCCGATGCAACAAGCTGAGAGCCAACGTAAATGCATTCCTGGCTGCTTAAAACACTCTTTTTAGTTAGGACAATGAGGATTAGGCAAGGGCCATTCCTTGAGGTGGGGTGTTCTGAGCTCTGAAGAGGCAAAACATAACACTCAAAACAAAATGACTGTTCAAATTCAACCAGCCAGCTCCGATGTGAGCACTGGACCTGCGGGCTGAGAAAGCTCAGCTGGGTAACTCCAGGCACCACCTACCCTGCGCCAGGTGCCCAAAGGAGGCAGGAGGAGAGCAAAGGCTTTAGATTCACCCACTGCTGGAGCACGTCCCCTGCCCAGCTGCTGCGAGCCAAGCCGGGCTGCCACAAATCCCCTCTGAATTAATCCTTGCCTCTGACAGGAGTGCGCTGACCTGTGGGACACCCGATCAAACAGCACCTTCCCCAGCTGTCAGGCATGAGCTCCGTGCTGCTGCCTCTCTTGCTCTGTAAAAATTGGGCTTTAAGGCAGAAGGGTATCAAGGGCTGAAGGGACCCACCAGCACCACAAACCTCTCTGGACACATTTCTCTAAGCTTGTTTCCCAGATAGCAGGACCTTGAAAGTGAATATAAGTCACGCACTCTACAAACAGTATCAATACAACGTGAAGAGTCCCCCCTTTCACGGCAGTCAAACTCATCCAGTCTGCTTCAGCAAAAGAGTAGGATATAATTTTAAAGGCCAGTCGGTCCTTATCATTAACTTAAACCCCGATAAACATATTGTACGCTGTGCTGAGACCTCTCAATTGCATCTGTGCATGGGAACCAGCCCCCAAAATGTCGCCTTTGAATGGCATCATGCGGTACGTGAAACACGGTCCTGTATTCCGGACTGCCTCAGCATCACACAGGTTACTCAGCCCACGGATGTGCATGTGCCTCCGCACCCGGGAGCTGTGACAGAAAACAAGAAATCGGTCATTGCTGCTCCTCCCTTACACCAAATTTCCTGGTGAATTTTGGAGGCAGCAGGTCCATCACAGCCTGCTGACGGTGGGGTGCTTCCTCTGGGAAGCAGCTCCAGCCTTTATTTGGCAATTGGGCTGAAAAGCAGGCATGCCAACAGTGGCTCCAAAAGAGCCAGTACAGATGTTTTGCACCGGAACAGTTATATACCTCTTGCAGTAAGGCAGGTAAAATTAAAGGATGAAATTTTTGAAGCCAGTTTCCACTAAAATGAGTAACTAACCCTCTCAAACACTATTTGAATTCACCAGAAATTATTGCACTGACAAAGAAATGGATGAAGTTTTAGTTTGTGTTGTCCAGTATGTCAGGAAAAAACAAAAGACTACAGTGATCTCTCAAAGGCTCAAAAGCCCATGAATCCTTCTCTTTCTCTCTGGAGAATGGCAGAGAACTGGCTGAATGGCAGAGCTCAGAGGGTTGTGATCAGCGGCGCAGAGTCTCACTGGAGCCTGTAGCTAGCTGTGTTCCCCAGGGGTCAGTGCTGGGTCCAGTCCTGTGCAACTCTTTCGTCAGTGATCTGGATGAAGGGATGGAGTGTCCCCTCAGCAAGTTTGCTGATGATACAGAACTGGGAGGAGCAGCTGATACACCAGAAGGCTGTTGCCATTCAGCGAGACCTGGACAGGCTGGAGAGGAACCTAACAAAGCCCAACAAAGGCCAGTGTAGGGTCCTGCACCTGGGGAGGAATAACCCCAGACACTAGCACAGGCTGGGGCTGAGCTGCTGGAAGGCAGCCCTGTGGAGAAGGACCTGGGAGACCTGGTGGGCAGCAAGCTGACCATGAGCCAGCAGTGTGCCCGGGTGGCCAAGAATAGCAATGGGTTCCTGGGGTGCATTAGGAGGAGTGTGGCCAGCAGGTCAAGGGAGGTTGTCCTCCCCCTCTGCTCTGCCCTGGTGAGGCTGCATCTGGAGTGCTGTGTCCAGTGCTGGGCTCCCCAGTGCAAGAGAGACAGAGAACTACTGGAGAGGGGCCAGCAGAGGCTACAAAGATGATGAGGGAACTGGAGCATCTCCCTGATGAGGAAAGGCTGAGAGATCTGGGCCTGTTTAGCCAGGAGAAGAGAAGACTGAGAGGGGATCTTAGCAATGTATGCAAATACCTTAAGGGCTGGGGCCAAGGGGCTGGGGCCAGGCTCTTTTCAGTGGCACCCAGTGACAGGACAAGGGGCAATGGGCACAAACTGCAACACAAGCAGTTCCATCTGAATATGAGGAAGAACTTCTTTACCTTGAGGGTGACAGAGCACTGGAACAGGCTGCCCAGAGAGGCTGTGGGGTCTCCTTCTCTGGAGACATTCAAAACCCGCCTGGATGTGACTCTGTGCGACCTGCTGTAGGTGACCCTGCTTTAGCAGGGGGTTGGACTGGATGATCTCCAGAGACCCCTTCCAACCCTGACCATTCTGTATTTCTGTGATTCTCTCTGTGTCTTAGGCAGGGCAGACATTTCTCTGCTGCAATAGGGTGGCATCTGATGGCCCATCTCATGCTGCCTCTGCTATCCAATGGCACTTCTAGCAAAGCAAACAAAGAAAATGAATTTCTGAGGAACTTAATTAGAAGCTCAGCCTTCATCTCTGAGATAAGTAGCTAGAGCCAATACCCACGTCTCTGGCCCTGTAAGAGGCACTCCTACAGCAGGAGGGGTAAGCTGAGTGCCCAGAGCACACAGACGCTGCCCTCTGCACACATGCAGGCTGAACAGGGGAAACGTTTTCAGAAGCGCAGCTAATATTTCACCTGATCCCTTCAGCTGCATTCAGAAACAGTTGGGAAATGTCTTAAAAAGTGTTGGCTGTTCCTGGCATCCATGGGAAGGCCAGAGTTTGACTCTTGCTTCACAGGCTGGATAGCGCTAAATGTCCTTCCAAGTACAACCCTCCAATGTTTTTGGAGGTGATGAGAGAAGATGTTCAGCAAAAAGTTTTTTGTGGCAAAATGTCTTCTCCTGATGTTTATTAAGTAGCTCTAATTTTGCACAATAATCCAGAATCCACCATGAATCTCAGCCTCTGGCACACAGAGCTCAGTGAAGAAACACAGAGAAAAAAACATTCAACAGTAACAACAAGGCAAGCCAGAGATGTTCCTAAGCAAAAAGAAACATGTGATCACCAACTCCATGATGTCTCCCAGCAAAACCAATAGCAAGACTATCAACCTTAAACCTGAACGGGGCCATCAAGCCCTTGCTCTGTGATCACATCCAACCATGGGGAATTACCCTGTTCCCGGTGTAAAGAGCCTCTTGGGAGCTTCCTCGGGCTGGGTCCCTTTGGGCTACATCAGTTTGCCGAGAAGCAAACTTGAGCAAGGCTCTCGCTGACCTCAGCTAACCCTCTCAGCAGCGCTGCAGCCAAAACCAGCAGCTGGAATGAGCCAAAAACATGACTTCACGAGATCATTTGAAAACATTTACTGAAAGAAAATGCAGCAAGCCATGACAAGAAATTAAAAACTGATTAGTCCACGGAGGGCCTGTGAAGTTACAAGGAAAAAATGCAGACATAGCAGTGCCAACCATGAGGAAAAATCTGCGTCAGCCCCAGGAACTCAGCCCATGAGCAGGTGAGGGAGAGCAGAGGACCCGCACTGGTCCTCTCCTTCACCCACTGCATGGTTTGGACCGTGCTGGGAAGGGCTCCAGTTCTCCCAGTCTGCTGAACAAGGCTGTACTGGCCTTCTTCAGTCTGCTCATGTGCAGCGTTGCAACTTCTGTCTCAAGAGGCTGACTTTGCAAATCAGTCTAATGGCCTGCAAGTTGGTGAAAAGATGTTTGCATAAAACAGATGCTTCCAAGCATTAACGTCCTTGAATCTGCAAGTTCCCTTTCTCAATACTGGGAATCCCTTGCAGGTTTTACCTAACTCACGTACATGCTACTTGCATCAGAATAATTAATTTCATGAGTAATATCACAGTGACTAGATTACGACAAATTGTGTCACGTTCTAGGAAAACACCAACAAACCCAGACCTTTTCACAGAAGTAATGCACTTCAGGAAGAGGAATACAACTTTCTGCTCAGCCACTCCCCTCACATTGTCAGCCCTCTGGACAAGGAAGAAATCGTTACTTCTTGTATTAAAGCAAGTCTGAGATGCACCAGCTCTCATCAGGACTCCACTGCCCTGGGCAGGGTGCATTTACCTTGGAAGAGAAAGCCCATGCCCCGGGGCAGCTCATCTTTCAAATGCAAGCGCAAAGCAGAGGTGGAGGGTATCCCCCACCTCACAGGCAGGGAACAGAGACCCAGAGAAATTAATCACTTTATTTTGCCAGGAGCCCAAGGGCTGCCCATCACAGATACAATGGCAGACCCACAGTCTCACCTCTCCATCACACCACATGCCTCAGAGGAACCCTATTCAGGCCTGTGCCAATGCAAGAGTCAAGCCCAAACCGTTAAAGGAAAGCAAGGTTTCCCTGTTCATGGTATTAACATTTCCTGCCTGTTGGTGTTTCTCCCGTGTCGCTACCAAAGTGAAAAATAGCAGCAGCACAGGAGATTGTTGCCCCAAAGTCTCCCCTGTAGTAATGAGGGAGAGCAGGAAGATCAGGAGATACCCAGCATGCTCGTCTTCATTAAGATTCATGAGCTAAACTAACAGGGCAGAAATTAACTCGAAAGGAAATAAGATTTCTCAAAGATCTATTTGATCTCAGACAAAAGGGAAACATTATATAAATAGAGCAATTACTCTAATTAAGGCTTCTCTCCATGAATCTCTCGACTGAATGCTGCAGTTGCCGAAAACAGTTTGGCCGCCTATTATGTAAGGCAAACAAACCCGCAGTCTGAGGTTTCATTAGCCTTCATCTACCCCTAAACAAAGGAGAAGAAGGATGGCTCTATGGCTCTGTCTCTTAATGTATTATTTTTAATGACTGGAAGCCAGTAGGCATTAGCATAGCAGAGAGACTTTTTTTTCCTCCTTTCTTTTTTTTTAAAATAAAACGTTGCTCATTTTGAGCCAGTCTTGTCTTTTACTCTCTTAGGCAAGGCTCCCATCACCCTCCATCAGCTGTGCTTGGGTGATGCTCCCAAGTGTGCCTCACTTTCCCACACAAGAGCAATGACACACAAGTGAGTTACGGGGAGCAAGGGAATCAGCACAGCCCAGTATCACTAAACGGTGTCAGCAGAAGCCCCACGGCCCTGGGAGCAGGGTGGCTGGAGAGCTCTCTCATGGAAGTCCTCATACTTAAGGCAGCTCAGCTGGTGCCTGGTAACTTTCACCGCAGCAATTTGGCTGTGGGTGTGAGCCAGGCACTGGGGAGCCCCAGTCCTACTGAGCTTCAGTGAGGATTGTGCTGCTGAGAACAGGACTTGGAGTCATTGTGGCTCTCTCAAATGCTACCTCTGTTTTAAACTGTGATTTGCTCTGCAGCCGTTAGAGGCCACATGGCATTTTGGCTTCCTACCCTGCACACAGCAGGACAGATTGCTAGAAGTCCTGATCATACCAGTGCAATTCATTGTGGTGCTGAGCCAGAATGCGACTCACACATGCACAGGGTGCTTCTACCCCCATGCTGGGGCCCTGGCTAGAGAAAACAGTGAACAGGTGAAATCCTTCACTGCAGAGAAGCTCCAGTGAGTGCAGTGCCAGGGCTCAGAAGTACAAGACTGCCCTGAAAGCATTTCAAGGAGGGGGCAGGGGGGAGGGAAGAAAGAGCGTGTGAGATCTCCTTTATTACCTTTTCCAGATAAAAAAGGAATGCGAAGGGAGGTAAAAAACAGTCTTCATCCCTGCTTCTAAAAGCCAGAAGACTGTAACAAAAAGCATGACAGCAGTCACATGCTTCATGTGCCAGCCGCAGGCAAGAAGCACAAAATGTCAGTGCAGTGGATATTAAGCAGGTAAGTTTGATCTCACTTTCCCCTAGTGCAGAAATGGCTGCTCAATGCTGCACAGCCAAAGCTCGAGGAAACAAGAAGGATTAACTGTATTGCAAACAGCACTGAGCAAGACAGACTAGGAAAATAAACCATGGTAGATAGAGCAACTCACACGTGGGATAGACACATCTGGCTCCAAATCTCCTGGTAGTGTAGACTGATGTAACTTTGCTGACTATCACCAGGAGAGAATTTGGCTCAACATATGGGAATTAAATGTTGTCTGAATAACTCAAACTTCCTTGCTGTGATGAAATCTACCTGTTTTCCCACCTCTCCCCACTCACCAACAAATAACTCATCAACGCTAATGCAGAATGAAAAGGCCACAAGTATCAAATGCATATTGGCTTCTGATGATATGTAGTGATTTTTGACACTTCTGCCTTCAGTACTCCTGTAATAATTAATAATAAACAGAAATTAACTTTAGTCATTAGATGTATGGAATATTTAACATAAGTTTTGGTCAAGATTTCACTCCAGAAATCTGTGTTTTCAGAGCTGATGAGTCAATCCCACATGGGTGACCAGCTGCACAGGCTGCTCAGACAGTATCAAACTCTGGTGGTGTTTTTAAATTACCCCAACTGGACTATAGGTACAACATGGGGATATGGAGGTCAATTACTAAATCAATACATCAATCAGAGTAACATAAACATGGAAGGAGAATGAGCATTGCACTTGTTAACAGACGGGGGGCATGATCCCACTCTCATTTTAAGCAGTGGTAAAATCTCCCTGGGGTTGCATGGAAAAACAATTAATCCTTTTCTGATAGTCTTGTCAAGAGGAACTGGGAATCCGTTACACAGCCCTGGGTGGCCTATTTACATAGGGTCAAGTACAAAGGGGACTAAAGTGCCCCACACAAACCTGTAAAGGCCAATTAAGGGGGGGCGGGGGTGGGGAATCAGAGGAAAATACTTCAAAGGAGCTTTTTTGTGGTCTTGGTCATATTTCTGTTCTTTTAATTTTAAGGTTCCTGAAAAGACACAGCAGGTCAGAAAGTTCAAAGCTGGAAGGATGAGTAAGACCTACAGCCCTGAATAGCCTGGGCACTCAAGAGATTTGTTACCCCCATAGCGGTGCTCAGACCTCCCAGTTAGATGGACTGGCCCTCTCCACCGGGGCTGCACAGCAAGAGCCGGTCCCATCATCCAGTGATCATTCCCATCTCCAGGCCGGGCCCAGGCTCTCAAGGAAATCCTTGGGCCTTCCCCTGAGACTGGATTTTAACAGACTCCACCAAAACTCCTGTGAGGGTCTATAATCGCACTGTTTAACTGTGGCAGAGCTGAGAAGGGAGCCCAGGCCACAGGTCTTGGGCTCGGCCACAGGAATCACTCCTTCCCGAGCCCCTAGGAGTGAGCAGAACAAGAAGAGGGGGAAGACAAAGTCAGCACAGTGAATGCTCCTTCATTTTTCTTCCCACCCCTGCCAGGAAAGAGGAGGCTGAGTCACACCTGGCAGTACAATAGGCTGGGTTAGGAGCTTTTGTTACGAAGCACATCTGAGCCTGCACACTGCGGACTTAAACATGAAGCTAATTTCAGCCTATTGGAAAGGGAAAGGTAAAAGACCTTGGGATGAATTTAGCCTCGGCTGGAGATGGATTTAGCTTTCTTTCATGGTGAATTATTCAGAAGCACGGGACTATTACTGTGGGGAAGAGGAGCATTTCAGAAAGAGGTGTGATCAATCAACAGAAGAGAGTAAAATCACTGGGGAAAGCTATTTGTTGTTTGAGAATTAGGAGGCAAAGAGTAATAGACAACGTGTTACAGAGATGGATACGCAAGCTCATGCAGAAGAGGTAAGGCTGCAATCTGTGCTGGAGCATAACCTCACCACTTCACCACAGTGTATGTTTATGGCAAAAATGGTCCAGATGAGAGATCACTTGAAACTGCAGACCTCCTTCCCAGTTGGGAAACGACAGGCTCTGGAGTCCTGCTTTTGCAGCAGAGGCTCTGGAGCCAACCAGGAAATGCAAGATGAAAGCATGTCTAAAAAACAAAGGAAAAATGTGTACACAGATCCAGCATAGGGCTTCACAGAGAGATTTAAATATTGGCCTCACTCTGACAGCCAAAGCTCAATCAAACTGTGCAAGAGGATTTATGGAGCCTGCCAACTCTGAAGAGATGCCAAGGAGAATGATTTATTGGCATATTTGAAGGCATTTTTAATATCTATCTGCCTTTGTTAGTAGGCTTCTCAGCTCCAAGGATAAAGCAATGAGCTCATCTAGCTCCCTCTTTGATTTCAGTCAAAATTGTGTTTCCACCATTGTGTTGTTCCTTTTCCTTTTAATCTTTGTCTAAAAAAATACTCCTGGCATCTGGCTCATTCAGAAACAAGTTCATTCTGGCTATTCCAGCACTGCATGTGAAACAGATTATCTGCCGCCTTCTGTCTGTTGGAGAGAGAGAACCTGGCTCAAATCTGTAGGATGCAAGTACAAAGGAGAGATACACGCCTTGTGCACAGTGACGTAAATGTAGCCTCATTTCACACCTTGTAAGTGTTCAGGAAAGGACTGGAAAGCACAAACACAGGGGTTTGGTCTAGCTCACACAGTGGTCAAACTGACTGACCAGGACTCAGGGAAAAGGCGAGGCACAAAAGCAGCACGAAGCACATACGTATTGTGCTTGGATGTGCCAAGCAAAGCACAGCCCAGGTATTCTGAGTCATGTGCTGCCTGCTGTAGCATGCAGGGAGGATGCAGACACCCACCGTGGTATGTGAGCTGATGACAGCTGGTTCTGACCTCCCAGTATCCAGGGGTGTTGGGCCCTGAGCAAGTGCAGTGTATGAAGAGAGTAAACTCCTCCAAAGTTCAGAAGACCTCACCCTCCGTGCTGACGTTAGGGGTGAGCAGCAAGTAGGCAGCTTGGACCATCCACATCTCTCCTGAACTTAGACGTCCTTTGCCAGCAGCCCGAAACCTGCCTTTCCCCTCCACTCTGTCACAGCAGATTGCTCGCTTTGACTATGTTAAAAAAATCTGCCTCTAAGTCTTTCTGCTGTAAAAACCCTCGCCCTCTGCATCCTCTACTCATTAACAGCATTTTCAAGCAGCTTTCAGCAGTGGGGCCAGCCTGGTTCAGCACGGAGCACTCACCACCCAGAAAGCCTTTCTGAAGATAAGCTGCAGCACACACAGAAGGGTTCCTGACGGAGGGTTTGGGCAGTCATGGTGGTAAGGGCATGCAGCACTGCCTGAGTCACCCAGGGCTCTGCTGGAGCTGTCACCCTGCATCCGGCCAGACTGGACCGCCCTGTGCTCTGACCAGGCAAGAAATAACCCCTCCAAAACCCTGTGCTCCCCAGGGAGCCCTGGATGTAACTAACACACACACACACACTCTAATCAAATTTATATCTCACATTAGGAGCCATCACTTAGAACTCCTGAGAAATGATGGGAAACACTGATCATTTTCACCAGAACGAGGGGCAGAAGAGGGTATCCTTCAACTTTAGTTTTTCCTCATCTAGTATCACCTGCAAATTTAGGGAAGAAAAAACCATAACATATACACACATATATTTTCCTAACTGCTACTTAACTTACTTCTGTGTACGTATATGGATACAAAAAGCATTTCTACAATTCACCATCAGCCTTCCCTAACCTAACCTCTTGTTTTAAGGTAGAACTGGGCCACATTTTGAAATAATATCCACAGGCTTCCCTCCATCAACTCCAGAAAAACTGCTGGTGGAGCAATACACTACTAATTATAGTAGCTGATGGGGAAGTCTCTTGAGTCTGATGGTTACCGGAGTGACTGAGGGACCTAAGGCAGCCTCCTATTCACTCCTCTGGGCAGCAAAGGAATGACAAACTTCTGTAGAAAGTTTTGAGTGGCTTTTTTAATTAACAACATGAAAACTGGCTGAGCTGTTGGGGAAAGGCCCCCATACCTCTCTCCCGCTGAAGCGCTGTCTGCACTGCAACATTCCTGAGCCCTTTTCTTGCTCTCCAGAAAACTGCATGTGTGCTGCCTCCTAGCAAAGGGGGTCACTTACACTGCTGGTGAGCCCTCAGTATTGAATATTGCTGTGTGTGCTTGCTGTACAAGCAAGGCAAAAAACTTAAGGAACTAACTAAAAAGTTCTAGTTTCTGGGTATCAGTCTGTGACATGGGCTGACAGGAATAGGAGAAGAGGCTTTTCCTTTCTAGATCAGGGGTTTTTTGACTTCTTGATCAGGCTTCAAGGCTGTCTGGAGGCAAAGGGGATTTAAACTGTGGCACATTTAACCATTCCCCCTCCAGCTGTTCCCAAGAACCATGCAAACTCCCTACAGGCTGCTGGCAGAAGCTGGGAAGGAAATCCCAACTCCCTCACCTTGTGCTCCAACAGCCAAAAATGAGTCCGTAAAACACAGGCTGTCAGAGCAGGACCTGGCTTCTGCTGACCCAACAGAGCATCGCTATTGCTGGGGCTGAGTCTGAAGCACTAATTCCCACTTGATGTTAACCAGACTTTAAGCAAGTCTGCAAGAGTGAAGTCTAAAGGAGGAAGAGGGGGGTGGAGGGGTGGTGAACATACTAGACTTTAGTGGTGCTGTCGGGGTGCAGATAGCATCTGGGTATCCGGAGTGGGGGAAGTGAGCTCAGTGACACAATGCAGCAGAGTTCACTAAACCAAAGTATTGGCCTTCTGAGTCAGTATCACTTCCAGGCTATTGTTCTCTAGAAAAACAGATAAAGTTTTTATTTGCATCCTTGGCACTGTATTGCTGGCGTCATTCTTCTCTGAGATACGGGTCACCAAAAGGGTGGTCAAGCACTGCAACAGGCTGCCCAGGGAGGTGGTTGAGTCACCACCCCTGGAGGTATTTAAAAGAGATGTGTAGATGTGGTAATTAGGGACATGGTTTAGGGGTGGGCTTGGCAGTATTAGGTTAATGGTTGGGCTCGACAGTCTTAAAGGTCTTTTCCAACCTAAATGATTCTATGATTCTATGTGGCCTCAGCTGAGCTCCCTCACCTTTCAGTCCCTCTCATTCCTTGCACTAATCCACCGGTACTTGGATTCCTCCATGCTGTCCCACCTGCACTGGGGGGAGTTCAGGTTGCTAAAATCACAGCCAATTTCCTCTGCACCTTTCTCTTTTCTTGCCTGGTGTTTATTTGTCACACAAAAGCCACCTGGAGGGGGGCATAACCAGTTTTGCCCCATCTCTTAACTCCAGTAGTATTTTCTTCAAAATGCATGTTTTTAGCCAGCTGGAGGGAGAACAGGCTTTAGTTTCATTTGTGTCCCCAAAATATACAGCTACAGACAAGGTTGCCGAAGCCTCGCTTTTGGAAGGAGGATTTCAGCTAGGCCAGAAGTGTTTCAGAGCTCACATTACGACTGGAGGTTGGCACACAAACGCCAAGAGTCACCCTCGCTTCAGCAGACTCAGCTGGGACAGAAGTTCAGAAATCCAGAGTGCAGGAGGCAGAGCAACGCTGACACTTCCCCAGGGAGATGCTTCTTTCTAGCCTCTGCTGTTAACCTGGCTCTGAAAGCAAAAACATCTAAGCTGCAATTGTTCATCCAAGTTTCCAAGCCTTTGGGCCAACCATTGCTACTCCAGACTATCAGTCCATGGAGCGACTCAACAGGCTTAGCCCTTTTCTCCTCATCTGAAACCAGACTTGGAAAGAAAAATCCCTGCAGCTTTCCCTGTGAATTTGCTTCCCATTACGCCATTGACTTTTGAGACCCGATTTTCACTGTGTGCCTTCATTCTCCCCTCCAGCTAAGCCTGACTGTGAGCAAGACAGTGTGACCAAACTGCATTTGAGAAAGTCATACATGAAGTGAGCGAAACATGCTGCCAAAATACCACCCGCTTATGGGAAACGAGAGGATTGTATTTCACTTTGCAGTTCACCCAGCTGAGGCCCAAAGCCTCTGCCTGCCAGGAAAGCCATCCTCTTCGCTCAAGCCCTTTTTGCTAGCAACAATTTATAAATTCAGAGTATCAACATGCTGTAACAAAGCAAACTCCAGCTGCACTCCCACTGTAAAAGATACGGTGCAGCAGTCTCTGGTCTATGCGTGCTCACGAAGTTTCCCTTTCACAGCCTCTTCATCACCACACACAGGTGACTACTCTGTCAGCTGATGGCAAAGAATATTTGAAAGAATTTCTTTTACAGACACGAACACAATACCTCCACTGGCATAAACTCCTTGAGACTGCATTCAGGTTGGGCTATGGAGAAACCTTTTTTTGGGGGAATCAAAATCAAAGCAAAACTTACGTTTAGAATGAGCTGAAGTGGTCTGAATCCATTCAGCAGCAATTCCCCTTTTCTGCACTTTTTTTTTACTCTCACAAGAAAATCCATGCTCAGTTTGACTTGCTCACACAAGCAGGGGAGACCTCAGTTTGAGTCCTCTCTGCCTGACTTGAACCATCAATACCTAAATTGCCCAGTGACACAGACAGGCCAGGGTACATGAGTAAGGTTTTCAACTTCACTCCTCTAGGAGTACTGACTCCAGCAAAATCCTGGTGATTTACACTGATTTAGCTCTGCCCTACTCTTTCCCCAGCTCTTGAGGAAAAATATTAAGGGAAAAAAAAAACCAACAAGCCCCAAACATTAAAAAGTGAAATAGATAAAAACTTCTTTTTCTAGAGCACAAGTATTTCTACTTTCAGTTCTAAACAATGTCCCAGGGCATCGAGGTTGTTTTTGTTTTCCTTGGTAGCAGTGCTCAAAAACACACCAGGAATACCCAGTGACCTAAATGAGGTCCTAAGGACGTA
Source organism: Ibycter americanus (assembly GCA_035590275.1). Taxonomy (NCBI): domain Eukaryota; kingdom Metazoa; phylum Chordata; class Aves; order Falconiformes; family Falconidae; genus Ibycter; species Ibycter americanus. The sequence continues at coordinate 31,529,796 of JAVJGI010000063.1, forward strand.
TCTGAGTTATTATCAGGAAACTGCAAAGATGAACAGGATGCAACCTTCAGAAATCAGGTGGTTTCTGATGGGGGGAAATTGGTGAAGCACAATTATGGTAAACAAAAGCAAAACAAAATAACAGCATCTGTGAAATGGGTCCTAAAACTTATTATCCTTGTTTACAATGAAGTTCTTCATGAAAGCAAACGGATCAAGTGCTTTCTAAACCTAGACATATCCATTTGTAGAGCATCCCTAAGCACTTACACCTAATTGCATCTTCCTGGCAGAAGAATTTCATTTTTGCTTCAGAGGTTTGTACCGCTCAAGACTAAGCAAATTCTCACTAGTTCTGTTCAAGGTTAGAGGCCAGAACTTTTAGTGAGGGGATAATCCATTTATGAAGGCTATTAAGGCCTTAGCCTGCAATACAAGAGACCCCAGGTTTAATTCCCTGGTCTTCCATAGGCTTCCCATGCCATGTAATTACTTACAATCATTTATGCCACTGCAGTAGCTGAGTGCTCTGATTTCCCAGAGCTCTTAATGTCACAGGTTAGAAAGCACTGTCACAGCTGTAAATCAGGGAGCTTGAGTTCACACCTTGTTGGAGGTAAACACAGTAGCTATTAGAAGAGATGCTCACATAGTAATAACTCTGTATCCAAGAGAACTAATACTAGCATCAGAAGTCTGTGAGAAAAAAAATCTACATATTTAGCAGCTAGAAAATCTACCATCTTCCTTCATAAAATAGCCACAAGGGAACAAAAAAGCCAGGTTCATTACTTTGTGTCATACTGACACCTAAAAATACTGACCAAACATTATCAGTATACTGCAAATGTAATACCTCAGTAGTGATCACATTTGTCGTCATTCAAAAGAAATGAAAGTGCGTGGGGTGTTTCCATTTAAATCTAGAACCCCAGACAATCTCATGACAGGATGTTTCCTTCCCATTAAAGCCAACATGCTCTGATGCCTCTAAAACCTCAGCATAAGCAAGAGAGAAGGAAATGAGGAGGAGCTCTTCTAGCGAGCAGCTCTTGATGCCAAAGGCAGCTAGTGTGAAGCTGCAGAAACTCAGGCTCTAGCCAACTATCGTCAGTGGTGTAAAATCAGATGCAAAAGTCACCTCCAGGCAGCAGGCACCCAGGGAACAGAAACACTGAAGAACTGAAGGTCCATTAAAAATTTCAATTGCAAATTCTCACTAGTCAATCACAAGGCTCCTGGTTAATGCCCTAAATTACAGCCTTTTTCCAAAAGCAGACATAGCATAGCGCTTCTCTCAAGCAATACATGTGCATTTCAGAGAGGCAGTTTTGCTTTACTGTGGGTTTCACCAGCAACACATGATACAGCAGACAAGTGGAGTGGCTGGTGAGGAAACCTTTCTCAGGCAAGTAGCCAGCAATTGCTAAGTTGACTGTGCAGTTTTGGAGACGCTCAGCTGATCTCTGTTTAAATTCTTAGCTCCCTCCTCGATTCTGGCCCTCTTTCTCCAGTGCCCCTCATCAAGCTGCCTGCCTGTTAATCACAGAAGGGACCCGCTGTTAAAAGTTGGGCTCTGAACGTGAGCTAGAGCGGCCTGGGGTGACTGCAGCTTGTGCTGGCTCTTTCTATGAGGTTCCTAGCAGAATTAAGAAAATAAGCGTTTCATCAAGAGGCTAAAACACAAATCATATTTTATTATACCCTGACATTTCTGCTACGATGAGCATCTATCTGACCACATTTTACCTCCATCTCTAAGATACCTGTAACAAATTCACTCTGCTATTACTTGTCACTGCAGAAGAGGAACTGCCTCAGGCATTCAAGAGTCCCAATCCAACATGAACGCTGCTCCAGAAGCTGCAATGGGTCTGAACTTCTTTTTTTTTTTTTTTTAATATGTTGCAGGTTATTTCCAAAACCCAGGAGGGCCTTCAGCATGACAAACGATCACTTCTGCATTCAACCTGTGATTTCAAAGCACAATCCCTTGCGCCTCCTCAAGAAGGATTTTATTCTCAGTTGATTTCTGTGGAATTTATTAGATGCATTTTCAGCTACAGAAAGTAGTTGCTCAGTTCACATACAACAGAATCCTTTCAGTAGAAAACTCCCAGATTCTTGCTACTAAAGATCTGTGAAAACAAACTCTCCTTCCTTTAAATGGTCCCATCATTCATCACTCCATTTCTTTGGGTCAGTGCTCCACAAGTTACTCTGAATTACTATCTTATCCAGCTATTTCTTAGATCCTCTATTACCAAATATTTAGTAGTATCCCGTCTTAAACGCATCTTTGTTCACAGTGCTTTTGCAAGGAAAGGGAATACTCTGACCCGTCTCCCTCCAAAGGGAGCTTAGATATATAAAGTGATTTGATCAGGGAGGCAGGAAGAAGTCAGTAGCAGAACAGCCCAGTTAGGTCTCCTGATTTGTAGGTTAACACCCTTGTCATTTAATCACCTTTTGATTCATTACAGTAAAGGCAGGCAGTTCCAGTGAACTAGGCACTGTTTGTACACACACAGCCTGAAATTTTAAAAAGCTTCATTCCCATGTCACAGGAAAAGATGTGAGGCACTTGGATAAGAGAGCTTCTGGTAGAACAAGGACTAAGTGCAGCCAGCAACAGCTCTCCTCAAACTGTTTGCTGTAAAGGCCCATTTTTTTTCTCCCAACCACACAAAAATCAAAACCCTGTCTTTGTACGCAGGCAGACAGCAATCCCTGGGGATGGCTGATATTACCAACAGTCAGAACAAAGGATTATCATGAAGCCTTCACTTCTTTGCCACTCCAGTCGCATGGAAATCATATGGCCACTACTGATTATATACTGTGTGTACCTGCTGCTTCTGTTCTGGAAAATGACCATATGTTGTAAATCACTAAGTCAGCAGGGGAATGCCCAGACACACAGACATGCACACACTTTGCTTGCCAAGTTGGCTGCTGAACCGTATAAAGGACATAACTATGCAAATACACTTAAGTGTGGCGCGGCTTTATTTGTTTAGATTTTTTGTTTACCCTTCAATCCCAGATAAGAAAAGGGTCAGGGTCATGGCAACCACAATTTCTGAGTGCCCATACTCCAATCCTGTATTCTTTTGCTAGATTCAGGCTGAAGAAGGCCAGGACAGAAAGCACACAAATGGCCAAAGGAACTCACTGCTTTGAGGATTGCCACTGCGTCCTGCTGGAGCCATGTCGGGTAGACAACTTCATCATTCAGAATGGCCTCAAAGAGGTCGTCCTCATTCTCTGCCTCAAAGGGTGCGTGGCCGCACAGCATCTCGTACAGCAGCACACCCATGGCCCACCAGTCCACGTCAGGGCCATACAGCATCTCCTGCAGGATCTGAAGAAGGGATGGGAAAGAAATATCAACCCCAAAGCTTCTTAAACTGAGCAGGGGAGGAAAAAGGATTTCGCAATATTACCATAGAAGTTCTCTCTATCCCTCAACAGTGTGCTCTGCTAGGCTGGCTGTATGTCCAGGAACATATAGGTGATCTCAAGCTGGGAACCCCCAGAGCAGCACAAAAGTACAACAGATGCATTAAACAAGGGCTGAGCTAGCTTGACTGCTCACAGGGTCACCTGAGAAACAAACCCTCAGAAACGATGCTAGGGCTTAGCAGGAGGAGAAGGGGCATTTCAGCAAAACTGTCTGAGCCTGAGAAGCAGCAGAGCAGCCATGTGTGCGGGTTGACATCACCTTTTCCTTGCGCCTGGGAAGAAAATGCTTACCTGGCTGTAACAGCAAGGCTTTCAGCTGGAGAGGGGAAAGAGCGTGAGTGTGTGAGAAAGGCACAAACACCAACCACAGACAAAAATTCAATTGTGTTGAAGAAGGATCCGAAACCTTGTCAGAACATCTGGCAGCATCTGGAGGGCAGCTGTTAGTTAAAGAGGTGTTTATTAATTTTGTAGTGAGATTGGTGAATGACAGGGAATGGGAGGAGGGAGAAAAAGGAACTGGGAAATGAGGGTGAATTCAATCTCCTTTCAAATCAAACTGGGCCATTATCTGCATGTGCATCTCAAGATTTTTGCAGCTGTACCTCCATTTTTCACCTCATGTTTCCTAAAGAAAAATACAGGCTTATCTCAGTGCCTACAGCAGCCTGAAGTTTATGTGTGCTTTGCTTGCACAAGGGACTGATAACACAAACATACATCTAGGAGGAAATCTTGCACCTGGCACTCAAAGTGTAGCTGAAGACACCAGAAAGTACACTTGCTGTTCCAAAGCTAACCTAAGCTTTTCATATTGTAACCAAGTTTTCCTGGCCAAAGCCAGGTTTCCTATACCTCTGGAGCAATGTAGTCCGGTGTACCGCAGAAGGTGGCTGTGGTAATGCCATTGTGAATGCCCTCTTTGCACATTCCGAAGTCTGCCAGCTTGCAGTGACCCTCATGGTCCAGCAGCACGTTGTCTAGCTTCAAGTCCCTGCAACAAGAATCATTCATCGAGTCACTACGTGTTTGAAGCAGCCCCAGCACAAATGGAGGCAGCAGCCCAGGCCTCAGAAGCTTAACCTGTAAACTGGACAAGCCTAATCATTATCAAAAAATAAACAGAAGTCATGCAGGAGGGGTTTTCTTTTGCTTCGTCTCTTACAAAAGGGAGGGAGGAACACACATTCTGCTGAACTGCATTTAATATGGGCAGGTGCTATACAAGTTCACCCACATGGCTTTCCAAACACACCGCAAGCCTGGCTGGCAGAGCTCCTGCTCATTTAGCTCTGGGACTCACTAGAGCAGAGGTTGCCAGAGCTGTCAAATTGCGTAACGATGTTATGATGCAGCAAAATGCACCACATAGGACATGCTCTGATTCAGCAAAGCACCATGCTGGGAGCGCACAGCTGAAGCTGGGGAGGTGTGCAAGGTCTCTTCAGAGGGGCAGCAGATCCCCTCTCCTCCTGAGGTGGAGGGTTAAGTCCCAGACTTCCCTGTATCAGGGCAAAGCTGACAGACCCCATTTGGAGTGCTATCCAAGCTATAAAAAGAAACTCCCTGCTGACACCACACCACATGGGCAGGGGGAATCTTTGGCCAGCATGGGATGCCTCCGTCATAATGCAAAGTCTTGAACAGTCCTCCCAGATGTATCGATTCCAGCAGGACTGCACTAATGCAAGAAATGAATGTCCCCCATAGTGCTTATTGGGGTGGGGATCTCCTTGTCACTGTCACAAGAGACCTGCAGCCCAGCAAGCTGCAGAAAGGCACATTTTCCAATACATCACCTCCAACAGCCTGGGAGCTCCTCATCAAAAGCAGAGCTGCCAAAATGAGAGTGCCCTAACAAAGCTTATCAGCCTGCCTGACCTTGAGATTGCCTGAGGGAATAGCCCGCAGTCAGAAGCACTGTCAGGAACATGACCAGAAAGCACGGGGTCATCTGCAGACTTAGGCAGTGCCTTCCTAAAAATACATAACAGCTCTCTTCAGCTGCCAGACAAGCTCTAGGCACCGTCACAGATGGAGGAAAGGAGCTCTGATGGGAGCTCTGTACAGTACAAACAGGTCACAGTTTATTTTTTTCACTGTCTCAGCTATTGGCTCAAGAGCTGCACAGAGCCCTCACAGCAGCCCTGAGGCAGGGAAGTGTTACCACCACCAGTTTACTGAGATGGAGGACACCTTACAGGCCTGGACAAAGCCACTGCCAAAGTCATTCAGCTGCCCAGATAAGGATCAAATAACTAAATACATTTGAGGGTCTCAGGGTCCCTTCTTGAAATCCCTGCTGGAACTTGATCCATTTTGCCCAGTGATTGGACATCTATTTCCCTGGGAAGGGGGAGCAACGGAGAGGATGGTAACATGGGTGGTGACACCTACATATCAATATGAAAATGTATGGGTGAGCTGAAATCTGAATCCAGCTCGATCCTATTCATTTTCTGTCTATGATCTTGAAGTGAAAATTAGGTGGTCGATTGCTCTGTCATGCATTGGCATTTCTACAGTCAGCACCACCACCAGCATCCTCTCTGGCACTTGAGACAGCTCTCCCTCAACTTCACTGTTGCAGTGGAAAGATCAATGACGCATTGTGCTAGACAATCAGAGCCATATCCTGTCCCAAAGAGATAAGAAAAAGTATTAATAGCCTCACTTGAACAGATGGGAAAGCGAGGGGTAGAGGTTAAGAAATTTGCCCATGTCTCCCAGAGCCAAGACTGAACACCAACTTCCTGAATTCCAGCTCCAGATCTTTATTGCAAGATTATACACCCTTTCTTCAACGCGGCTGGCAACACAAGCCAGCAAAAAGCCCTCTGCAATGACGCTGCCCTTCCCAGCAGGCCCACCAGCTATCTGGTGGCCAGCAAAATTTGGATGCTGAGGACAATGCCCATGCCTGTCTTATGCTGCAGTGTTTGCTCTGGGTGGGATGCTCAGCAGAAGACACTCATTTTTCCCCTTCTGAGAATCAAAAATGGCTGCTAAGACATGTGGGCAAAGGCTTGTCCTGGAAAGACTTTAGGTGAGCACAGTGAGAGGTATTGTACGTGCTCACCCATGACAGTACACCTTCAGCAGCAGTTTACAGCCAAAGCTCCTGTTGCTCTTCCCTGTGGTTCCTGGCAGCACAGGGAAGCCCTCCAAGCATGAAGGCAGGCCTTGTTTCCAAGAATCTGTAATGATGTGGTTGAAATGTTCTGTTTATTCTCGGTTCAGTTTTAAACGCAGCAAACACCTCTTTGGTCCTGGGCAGCCCTGACTGTTGGGGGCTGCCCCTAAAGTTGCAACTCGAAGAGGAATTTTGGTGAACTTGCTTGGAGATCCCCCTTGCAAACCTCCCCCAATCCCCAAAACATCTGCCATGTCCTGGCATGCTTTGGGAATACCTCACAATACACCTTCCTTATATCCCAGCTAGCAGAACCACAGTCACATACATCGGGTAAGCAGGTCACAGCTCCTCACGGAGAGCCTGAGGAACAGAGGGAGGACACAGGCACAAGGCAGGGCCAGCTCTGCGGACCAGAGGCCAGGCACCGCCACTTCCCAGCCCCTGCCCCGCAGGACATGCTGCAGAAAGCCCCAAGTCCCTGCTAAGCTGTGTAATTCACCACGCTCACTACAGCACCAAGACGGCAGGAGCCTCTGCAGGTGCAAGAGCACCCTGCGCTTGCTGCGTCCTCCCAGAGAGCCTCTACGTATGTAACTGTCATCAAATTCAAACTGTCTGCCTCTCGCTGGGTGAGCACAGGTTTAACCACACAAAGCAAACCTCCAGCACTTTGGATTCTCTACATTGCATGTTAAACCCATTAAAAGCGCCTGTTGTCTCCACCTGCACATGGGATACTGGCTTCTCCTGACTTCTTTCCAGCAATGCAAAATCCAAAACTTGTGTTTTCTCTTTTCACATAACCTGTAATGTGATATGAAACTGCTCGCATTTGCTCAGGCTCTATGGCTACAGGCAGATAATTTTAGAAGAGGACATCCCACGACCAAAGAAGACTTCTCAATGCTCTTCACTTGGCAAGGCCACAGAAGATGGCCCCACGCATCCCTCTCGGAGCCAGCAGGCTCAGCCATGTGGCTCCTCTAGAGCCAGCTCTCTCTGGCTGCCCCATAAAATAATCCTCAGGGAAGTTGTGGTTTGGTCTCATGTTTGAGCATTTATCTCAAGCGATTCCAGCAGTCGTAAGCTCTGTACTCCCTGCTCGATGTTGACAGGTCTCCCCACGCATCGTACCCCATGAACCAGCACGGCCACATGAGAGGAAAAACACTGACAGGTTTCTGAGATTTACAAGGAGCTCTTCATCTTTGCAGCAAGGATTCTGGGAAGCTGATGAAACTGGAAGTCATCCAGCTCAGAAAGCCCAAATCTACCTCATTTCCTTAATACTTGCATTTTCCATTCAATATTTTTAGCATTTCGATGAAGCAATAATGGTGGAGAGGTTTTCTGAGGCTGTGTTTCTAAGGTCCAGCTGAGGTTCTGCTTTTCACTGGCAAACCTCCACTGGAAAACAGGCTTCATCCTGACTCAGAAAGGCAGCCTTTGTCCTCACAGGCAGCTACGGCACATCAGCGTAACGGCCTCGGTTTAGTCTAGACCCAGAAGAAATGACAAAATGAACTGCTTCAGCGTCACTTGCTGGAAGATATGTTCTGTACACATCTGCTGCTTGAGTTTAACATTCATAAAAAAACCCAAAATTACAATTGCAGATGACCTAGTCCTTTTCTGAAGAATCTGTCAAATGCAATTTCGCTACACCACGGAGTTCTGCCAGTGAATAGGTGCTACACACGTACCTGCCACTTGCTCTACTCCGATCATCTCACTCGTGATGTAGAAACTGTATTAGAAAGGATAAAGTTTTGGGATTTTTTTTCCTCTTTTGGTTTTACCACCCTGTGTTGTAAGGGCTGTACATGTAGTAAGGATCTTCGTCACAGGAGCAGGGGTGGCAGAAACTGGCTTACTGCCTCATTTCAAGGTTCTCCTAGGTTTGGTAATCCCAAAGGTCCAGTTTAAAGCTCATAAAAGCCTGGTGTTCCCATCTCAATGTAAATCATTCAGTTATGAAAGATGTAGGTACAGAGCAGTGAGAGCTAGCCACAAATGTAGGTGTGACTAATGTAAAACTCCAGCCAAATGTTTAAAAAAAAATACACAATTAAAAATAAAATCCCAAACCTGGAATTAGCTAAATGAGTAGTTTTGGAGTTTCTGAAAGGGGAAAATTTTGCTTTTTCAAGTCTTCAGCATGCAAGGCCATTTAGACACTCCTTGAAAGGACTTTTGGGTGAACGAATGTGCATCCAACCCCCACTTGCAAGCAGGGAGTAGATTTTGATTTTTCTCCACCTCTTCTGCTGAAGTCATTTTACTTCATAAAAATGCTGAAATCTCATCTCCATCATGATGGAGAAAAATGTGTTTCTATTGCCCGCTCTGGTAGCCAAAGCAATACATGTTTCCAACTCCAGCTCCAGTGAAATTGTAATTATTGTTTGCAAAATGAAGCAGCTTCAACAGAGGAGAAGGGAAGATGTACAACCTGCAGAATAGCACAGTTGGTAAGATACTTACCAAAGAAGCAGGCCTTGCTCCAAATACAGTGAACAACATATTTAAACCAGTATTTTGATTAAATAAGGAGAACAGATGGAGGTCTCTGTTTTATGTAAAGCCCTAAATACTCATGTGAAGCTAATATAATCTCCCGTTTTCCTTTGTATTCATTAATAACACCCAAACAAAATATTTCATTTTACTTGAAACCAATACTCTTGAGTTGCAAAAAATATTGTGCTTTCAAAAAGCCCTAACAATAATTTTGGGACCACAAAATCTGAAACAACTTTCTATCTTTCTTTCCACACTGAATTTTGGAGACTCAGTTACCAAACTCAAAGCAAATAATTTTCTCGGTTCCATTCCCACTAGCTTTGGACTAGGAACCTCCATGTTTTGTTCCAAAGATTTCATACCACTTCGGGAATTAAGGTTATTTCCAATCCTGTGTACCTTGGGTTGTAGAAAACACTTAAAAATTCCTTCACAAAAAATGGATCACATCTCCCACATTTTTCTAAATAATAACCAAACATTATTTATTTTTATGGTTAAGTAAGTTTTTATAACCAGAAACTCATATTCTCACAGCATCAAGGAAGAGTTAAGCAAATTTCCTAAGCAGTCGTAAAGCTGAGTGTCAGCAGGCAGCAGTAAGTACAGGCTAAAGAAGGCACCTGCAACATATTCCATCAGAGGTAGGACATAAAAACGCAGGCAAAGCTCCTGATATTTGCTTAGTTGCTACCGCATCTTTTGGGTAGGGGGAAATATTGAAATCAGAAATGAAAAACTAGGTTACTGGCCTTTGAAAAAGGCAGCCACAAAGCAGAGATCAGAAAAAGATTAAGCCACACTGATCTGGAGAAAACAATTTGAAATCCTGAGTTTTGCTGCCAAATGAAAGGATGAGCTCTTGCTCCCTTCCAGCCTTAGAGGCTTTCTCTAATTCGACTCCTGCCATACTTTGAAGGGGAAATCAGCATAGCTGGAGCAACCCCACTGTGCTTAGAGAGGGCACCCTCTGGGGCACAGAAGCAAGCGAAGAACCAGAGATAAGACTCAGTGCCGTCACACGGCGTACAACCAGTGCATAGCCACTTACACACACCACCACTTGCGGCTGACGTGCCAAGATGGAAAGTGTTGCTTTACGCACCCATAGCCTCACAGCACAATCCCTAAAATCCTATGGGATTTAGTCTGTGTGTTCCGTCCTTCCCAGTATGGCATGCAGTAATGTTGAAATACAGCACAGGGACTGCAAAACATAACTTCAGCTCTTTGTTTTCTTGAAAAACATACTCTTGGGTAAAGAAAAGATTTCTTCCAGCTTCCAAACAACTTCTGAGGTGCGAGCCCATTCACACCACTAGCATGCATGCAGACAGCCCGACTGCGGCAGGCGTACTGCAACTTGCAGTGCAATGTAATGGGACAGAAATGATGGAAGATCTCTCCAGATACTTGTAATTCATAATTACCAGAAAGTAGGAATGAAACATAGCAAGGTGCCCTTCTGCACTGTCCTAACAACCAGAAGCTGTTTTCAAAAGCTGACCACGCTTAAGTGTTTAGAACCGTAAATACAGCCACAACAGCCCCAAGTGAACTTCTGCATTTCTCAGAAACAAAGCAAAAGCAGAAATGTGACATAAAGGTTCAAGGATCCAACTCAGACCCAGGATAAGTGGTAAGAGCGAGTGAAACCACTGAAAACTAACACTCAGTTGCTAGGCCATATCACAGGAGACAGCTGCCTGTCCTTGCTGGCTGCTTTGTGCAGACATGGGAGGCAGAGGAGGCTTGTGGGGAAGATCAATCCCACAAGCATCTCAGCCTCCAGTTCTCCAGCCAGGAGCCCAGCACCATTCCTGGGGATTTTAGGGCCGGCCTCATTCCACCGCAAGACATCCTACAGACTTCAGAGAGAGCTGTGGAAGCAGAACATGGAATGTAACAGAGCTTCATGGCTTTTCTCTCCTTCACCTAACCCACCCACACTGGAATGCAGAGCACAAACCTTTTGAAATGCTCTGCAGCCCTGTGTTAGGATAAAGGCATGCTGGATTACGGCCACCCAGCCTCCAAAGCAGGCTCCACCTCTCTTGCAGACACCAGGATGGTACAGAGTGATGCAACATGGACTGGTGTCTGGGGTCAGATACAACGCTGGAACGCATGGCTGAACTTCTCTCTAAACTCACACCAGAGCACATGGCCAAGGACTGCCCTGGAGGGCAAGGTCATTGCTGCTCAGATTTGTGCAAGACAGAGGGAGATCCTCATACCCACCTGCATCTGTGCTTTTCAGTATGTCCAAACGCACTCACAGGTATGTCTGATTAAGCTTGAAAATACATTCTTGCTCTGTTGCTTGGGCTTCAGACTCAACTCTGATCGGCAGGCACTTGTATCCAGAATCGCTCTGTTATTACATATTAATCTTAAAGTCAAGCAGCCTTCAAGCATAAGGACAAGTTTCTGCAAGCCATCCGCCTCGGTTAAGGTAGCACCATGTTTTTTTTGGTGGAGGTAAGCTGGAACCCAGTGCTGCTGGCTCCTCATCTGCCTGACCCCTTCCTGCTGGCGGGTCTCTCTGCAAGCCGGTTCCCCAAAACACATCGGAGCACCAGTCCCCTCCCAGCACTCCCCCACTTGCCAGGCTGCTGCCCTAGAGATGAAGCGGTACCCAAGGCATTGACTTCTCTTACGACAAAGGAGCTAGCATTACCCAGGATCCAAGACCTCTCTGATGGTTTGAAGCACCAGCAGTCCCCCCTCCCCTCCCCTCTGGGCATTTCAGAAAAGCGTCTGTGGAAGCTGAAACAATTACTGACATGATTTCATTGCTATTGAGATGAATGGGCATGATTCATCGTCCAGTTAAATTAGAGTGGTAAGTTAAAGTATACAGGCATAGCCTGAAAAAAAAACCCTCGGCATACCACAATAGATAATCATACAGCTTCCACCACGTTCGTGGGTCTGAACCCAAGTGGTACAGATCCAGTGGGACCCCACGGGTGCCCTGAGTCCCTTCAGGGTCAGGCACACCTATAAGCTTCTCCTTTATTATATGCACGGCAGCTGTGAGAGAGTTAATGATAGTTTCCAAAGGCAGCTTTACAAGGGCAAAAAGACACTCTTGTGAAATGGGGCAGCCAAGAGTCGGAGCCATTACTGCTGAAACACGGACGCGCTGGAGATTGCTATGTTGAAGTAATCCCAAAGATGGTGCAATCCATATGTATTTATATGTCTGCATTTGTGTGCATACATTTTTAATACATATATGTATATATAATACATATATTATTTGCTGCACTTTTCTGTGGGACTCTAGTCAGGAAAGAGGAGTTACACTTGAGGCATTTCCCTGAATCCCAGAGCAAACGTCCTCCCATTTACTGCAGGAAGGGGAGAGGTGGACAGAAAAAGGCTTCGTGTCCAGCTCTTGGTATGCACGCCACGCGCTCCCTCTCCGGATGAGCCGCCAGCCCAGTCCTGTGATAGACTCCTCAGTCCCACTGGGCAGCGACACTGGAATTTGCTGGCCCTGAAACATCACTTGCTGAGTTGCTCCCAACAGAGCTCCTATTTTACCCTTGCCAGAAAAAGAGGGAAAGAGAAAAAAAAAAAAAAAAACACAAAACCCCAACCACAACGCTTCTTTCTGCGAGTCCCATTGCCTGAAGTCTTCAGAGGAGGCATACAACAAACTCGAGACCCAAATGCACAAATAAGAATCAGCTATGGACTTATGACTGACAGTGCCAAGATTGGTTAAAAAGTATACGTTACTTTGACAAAAATAGACCAACGTTGATTTGAAGCCTGATACAGAAATTAAAATGAAATCAGGCTTGTGCCCTCAGTACAACATAGTCTCAACACTTCAAGATGGAGTGAAAGAGTTACCCAAGATTAACCATCACCAACTGCCCACAGCCCACCATTGAGCTGCTCGAAGGCCCTGTCCCAGCTCCAAGCTGTCCTGGTAGGATCAGGGTTGGACTGTGCTGCTGAAAAGGCTCTTCTTTCCACTGGCACAGACTGACAGGTCCCTATTTCACCACTTTGTGCCGCTAAGCCTACCCTGGGGGAATTAGACAGTAGCTCACACCAAAGCGACTCTCCCGCACCCTCACTGCTAATCTGACAGGTGCCTTGAAATCCACCCTCCCCTCACTCAGAGTCTTAGGAGGAATGTTTCACTCCAGGAAATATCAAAAAAAAAAAAAAAAAAAAAAAAAAGAAAAAAAGCTGGCCCTATCCATCGTGATCATAGGTGCAGACTGCCTCTGGCAATGGCTTGGGCAGCAAACGAACCTGTGCTAGTCTGGTAATGCTGGCAGGGCTTTGTGGGGAAGACACTCCTGCATTGAACCTGTATGTCTAGTCAGGCAAACTTCTCCATATTCAACTGATGTGGATAAAATTCACTTCACTTTGAGCCTGATCAGTGGAAAAAAGTCCTGTCAGGTTCAGTCGATTTTGGATCAGGCCCTTAGAAAAAAAAGAAATATTACTTAACCTTATTAAGGCTCTGAATTACAGATCCAGATTTATAAATCTAAGGCTATAGGTGCTAATCTGCCTTCTATAATGGAATGAACAAAGGTGAAGGCAGAAGTACTGTATTTTTAGATGGGATTTTTAAAAGCACTTTGTGTTGGCCCGTAGAATTCCACTGCCATATTTACTATTAACTTTTGAAAGAGCAACACTGGGCCAGAATGGATGTTTTTGAAAATCTTACCACCTGCACTGAATTTTTATGCACGCAGCAAAAGAGCAGTCTACATGCTAGTGACACACTGTGGGCACAAAGCACACAGGCATCCTAGTACTGCGCAGGAGGGTGCACTGCCTAGCCCCCTTTGGAACAATGTTTAAATATATTTCCTAGGAGATGCTGTCTTGAGAGCTGTTTCTTAAAAATCTTGAGACCATCACTGGTATCATTGATTCTCTCTTTTCTAAGACTCCAGAGAACCTGCGGGCAAACAAAGTGCTTTCCTGACTGCTCTGATCTCCCTGTATTTCACCACAACAATCACTTAAATAGCAGCAGTGAAGTCAGATGGAAGAGGTATTTGTAGGAGCTAGCAAATGGGTCATTATCCCAAGATTTAGTTTCTTATTTCATGTGGATTACTGTTGCTATTCACTCCTTACAGGTGATTCACCCAGGGCTGTGTGAAGCCCAAGTATCCTGGATAAGCAGGGCAGAGCCAGGTGAAATTCCTGGCTGGGCATGCCAAGCTCTCTGCAATCTCACTCCCACTTCTGGGGACTCCTCCCAAGCTGCCTGCATGCAGGAACCAGTGACATTGAGCTGTGTGCCAGACCAACAGGGACAGACTAGATCCCACATGTCCCCCCCCAATGCCACACGGGCAGCAAACAGACCCCAAAGTGCCCATGAACAATGCTGGCTGTTATTCTCCCCGCGTCACATCAGGTACTTAACCCACAAGTCTTGCTGGTCAGGGCTCCCGCTCCAGCTAGGACAGGCAGACAGGTGTTTTCCCAAGGCAGTTCAGACCCTCTAAAATTTGACTTACCAGCTGGCAAGGCTATCTAAGTTCCCAAATTAGGTGCCTTAGCTGGCTGCCTGATTGCAAGCAATGCGCAAGTAACTTAGAGGAGTCAGTCAATGCTCAGCTGACACGGCTACCATGCCCAAAAAGGTGCCAACTCCCTGTTCCTGTAATGTATGAAACAATCAGAAAATGAAAATAAGCACTGTCTCAACTGATCCCATCTAGAAAAAGGATAGAAATGGGACCTGAATGAGGAAAGTCTGTCTCTTGAGTTTTTAGTGCACAGATCTGTCAAATCCCTTCATGAGTGTCTCTGCAACCCAGCTGGCACCGCCCCAGTGCAGTAGGGCACTTGCGCCTCTGCAATGTGTGACTGTGCAGGAGGATACCCATCGGTACCGTGTGTCTGCGTCTCTGGGAATATGCCTCCTGGCATGACTCAACTTTCTGGTGCACCACACTAAAAGATTGCTTTCCAGACCAAATACTACCATCCTTCCCCTGATAAACAAGCCGGTCCCTCCATGGGCATCTACAGTCACTTCCTTGCAACATGAAGAATCAGCACCCGTTTCTTTCCACCCCTCAATACACAGAGTAACAGCTCCAGGGGGGGAACTGGGAAGGTTGTGTAAGGGAAGCACAAGGGGTATTTTTAGGACAGAAGTGGGAATAGTGACTAACACTAGCATACAGCAAGGTCCAGCTAAGACGGGAATTTGGGGATGTTACCCATGAGCAGCATGTGCCTTTCGGTTGGCTGATTCAGAGTCAATTCATGCTGTGACTCTTGTGTTCACTCTTCTTTCCAGGACCAGGATGTCTTGCTTACTGGAAGGTACCTGTGACAACTGTTATTATCTCAGCCTTTTTCAAGCCAACACTACAGACTACAGGACTCTTGGATTTTACTGTTTTAACTGGGGAAAATCTGAAGCTGTCAGGTCCCTCTTGCTTACAGAGGCCTTGACTATATGCTTGAGTGTCTTGATTATAAATCCCCTTCTGCAGGAAGATGACACCACAAAACCTCACTGAAACTTATTTCTAATCTAGGGAGACAAGAAACAACAGGCAAACCAGACAGAAATCTTTGCTGAGAGGCGTGATGGCACTGCACCAGATCAAAACTCAGAATTAAAGATTTTGTATCTAAATCTCCTGTGTTTACACAGGTCAGAATTGCACAACAATACCAATTTTCTATCACAATACAAGTTAGTCAACGTGAAGGAAAGATGTTTTTCAAAAAACTCCTTGTCTGCTTGCTAAAGGTACACCCAGGTGACATCTAAAGCACATTGGGTTTTAGCTCATGTCCTCATCAAAGTGTAGCACATTCTACCTACAAAGCTATATTTTTATTTTGTGGCAGGAAAGCAGTTGTTAATGTTATCGACAATTCCAGTGGGTTCAATCATCGAGTACTTCAAACTCATCTACACAGTCAAGTGCCGCTATGCTCAGACTGGACTGCTGTTTTCAGATACTCTCCCCATGAATAAATCATTGATCAAGGCCTAATGGAAGACCATAGAGGCTCAGGGAAAGCAGGATGACCCTTTACTGCCCTGAGAAAAAGGAACAAAAAGTCAATTATTTTAACATGCTGAAATACATCACCCACAAAAGATACGTAAAAGCTAATGAATTCCTGGAACTGTTCTAGACAGGCTACCCAGACAAGGAGCAATAGATGACCCCTGTCCTCTCTGCACTTTGGGGACACCGTACACGTGTGGTTTACATGTCCCCAGCTTCTGTTCTCAAGCAGACTTCACAGTGCTTTACTTTACAAATGGCTTGTAAACCTCTTCATGATTTTGCATGAGAAATAATTTCACGGTAGGGTTAACAGCAGGGAACACTGTGTGGGGGACACTGGTGTGGGTACTGCAGCATACTTTGTGCCAGACTGTAACAGGAAAGCCACCGCACCATGACATAGCAGTCACTTTCACATCAAGATCACATCCACGTACATTGGGAATTAACTCTTAAACACGGGGCTACTTTCACTTCACACCTCACATTGTCCCTGTGGTGACGTGGGAAGCACCACAGTGACACGAATGCAAACCCAGCTTGCTTCCTCTTGAGTCATTTCCTTAATTTTGTACTATTGGTTTTGAATCTCTGCATTTCCATTGCACATGCCTGTGTCTTCACAGCCACCCCTGCTACCTGGAACTCAACCCTTGGCCATTTGGTTCACTGTCCCCAGACTAAGTGCTTGCTGCCACTCCTGGCACTGCCAGCAACCCTCACCATGACTGGAATAACTCAAAACAGAAAACGCCCAGCAAGAAGACAACCCTTATCAACAGCCTTTCATTCCCCCAGAGCAAGCAAAGCATGCTCCCAGAGGGGCTCTGCCCAGACATGGAGTGGGTGCAGCTGACACCCAGTATGAAGTTTGGATGCAGTAGGCTCTGCCCCAGAGCTACTCCAAGTTTCAGTGATCAGGCAGAAACACTTCCCGCTGTGCATCCTCAGACGAGCCTGTATGGCGGATTTCTTCACCAAGTGCTTCACCACTCCAGCTCTGTATCTCAAGGTGAAGCACTCCACAGCCCGATGGCTGTGGTGCCCACATGGCACCTTCACACCACTGACGTCAGAGCTCCAGCGCTAGTGATACATTACTCAAACACGCGGTGACTTGCTGCTAAACCCAGCAGCCCAGCAAGCAGAGCTCTCTTTTGTCCTCGGTTGCCCTGGGCAGCTGGAGCTTTTTCTGGCACCTTGCTAGTCAACCCTGTGGCTTTTACCTTATGCGCAAAACCCAGACAGAACACAGATTTAGGCTTAGCGTCTTCCTGCATCTTTAAAGGAAAGTGTTTTCTTTTTGCACTGGCCAGTCACGAAGGTGCCAGCAGGGGTTCTTTTTAGAAGCTGAAGACAGCAAGGTCCCTCTTTCTGGTCATTTCTGCCTACTCCTCCAGCAGCATGGCCACTTTACTTTCCTACCTGAACCTGCCCTTCCATGCCCTGTCCCATCCATGCTTTTTGGGGCAGCAAGGGTGCTGGTGCCAGGTAGGCCCAGTGCCCTTGCATAGAGGTACAGCGATAGAGGGGGAATCCAGAGCTTCTCCACGTGCTACAACAAAACTCAGCAGCAAAAAGAGGGGTCTGAGTGTGGCACAGCTACAGGTTCTGCCCTTGGCAGAGGACAGCATTTCACATAACCCATGTCACAAGCAGTTATAGGATTTGAGAGGTTTCCTGGGTCACTCTGGCCAAGTTGCATCATGGCTCTCTGTGGTGCTACCACAGGACTTCATCTGGCCCCTGTCCCCCCTTTTGCACCCCCTGCTTTTTGCCAAACTTCAGTACATGTGCTCACATCACACAGCACCCTGCTTCGCAGCGCTGTCCCCTTATACAGCCATTCCTAAGATCAAGTATCACTCAGATGAGCAAGACTGGAAAAATCTTCCCCTCTGTGTGAGTCCTATATTAGCCTGTTGTTGGTATAAACCACAGATCACTTCATGACTTTCTGGCACCCACAATCTACATCATCAGCCAGCGAGTGGGATGGGTCATATACGCATGACAGCACCTGGGTGAAACCACAGAAGGGTTAACCCTGCAGCGGGCTGAGGGAAAATGCAACGGGTACAGAGGGCTCTCTCAGAGGAGCCAGAGGCTGTGACTCACCAGGAGGGGCTGCACAAAACCAGGGCTCTCAGCAAGGCCCACAGGAATTGTTTTGGGAGATTCTTCCCCCCAAGTCAGGCGAGGGAAGATGCCTCACCTTTCCCATCCGGGAGCAGATCCTGTGATTGCCTTGCCAGGAGGGGAATTCACTATTGTCCCGCTGATTGTTTCCAGTCTGGCTAAAAATGGGATGACAGGAGACTAATTGCTTCACCGGAGAGAAAAAAAAACCCCAACAACAAAAAACAAAACAGTCTGGAGTAACAGAATTACTTTGTAGACTCTTCTTGTTTGGGTTTGTTTCCATCCTGGCTTAACGAGCATTAATGACTTCAGTTGCAGTAGGATGGGGGGGTTGAAAGCCATTAGGGCGAGAACATGATCCGCACAGCCCACAGCCATCTCTCGCCCAGCCGCACTTCTGCCCCAGACAACCTCTGCAGCCCTGCTGGCAACAGCGCCTTGAGTCCACCCCCCCCTCCCTCCTCTGGCCCCTCCGAACAAGGAAGGTGGCTCAGAGCAAAGGGAAAGGTTAAGTTCTCCTTTTTAATCTGTCTGACTGAAAGTGCCAGCCTTCCTGCAGCCCAAATATGTTAGCATGTTAGCTATGCTCAGCAGCGTCTCCAGAAAAACTGCTGTTCCTTCTCAGTGGCAGGGAAACAAAGGGAAAACATCCTAATGGAGCGGATGCTCCAGGAGAAAGCAGTAGAGCCCGAAGCCTGGAAAATAAAGTTAGTTTGTTTTGTTTGCAGAAGTCACACTGAATCTTCTGAGACTACTTCTGGTGTCCAGAGAGATAGAATGAAACCTAAAGCCAAGACCATAATTAATGCTGAAATTCTTCCTTACGTAACAGTGCCTGGGACGCAGCCACTCACTTGGCCGGTGCTGCAAACAGCCCTGCCAACACAGGCCGAGGAGAAGCGATGCCTGTGTTATACCCAGTGGCTACAGGCATTCTTACATACTCAGTGTGGGCTTCAGGGAATTACGGATCAGGAGCCTATGGGAATTATGTGTTCACATCTATAAGCCAACTCTATTGAAGGACAGCCATCTTCTAACTGGACGCATTCCCCAGGGAACAGGAGAGCTTGAACCACCCTAAACCACAGCATGGTCTCAAGGAAGACGCAAGCAGAGCAAAGACTTGGAAATATTAGGAGCTTCCCTGGAGAAGAGGTGGAGAATTTCAGCACAAATCCGGTTGTAAGAAAGCAAAGAGAAAGTAAGGAAAGCTCTCAGTCAGTCAAACAATGACTTCAATTAACCTGTCCTAGATATGACAGAACATGGAGATACCTGATACTCCATGCCACACTGAACTCATGAAGAGGTAACAGCTAGGCCTGCAGAAACTGTCATTTAACATCCTCTCCCTTTCACACGTCCTTAGTCCAGTGTCGGCTTACTGGTTCACGGCAATAGTTGGAATTTGCTCTCTTGCTTCCTGGCCCGCAGGGACCCAGAGACGCCACCAGCTGATGCTGGGAAGCAGCATCCAACAGCTCTGGCAGAAACTTCTCCTGACTGCCCTGTGACCTGGGGAAGGCTGTCAGCCCTGAAGGACCCCAAAGGCAGCTGTGACTGGAGATGATGAGGTGCCATAAACAGAACAGGGTGCAAGACAGTTTTCCATTATGTTTATCACACAAAATACCTGGGGCTATCCCTGTCACAGGAGTCACCGATCTGAGTGAGCAGGGCAATTTTGCTAGATCAAAAGAGTATAGGGGGATGTGCAACACAAACCCTCCACTCATGAATCAGACTTCAGCCCACTCGAGCCACAGACATCTTGTGGCTTTAAAGGTTCAAAAGCTGGTCTCACTTTCCTGAGAAAGCTGACTCCTTTCCAAAATATCATAATTTCCAACAAGAAGCACAGGTTAGTATTGCCTTTCTGAAAGCAGACAGGAAAGTATGTTTCAAGTGGCTCAGTCACAAATAAAAGCTATCTGTTTAACAGATACGGGGCAATAAAGGCTTACTTGGGCATTTTCTCTTTGTGTAGGTATAGGGGGAAAAAACTGTGATTTCAGGTATGAGTTACACTAGTCCCACCTCAAACCTACCACCAGCAGACTGTCTGCCATCTATCAGCCATCACAACTCTGAAATTAACTCAGCAGTTCAAGGCGTGAGTTGGACTGGCTGAATCTTCCGCTGGCTTGCTGCATTCCAGGCGGCACAAAGAGACTGAGAGCTATAACCCTCCCGCAGGGGTCGGCCCGGGTCCCAAAGAGACCCCAGCAGGAGCAGGGCTAGCAGGACCAGTTCTTGCTCCATGTTCTCTGCTGAGGCAAGGGTAGAGCGGCCGGGCAGGGCTGCGCTCTGACCTTTGTGGTGGGTGGGTGGACTGTCTCTTTGGGAGCTTGGCCAGCTGGCAAGAGTCAGAGCAGCTCCTTGGCTTTCTCATTTATCAAAGCTGGGCAGACAAGCAAGAAGCAGGAGCCAGCTGCCAAGATTTTTGCTCCCTTCTGTGCTCAACAGCGGCTGAAGGTAGAAACTCTGGCTGTAAAGCTGCTGTTTGGGCACCAGGTTTTGAACTAGTGATATGAGAAATACTGAAATGGGGAGCTGCAACTAGGAAGAATGGTTACAAAGGAAGAGAAAAAAAAAAATTAAGAGAAGGTGGAGGCAATGGCATAGGCTACATTAAGTTGATAATATTGTGTCAAAATCCCCAAAACATTGCTAAGCATACAATTCCTCAACTCACAGTCAAGAGATACCGACAAACAGAAATATAAAGCACACTAATTCAGCTTTTAGGTACAAGTCAATAAGGCCACCGGGACACTGGTACATTTTCAAACTCAGGTAAATGTCACAAGGAACGTAACCAGATACAGAGAAGGGAAGAGAAAACCTGAAGCCCGCATACTAAATGTCACACATCAGCTTGGACTGTAACACGGGTGCCACAGAGCCTGCATGCTGAAACGTGCTGCAGCCTTGCTACAATAGCACATGCAGGCTTATTTGAAAGCCCATGAAGAGTTTGAAGGGATCACTTCCTAACCACCACTTCTATCACATAGGTTTTTGCACGTGGAATAATCTCCTCTTGCTACCTTGCACAGCTAACTCTGCTTTTCCCCATTCCCCGCCCCCTTCTCCAGCCCCCTTCCTTTTCCAACACAATAAACAAAGAAGCCATGACCCACTTTGGCGAGGAACCATGACGCTGCTGCCTTCCCTGAAACGGCATAGATCAGAAATGTTTTAGATGCAAACATTCATATCCTTATTTGATGCACTTTGCTATGGCAGTTCTGACTGGATCAGAGATTTGGCTAGCAAATAACCTCTCCTAGCTGGAAGGAATTTTCCTGATTCATAAGCATTTCTCTACTATGCTGCTGAGAGATTTGTGAAAGCAGCTCTACATGTTAATAATAAATTGTGCTTGTGAAACTTTAATTGATTCAGAAGCAATCAGCTCAGAGCATGGAGAATCTCTGTGGTTTGGAATATATCACACCTTGTACACAGTTCAGACTTGAAGGCTTGCTCCCATTTCCATTGTTGTCAGCTGGAACACCGCCACCTGCTTTAGTGGAATAATAATCGGGGTAATACAATTCTGAGACTAAATTGTGCCTTTAGGCACAACCTCATAAAAGGGGAGGTTTTCGATCCTGTTAACAGCAAAGGTGTTATGACTCAGAGGCCAAATGATGAGTAATGCTTTCCCCTTGCTCCATGGGAACAGGCTTCGCATTCTGCAGCCTGGCCCACACCAGCAGCTAACTACAAGCCCCAGCACCAGCTCGGCTGGCACACTGAGGGCAGAAGCAAAGCTGTGCCCACTGCCCTGCCCAGGGTACCGCTGGCAGAAGATGAAATTTTCTCCCACAGAAATTCTGAATTGTAAACCAGAGAACTATTGCTGCAGTGTTGCCATGTAATAGTTGAAATTTTCTACTGTGTTATCATTTTTAATTTCTGTACCATCACAGGCAGCTGATGACTCTGAACTAGAAGCTACAGACACGGTGTTACAGTGGTGCACCATTGATATTAAAAGTTGCTGGGTGACTTTACAAAATTACTCTGCATAAAACCAGAGTACCTACATGCTCACCGACATAAAGAACAAGATCTAAGCATTTGGATTATTGACCAAGGGAACATCAGGCACTGATCTTGCTACAGCTAAAAGAGTAAGTCAAATTATCCCTGGATAGCTATGGCAGTTGCTGTAGGCCAAGTCTGTCAACAATACTGATTTTCTCATTGTCTCCCTTACATACATAGTAGCTTCACCCACTACGACTTGTCATGTTGCAAGAAATCTTCCATTTCAGCAAGTCGGAGGGAGCAGATGCAACATCATTCTGTTGACATAATTTTTGTTTTAAAAAATTGTACAAAACATTCATTAAGGTTGACAGAGACCTTTTCCACAGCTATATATATGAGCCTCCCTAATGCTAACTCAGGGGTCATATTTTCTGACATTAATATTGAAAGCTCCCTCAATTCAAGGTGGGTACAAAGATCAATAAAATGATTGGATTAATGCTGGGCAATTCTGGAGATGTCAGAGAAAGTTTTCAAAATTAGGTCCTTAAAATCATAGGCCTGAAATGCCCTTGATATCAGGGAACATGTTAAAAGTCAGATAAGCAGTTCTGGCTAAAAAGGTAGCAATAATATTTAGGGGCAGTTTTAAAAAATAAATTTTACGTAACATCTTAACATTTATTTCAATTTTTATTTTTTCTCCTTCTCATGACCTTCACGCCTTTAAAAAGGAATGAAGAGGGCAAGAAGAACAGTCATTTTGTAGAAGAAAGTTTCTTGGTTTCAGAAATTCTAACCTAAATATTCCCAGGTGCTCTAGGACTTAATAAAGATTGAGTCTAATTCTGGGCTCCTTTCTTTAAGAACTTGTCTGTAATTGTTACACATAGCTATTTCTTAAATTACATCTGCATGCTTTTTAATTGTGAAATGCCTTCATAAGGCTATATTTGTCACAAAAAAGAATGACAGAACACAAGTCACATCTAATCACTTACCCCCTCCACAGGTGAACAATATTGCTTTTTTTTATCGCACCAGTACCAGAATTCCCAACTAACACCAAGCTCTCATTTCAAACATTCAGTAAATGAGTCGGTGCCTGTAAGTGTGGTACGCAAGTTATTACATGCAAATGTTAACAACTACCCCAAAGGAGAAGAGTGAAAGTACAAGAGACTTGCATTTAGGTAAAGGTTATTCAGCCTTGGGGCAGGTGGATGAACTAGCCAAACTCTTGAAACCCCTTCCAGCTCTGGTTTTTAATGATTTATACAAACTCATTATGTGCAGGGTTTGCAGGTTTCAGATCAGTCCCTTTAAATAACCGTAAAGGAAAAGTAGACACTAGCAGAGCCAATAACTTCTGTAGGCTATTCAGTAGTCCTTAGTCATGTGGAAAGTTGCATTGAAGTTCACAGACTATATACAGTAGAGTCAATGGGGCACAGAGATCTGATATGTGGATCTCAAAACAGGACTTCTCTTCGTAAGCATAACTGTAAATCACGACTAAACTGTCCTGCACAGTGACTGATTAAACATGACATGGAAACGTGAGAGGCTGAGGTTTTTTCTCTGCACTTTCCGTTTGATCAAGTGCAGAGAAACAACACTTTAAACACTGCATGCCAGAGGCTGTGAAAGAGCCCAGCTTGCAAGCAGGCAACAACCACATTTGAGTGGAAAACAATGTGGAAGACGCACTGTCTAGAAGCACAAATCAGTCTACATGAGCTGTTGACTGTCAGATAAGATAGCCACAGACATTACTACACTCTTGACCCTAAAAGACATTCCTTTATATTTTCTAAAGCTGAACGAAGTACTTCCAGAGACTCCGCATGAAAATTTCTCTGCTGCACTAAGCAGTTGTTGTAGGGATGGGGCTGTTGGTATGCTATTCTGTGCCAATTTGCAGCTTTTAGCTGATTTGCTTGACTCATTCACCGTAAAATCCGCTTATATTTCATTATTTCCACTGTTCTCATAACGCAGCACACCCTTCATTTTGTTCTGCTTACATACATCTACTCTCATCCTCAGGGCCCCCATCTAGCAAAACACCAAGTCTAGGAGCTCTCCTGAATCGAAGTCTGGAAGCAATAGGGACCAGATCCCACAGCTGAGGTTATGTCCCTCCACAGAGCGGAGACTCACAGCCCTCTGGACACTAGCTGAGCTGTTTCCCACCTTCCCCTCTCAATGCAAACAACATGCCTCTGCCCACATGCAGCTGACTCAGGGTGGGAAAGAGGGAGGCATCAAATACAGCAGACTACTTACAGATGCATCTACTGTACCACAAGCAAAAACTTTCGGAAAAGCTTAGAAACACCTCATTAAACAAAAGCTTTATCTTTATTTGCAAAGAAAACAAAGCTATGCATAGCACCTGAGCAAACCAATGGTAATCCCTGGCTAGCCCCCCAGCCAGCCAGTTTGCCTTGCAAGGCACTGCTGGTATCAGTCACAGAGCCAGTCTGACTGCTAATTTACCTCCCTGGGGAAAGGCCCTTGACTTCAGGGGAAACAAGATCTGGCTCCAGATGTCAAAAAGGGCATGAGATGAGAATAAACAAAATCACCAGTTGCCAAAAACTCCCCCCAGAAAAACAACAGAGAGAGAACACAAGGAATCCCGTGTCTACAATGTCTTGACCCATGCAAAAGCAAACAGCACACTTAATAAGAGTTGCTCTGTTAACAGTGGCTGTATGTAATTAGGAAAGGCATTCAGCTTCTGTTTTCAGCATGTAATTTTTAATTGATTTTGCTGAAAGAAACTTTAGTGTTGTTTCAGTTAACAGGAGTCTTTCCAGCAAAACTGGTCTCCGTAAAAGGCTTATGTAAACCTTCCTTCAAGTGTCACAGGCTTATTGTTTGAATTGGCAGGGAATTAACCTGTTGCAAAAAACTCATTCCCTGTAAAAGCCAACAGTCATGAGACACACAGCTGCAGACCTGATGGGTCTCCTACACTAGGGAAAGGTGATGATTTCAGAGACCTGGCCACTATACAGCAATCCTTCCAGATCCCAGAAGAGGCAGAGCTTTTCCCTGTCATAAGGAGTACCACACACACGAACAATGATGCTTTCTGGTAACACACAGAAAAGTAAACACTTCCTGTTAATAAGCCTATCTTATCTTCCCCAAGAGCTAGTATTCAGCCCCAAGGCAAGAGCATGTTCTCATCTGGATAACTGTATAATTATCTTATGCCTTCCAAAGGGACCACGCATCCTATTAAACACAATCAAGTCATGGGACCTACTTAATGGTGGCTGGTGCCACATCAAAGCATGGGGACTCTGTGCACACCATCCCACATTCAGAGGCAGGATGGAGAGCATGCAGACCCTGCGCATCTCTAGAAGGGCAATTAGAAATAGCTATACAGACACAAAGGCAGTGGAACAAGCTAAGTAGCATGAGCCCTCAGGATAAATACAAGGTTCTTCTTCAGCCAGCCAACAGCTAGTCCTCTCAAGGTCTGTAGCCCAGCCTTTTAGCTCCTCTGGCTCTTGGTCACCTACATGATCTACATGCTACACTACCTATACCCTTAACGATGTGTCTGCCACTGTGCTGTGCCAAGCAGTGAGCTGAGGCACACAGGTGTCTCTGCTATCCAACTCCATACCTAGGACTGGCCAAACCAGCATTAAAGTGCAGGCTGCAATGGTGACACTCTGCCTCTGCTTCCAGATATAGTTCAGGTATGTCACCATGTATACTGTGTGTTGTATCGCCGCTGCAGGTAGCGGCGACATGTTCTGAGAAGTGACCATCTCAGCCCATGCATCCTTACCAGTGAGACACATTTGCAGAGGGAGAGAAAGAAGATTTGTCGTAAAAATCAAGACCATGCCATTAGGTTGGGTTGATTGCTTCAAGTTGCCTGTAAAAGGCAACTATCTTTCTGGAACCGAAAAAGTCTGCAGGGCAAACCCCTCAGCCCCCTCCTGCAAAGAAAACCAAACCACCAAGCCTACAACAACTAAGTTAAGAAAACATTTGCATCTGACCTCAATACACAGGTATGATGCCTCTGTTGAGGGACACCATGCAGGTGACCTTGGCAACTGGACCCTTCCACTAGCAAAGCTGCACATCAACCTGCGCAAAGGTTTGAATTTGAGGGGAGCAGGGCAGACCAGCCATTCTTACAGTAATGCTACATGGAAGGAAAAGTTCTGCTTTTAAAACAAACTCTTATGATCATTTACTACCTTTTTGGTCTTTAGAAGACTTACGAGCGGACTAGCTCACTTGCATTGAGTAAGCCACTGCTCAGATGTGCCTGCTGTTTTGTTTTGTTTTGTTTCCAGCACACACAGAAGCCAAGCCTGGGAACTGCTGAACTGGAAAGTGAAAGTTGGGAAGTGCTGCCTCAAGAAAAATAGCACCTAACAGTCTTTAGATAAAAATCGCACACCAACTTACCTACCTGCAACAGGCCCCACCCAGCACACTGTTTTCCTTTAGAAGTAAGCTTGAAGAAAGCAGCTGTGCAAGAATACTGCCCTGTGAGCAAAGATTTTATCTACAATAGCCTTGATTACTGCCTAACCTTTTCCTGGCAACATCCAGCATGAACTGATCCTAAATATGTCCTTATCCTATTCCTCTGTGGTTAGGAGTGCACAATACACTATGATGCGACATGTTGAAAAGCTTGTTTTCATGGCTGGATTAATTCCTCTGTACGATGGGATAAGGAACCACACTGTACTTGTTGACATTTTTTTCAGGAAACAACTATAAATAGGCCTTGCTGAATTGACAGCTAAACCTCAGCTTAGGGAAAGACATATATTTCCTCAATAAGGCCAGAAAGCCATGTCTCCTTTGCAGTGTTGCAAATGGGAAAAAAAAAAAAAAAAAGAAAAAAAAAATATCCGTGAAACTGAAAGCTCTCTTTTAGAAAGCCCCAAATACACAAACCTACATTTATGGGACTTCTGTTTTGGTCAGGGATTAGTAACAAAAAGCGGTTTCCTCAAAGTGACAAGCAAACTCACTGAAAATTTCAGCTGCATCACGAAAACCATCCTATGAGAGCACCAATCCAGCAGTAAGCCTGATTTTAATGTTAAGAAGTCACATATAACCAAAATACACCATTTGCCTCAGGAACTTCATTCTCACAGACTCACCATAGCACTTGAAGAAACACTTCACTATAGCCATTTCAAACTGCGCATGTGTGGCTGGAAAAGGAATCAACCAAATGCCTGATTTGAGCTGTTACCAGCATTGTCACCCCAGACCAAAGTGACACATTTCAGCTACTTCTTGATGAACTATCAGTGCTGGCTCTCAAGCCTCTCTGGCATTTCAAAGGAGAGAAGACCCAGCTTTTGGCAGCACCTGTGGCAAAAGCAACTTGCCTTACTGGGAGAATGTTCATTGTGTTGGTAAATGCAGACTCTCTCCTGAACTGCTTAATCTTGAAGGAGGCAGGGAAAAATACGTAGTATTATGTTTAAGTTTAGCCCACAATAAAAACAAATGACCCAGGGTATTCTAGGGCAGCAACTCTCTTTACTCTGTTGACCCCAGGAATCCAGAAAGAAGAGGCACATTGAACTGCTTGTGGCAAAACACTTTCTGGTCGGGCTTTTCCTGGTGTCTCTTCCCCTGCTCCCAGTCTCCTAAGCAAGCACTCTCATTCTGATCATAAAATCTCCAAACTCTCTTACACAAGTGCAGTGGTTCCCTTCTGAGTATCTCCTTCCATCCTGCAGACTTGCTCCTGGAGCCTGATGCTCATGACTCGACAGAAGCAACCTCAGTTCAGTACAGCCGCAGCCAGCAGCTCTCTCCTCTTACATCTTCCAGAATGGAATCACCCTGACTAATTTTTTTTAAAAAAAGTCATCCCCCTGCAAATCTGCCCCGTGCAGCTGAAGCTACCTGATTCCATGGCTCAACCAGCTTCTCAACAAGATCAAAGCCTGTGCAGTTGTTCAAGGAGCTTTTCAATTACTCCTCCAGTTTCTATCGTGAATTACAGCAGCACTTGGACAGTGCCAGAATCCAAAGGGATGGATTACTCCTGCCCTGTGACAGGCAGCAGGCTGGAGGGGACAGGGCAGGCTGCAAGCACACTGGCATTACATTATGCACAGACACAGTTTTGCTGCTGAATGATTGACAATAACTACTGGATGTCACTATTTTAAGGATAATGTCATTTGCGTAATTATCTGGCAGGGTGTCTCTTCAGTGGCTGGCATTATTCACAAGGGAAGAATTAGACTTACAGTTGGACTTGATGATCTTAAATGCCTTTTCCAGCCTAAATGATTCTAAGGTTCTATGATTCTAGACTGAAATCCAGCTGTAGAATAAGTAGATTTGCTAGTCTATGCAGACAATCACTATGCTTTAGAAGCTTGATACATATGATATATATCCCTAGTAATTTTCATACTCTCAGGACTCAAGAGAATATTAAAATGACACTCCTTCTCTATTTCACTGTGCCACATATATCATATGATTTCATGCTTAAAAATAATTTAGTATTCTCTGTCCTCACCTGACCATCTGTTTCTTAGTGGAGCTCAAGCTAGGAAGAGAAAGAGAAGTTGCTTTTACCTGATTCATCCTATCGTCTCACCACCAGATAGGAAAGAGTCCCCCCCACAGCCTCTAGCCCTTTGGCCACTTTATTCCTCATCTATTCTGGTTTTAGTGTGTTCAAACCTGGGTTTATCTGATACAGCAGCATGCACTACTAAACACAGGACTGCACTGCCTGGGTTAAACCATGCAAAGCCCCAAACCAAATGGCATTTGGCCCAACCCACAGTCTGAAATGGCACTAACAGAGTGTGACTGGGGTTGGAACTGGTCTCATCCTGGATCTGGTTATGGGTCCCAGCTGTACAACTGTAACCAAGCAGCAAAACGAGAGAGCTGACATTATTCTTTGCAGTGCTGGCATACCAGAAGTAGGACTGAGTAGGGCTGCTGCAGACCATATTCAAACATGCATGCTTTGCTGTTGGAACCCAGGTAACAGTATTCCAAAGAAAACAACTGACTGTTCCTCCTTTCCAGTGCTCCGGGCAAAAGGATGCCAGAAGTGTTCTGCACAGCATGTCAGAAAGAAATCT
This sequence comes from Ibycter americanus, assembly GCA_035590275.1. NCBI lineage: Eukaryota > Metazoa > Chordata > Aves > Falconiformes > Falconidae > Ibycter > Ibycter americanus. The sequence goes on from JAVJGI010000063.1 coordinate 31,559,219, forward strand.
TTCTGCATAACCAGACTGTCTCAGTGCCAACATCTCCCTGCTCTATCTGTCCTGTTCCACCCCAGAAGAGGTCTTGCTCTGCCCCTGGTATACATGGGAAGATGCTGGTCAAATGGTCATATTGGCCAGGGAGACCTCTGCAAAGCAGACTGGCTGTCTGATCCATGCTGGCTGGTCTACGCCTTGATGCTTGAGCTGATAGGGGAGCACTTTGGCAGTACAGAAGGGAAAAAAATATAATCAGACTACTCCCCTGAGTACAGAATAATGACAAAAAGAGAGCTGCGTATGGGAAATAGCTTCCTGAGAACAGCCTTGAGACCTGGGAGCGGAGGCTGACGCAGGGAGGCAATGACACTCTGATCCTGCTGCAAACACAAAGATGCCCAACATGGACAGGAAGGAAAAACTCTGGCTGTAGGATCATGGCAGGAATTGAAAAGACTTTTAGTGGCTGAGCTGAGTGGCACTGGATAGGTATGTCAAACAGATAGGGTTTAAAACACAGGCCTGTAGCTAATACAGGGAAACAAAGAGGCTTTGGGGTAACGAGCACATATTAGCCTTTAAATATCAAGGCACACACTGGCAAGAGCAACAGCTCCTTGCACTTACCTCCCAGAAAATCTAGGAAGGTTTCACTTAGTGTGTACCCCTTTGTCATCAGTTTGACATGTGCTCTACGGCGGCAGGGCAGACCCACAGCAGAGGCTTCTGTCGGTCAGCAGCTAAAGCTCAGCAGCCACACAAGCACCTGAGGTGCAGACAAGGGGCAGTTCTGGGGCTGATATAAACCAGCTGCACGAACTGACACCAACGCAAAATCTAGCCACTGTGCCTTGGAAGGAAAACCTGTTCTTCTATGTGCTTGCACAGACATCATAGGAAGACCTTCCCTGTAGTCAATACTGCAGCCAGAAATTTCACTCCTTCCTGGAAGTTGGTGCACCTTGGACAACATGCAGTGGCAAAGCAGAGGTGTTGTTATCCCAGCTGACAACTTTTTCCTGGTGAGCAGCAAGTGACAGTTATTTATTCAAGCAGAAAACTCAAGCTATCATCTCAGCCATGGGGTTCAGACAAAGAGAATGAATGAATGCAGAGCTCACCGATAAATGATGCCTCTTTCATGGAGAAACATAAGGGCTGAAATAATTTCTGCAGCATAGAACCGGGCCCGATCTTCATCGAAGCGACGCGACTTCTGAATATGGAACATCAAGTCCCCGCCATTTACGAACTCCATCACAAAGAACAGGCGATCCTTCACACACACAAACACAACAGATATGAACAGCATTAATCATATCCTCTTTCAGGCTCAGAAAACTGTAAGTAAAACTATTACCTCCCAAACAAAAACAGATTAAATACCCATGAGACATTGGGGGGGAAAAACACCTTGATTTTTTCAGGAAAGATTAAGTCAATACCAGGAAGATCCATTAGTACCTCCTTGCCCTGCACTCCTCCCAAAGTTTTTTCCCCCCAGTCATTAAATTAATTCCTGCTCACATGCAGATTGGGCATATCAGTAGGTGTGTGCTCATCACTAACCAGCTCCTGTTGGGTTTCCTAAACTGTCCTTAGCCTGAATCGGTAGAGGATGATAGCCCTTCAACAGCACTCTCTGAGCACAGCGGGCACAAGAGAAATCTGCAAAAAGTCACCTGCTCCCTAGTAAACACCTTGGATCTCTGGGAAAGATGCTCCACAACATAATGTGCATAACCAGACTGCTCACAGACTGCAACTTTGCCACGACGGCACACGATGATGTTGTCTCAAGGGTATCCCAACACTTTTTCTGGGGAATATGCACTGTTTTCCAGAATAGGATTTCCTGCCATACACTTGGCATGGCAGCTGCCTTTTGGGCCTTTAAATTTCAGCCCTCCTCTAATTAACCTGCAGACACCTCTGGGTGATGAAGGAACTGATAAGGACAAAGTATAAACCGAAGTTTCTGCTGGGCAGAAAAGCAACCTGTTTGATGAAGTTCAGCTCATTAACTATGGCTGCTGGTCTCTGAGGTTTCTTTTTTGGCTTTGTTCTGGCTTTTGCAAAAGTCTACAGACATGGAGGCACTTGCTTAAGCTGCATGCCCAACAGTCTGGGTATGGGTTTAGTGCATGCAAAAGGAGTGCTCACTTAATCGTGGGAGGAAAGACACAGTGATCTGTCACAAAACTAAACCCTAGAATTGTTGCAGTCTGGTTCAAAAATTTCCCCATGTAATTGTTTCAGGACATTCAGTACTGATTGTTTCAGTTTTACTCTGAGTATCGGGAACAAGCAGACTGGAAAACTGGCAAACAATTCAGTTGAGACCAGTCAGCCTTTTAATGGTTCTATTTGCCCTTCTTTCCCCACAAGCTCCTTCCCAGGTCCAATGTTAATTATCTACAAGCTACTTTTAAATCCTCTCTAAGTTTAAGAGGATAAGCATTGTTATACTCCACTTTCTGGCAGCCAGCCAGCTTGAAATGACTACTGGTATTAACATCTTGAGATGCACAGAGCAGAAGAAAAGCAACTAGGAATCCTTGCATTCCTCCCCAGACGTGAGCAGGAAAGCAAACGGCTTGTGTCAGCTTGCTTCTCATCACCATCCTGGGCTCTGCTCAACAGCTCCTTCCAGAAGCTAAGACAGATGTGTTCCCAGCAATCTCACAATACTACCGCATGTAGCACCAAGACCACCCGTTAAGTGCTATCTCCAGTCCACATAAGCAACAACACTTCATTGTTTCACTCTGCCTTTATTACAGGGCTGCTGAAAGACACCCAAGCTGACTTGTCTATGGCAACAGTCTAAGCCAGAGCAGCAGAAACTATGCAAACCCACCAGCAACCTTGGCTCTTCAGCCCACATCAAATCTGTAATGCCACATCTTCGCTGCAGTTGGTTAAACTGACTGGCTATGCTGTGCCTACCTGTTCAGCAACCCTTCCTCCAGCTGCAGCGCAGATATTGCCTTTGCCTTGCTAGTCAGGTCAGCTTTTACATCTCCTTGTTATTCTTTCCCACCTCCTTCCTCACTGATCTCTCCACATGACACGTGCTTATCTAGCCAAGCTTGTCCAGGCATCTCTTCAAGCCCGTACTTAAAAAAGAAATCCCTCTTGCCTGATCTCCAACAGGATGTAATTTAATTTTCCAGCAATCTGACAAGGGATATGTGTGTGTGTATTTATGTAAGTAATACATATGCTTGTATAAACATGCATACAGTCAGGTGAACATGCATGCGTTCTTCTACTCTTTCCTCAAAGGTGAGCTTCAGGGAAACAAAGTCTTCCTATCTTAAAACATACATGTCTTGCTTCTCCAGTGCAGGCAGAACTTCACAGCCCGTCTCAGTCTTCTGGATGTACTCATCTGTAGTATGACGCTTAAAGGAAGATACGACTTCTTTCTTAAAGGTTCAAGTGAGCGCCAAAACAGTTTTAAATTCACATCGCTGCTGTCATCGCATTAGCAGTGTTTTGCTACAAACAGCTCTTGCTTCAGACTAACTTCGAAGTTAGCAAGTATTGTGTATGTGTTACATGGTGTTCCCAAGTGTAACAGCTATCAACTCACCTCCACCCACGGTCTCATTTCACAGGTCAAGCATAAATACAGAGCATGGGACTACTCAAATTTATTATTTTTTATAAAGAGGTCCAGCTATTTGTCTGTCCAGTTTTCTAACACTTAGAAATCCTATGAGGCTGCTGAACAAAATAGCAGGATAGGCAAACCAACTTGCTTATAATACAGTGTTTGTGCATTGGCCTGCTACATGCCTGGCAACAAGTATTAGAAAAATCAGCAGTAAAGACCACCCTTCGGGGAACAGCACCGAAGAACCAGGCAAGGTCTTCCATTTTTACTCTTAAGCAAGACCATCAGCTTGCCAAACTGCAAAGACCAGCCACTCTCCCAGGAATCACTGAGAAATAAAACAGACAGTGGTATTTTATGATGGGGGGGGGGAAGAAAAAAAAATTTGCAGCAGCCAGAATAAGAGTGAATAAATAGCTTTAAAAAGGGCCAGGAAAGGGAAATCTTAAAACACCAGATAGTTCAGACACTTGCAGATCTAACCTGACTTAGAGTTATGTGCCTCCTTTCTTGGGGACTACGAGCGGGAATTAGGAGGAGTTGGAAGCTAGAGTGTTTTTTGACAGGGCTTAATGCTGAAATTCTCGCATTTCTATTTTTCTATGCTGCATTGCTCAGAAGTCTTCCCTGATCTGCTATCTCTGTTTGACATCGGCAAAAGTAAGAAAAGAGCATTTGAGTCAACAGGAAACAGTGACACGAAGGCCTTTGCAGCAGTGGCAGCGACATGAGGAAATCACGTTGCACCATTTCTGGACGGGGATCAAGATGCACAAAGCCACAGAGCAATTGTTACTGTAGACTATAAAGAAACACTTGGAGGAAACAAATGAAGCCCATGGGATCAGGTGGGCTCATTTCAAGGCTGGCCTGTATCTAGAGATTAGCCCTGCCAATTCAGTGCAAGAGAAATGTTTGGTTTTCTTTTTTTCAATTTATTTGTTTAAATTGCAGTTTGCCATTCCTATTCATTTGCTGATTAGCAGGGCAGGGGCTATTGGAAGCACAGATTATGTCCTAAGGACAGTGTGTGACAGCAATTGCATATACCCACTTCATTTGTTTGTTGCCTTAGCGGGTTTTGGTGGAGCTTGAAAAGAGTCCTGGACAGCAAAAGCTGCTGGGTGGGACAATCCACAAACTGGTTACCGCCCCTTGCAAACACAAGCACCCACTGAAATCCAACTCAAACATCACTTTAGCCCTTTGTCCTCACCAGCTCTACAAGCAAGATGCTTTGAACCCTCATACCTTTCCTCTTCATCACCACAGGAAAAAAAATCTGGAATTTTTTTTTTTTTTTTAATTAAAAGAATATCCTTTCCCTCCCCATGCCCAAAAAAGGCCAGTGTGATGGCTTAACTTCTACCTGCTTCTAGTTAAAAGTCACAGCTGATGCCCACATGCAACCCACACAAGACCAAAGATCTCTAAACAGGATGAAAGCCTTATCTCTGATCACAGGCTTTCATGCTAAATAAATTGGACAGGGCAGCACCATTGCCCTGGTTCAGGCAGCGTGGAGGGAGGAGATAGGGAAAGGCAAGCGTTTCCTATGTGCAGACATGGAAGAAGATAATAGCAAAGTTCCCTTCCCTATCTGAGCCGCCCCACCAAGGACATATCCCAGCAGCAACTGCATCCAAGCCTCCTCTTTAGCTGACAGGTAGCATATAAGGCAGCATCTGGAGGATATGGAGACCTGGTTAAACATGGTTTAGAGCAGTGGGCAAATTTCTACACCCGCTCCCTGGCCGCCCCCGG
>JAVJGI010000063.1:31564602-31618050 GCA_035590275.1 Ibycter americanus
CTGCGCCCCCCCCCCCCCCAAAAAAAAAAAACACACCAAGAAACCCCCGAAAACCAACCAAAACAAAAACCAGCCTGGTTCAGGAATTTGCACATTTTCACTTCATCTTTTTGGAAATAATTCATGCACATAACTTCTTAGAAAATCAGCTTTGGGCTTAATCTGATTTCACTCAAGCCAAAGGGCTTCCCCAAGAAAACAGTATTTTTTCACTGTTCGGCAGTTTATGCTTTGCAGAGCAGAAGGCAGGCACTCAAAATTATCTCCATTGGAGACAGCTGTGTCACTGTTTCCCAGAAAAAGTTTATTGTTTCCAAAAAAGAGCAGCAGGGCCTAGGGAGCTTGCAAGCAAATTATTACAAGATAATTACAAGAGCTGGCAGGCTCCCTCAGCACTCCCAATGTTCCTGTTCTCCCTTCGTGGTCCACAACCCCCACACAAAGCAATCTGCCTTGGGTCTTGCTGGGAGCACGCAAATAAGTCATGCTGTCTCAGTACTGGGCTTTGGAAAGCCACATGCCCAACACCCCCAGCAGTGCAAGTAGCCATCTGTATCTGGGTCAAGGCACTGCAAAGCACAGGACCCAGAGGAGGAATAATAAAGACGTTTGTTTCTCAATATTTACCTTCGTAGGAGTAACACAACCCTGAACTACACTCAGATGCTGCTCTGAAATGCCTCCCCTCCATACTCAGCCCTTCAACTTAGGCAGTGCCGCATCCTTGCAAGCTGCCTGCTGCTCCCAGCTAAAAGGTTTACAGGCAGGCACAGGGTGTTCAGGGGGTTATACATGGCAGTGTTTCAAAACCAGAGAGGATTGCAGGTGTCATAAGAACGGGCTCACCCAGAGGGGATGGCTGAAACGACCTTTGCATGCACATGTGTGTGCACGAGAGCTGAAGCAGATCTAACGGGCTCAGCCCCAAATTTCTGGACAGTGCCACAGCCACACTCACCTGACTGCGATGTAGCAAGACACTGACTGACACTAGGTGAAGATTTGGTCCTGTGATTTCAAATCAGAATACATCAAGCAGAGGAGAAGCACCTCTGCACCACATTCGCTCAGCTGGAATTCCATGCACATGATAGCGATGCTTCTTAAACACGGCTGCAGCAATGACTGCCATGGGACCTGCTGCTGCTCCACTCGCCACCGTGGCCCAAGACTCCCAGACAAATAAGGCGGTGGCAGAAAGGCAGCAGGTTTCATAGCCATCTGCTAGGTGATCTTTGCTGCTTTATTAGCTGTTTTACCTCTCTGCTTCAGTGACTGCAGAAGTACATGCCAGTAAACTGCAGAAACCACTTCTGCCTAGGAGAAATCAAGCCACGGCAAGGCAGCGTGCCACAGATGGCACATACAGTCCTGGGGTTATCAAGACAGGGGAGATCACTCTGTGCCACATGCAAAAGGCTGAGAAAGGGAAGGTTTCTTCCGCTGGTTTTGGGTTTGTTGGGTTTTTTTTTCTTTTTTTTTAGCTAGAATGGGGTGAACTGAAAATTAAGTTCCTACGAAAATTAAGCAAACTCAGAAAGGGTCTGAGGTACATGTGGCATCTGCTCCAGGCTGGGCAGCTGGTGAGAATGCTTCTGAGAAGCACAGGTCACTTCCCCACACCAGGCTCATTTTTAGCTCCTTTAACAATGAGCCACCAGTGTCATTGTTGCAGCTACGGGAACAGGGCAGTTATCACCAGTTATCGCTCACAACTGCACTCCACTATCTGACGCTGCTGATAGTGGGCATAATGCAGGCTTTCCTACACCACAGCAGCAAGGTACATAAACATTGCCTAGAGAATAACAAATTTGCTTTTGCCATTTGCATAAATAAACTCTGTGGGGTCCCTTGGGGTAAAGGCTGCCTCCCGTGCGCATGTGTGCACAGCACGGTATTAACGCTGAGCTCATTCCAGAAGAGCTGAGCAACGATAACCACAACTCAGAGTGAGCTGACGGGAGTTGTGAGTTCCCACCTGCCCCAGAAAAAAAAAAAAAAAAATCACAAATCTAACTACACCCTCCAGTTTTCTGCCTCTATTAACTGTGCAGCTGAAATTTCAAGCTGACACGCTGGAGAGTTTTTGTAACACATAAATTCACTCATTTCTCTGGAACAATGCATCCTTTGGGATATGCAAGTGAACCATACACGCATCCTTCCTCCTCAACCCCTCCCCTCAAGACGGTCTAATTCACAGCAGGACTACATGATTAGCTCATCTTTTGACTAGAAACTTTTCATCAGAATCATGGCATCGTTTGGGTTGGAAGGGACCTTAAAGGTCATCCAGTTCCAACCCCCCTGCCATGGGCAAGGACACCTTCCACTAGACCAGGTTGCTCAAAGCCTCATCCAACCTGATCTGTTCCACATACATGCAGAAGAATTACTTTATCGCTTTTGTTTGTTTGTATCTGTTCCATTAGAAACAAAACAAAAACCCCAACTAGGGGGGAAAAAAAATTTCAGACACTAGGTCAATCAATTAAATCATGTACAAAAAAATGCCTGCGTAATCACAATCAAAAAAAAAATTTTAAAAAAGACAGCTTGGCCACCATTAATACAAAATATCCAAAAAAACCCAAAACAAATTGAAAGAAAAAATAAAACTAAGTTTTACCCTCCAGACCTTTTAAAATGGCATAGGAAACTACATAAACACTCCTTCCCACCTGGAAGACCAAAAAGCAAAGGGCTGGCTGAACTTAGATGGGAATAAATTAAGAAATAAGAAACTAGAATGTATCAAGCTATAGACATGACCCGTTAAGCAAAGATTTATAGGACATCTGCACGCCTCAGCTGGCTGCTGGTATCATGGTGTCTCAGAAAATAACAGCTCTGTATAGATCATGCTCTTTTTACAGCCTTCAGTTCAGAAAAAATGCTACTGGAATTGGTGTTTTCAGTTTGGAGTGAGCAACCTGAGACAGCTCTGGCCTGTTTTTAAAAATAATGAACTCTGCAATATCTGCTGGCCTCGGATCATGCTGGGGAAGGCTAGAGACCTCTACAACTTCGGCCAAAGGTCTTCAGGAAAATTAAGGATACCAAAACACCCAGAGGCCACTTGGAAACAGTTCACTGTGAGGGCTTTCTATATCCATCCTCTCACCTTAAACATCACCTGGAAAGCAACCTGGATTCAAAGAGACCAAAACCTAAAGCACCACTGGGTCGCACCTCAGCTAGTTACCTCTTCTCTGAGTTTCAACTGCCTTTTTTTTTCCTATCCCTCCTCCTCCTCAATACTGACTGGCACCTGCTCACTCAGGCTGCTTGAGACTTGCTGCCATTTTGACCCCTTTTTATGCTGCAAATTCCTTGATTTTCAGGCCAAAGAAATAAATTAGTTTCACATGTTGTGGCTAACCATAGATAACAGCATCTCCTTCAGCTACCATTGCACTAAGCTTGGTAATGTGTCTAAGTCACAATCTCTCCCATGAGCCACTGCAGATGGAGACAGGCATTTTCTGAGCTTGATAAAAATGCAAGTATCCAAAGCCCTTCAACAACCAGGGGTGGGAAGGTTACACTCGGGAGCTATACCACCACGATGGCAACTAAGCCTTCAAGTTCATGTTTTCACTTCAGCTCATATCACCTCTATGTTCAGTCTAAGTGTGGACACCCAAGAAAGTTCACAGATAAAATCAGAAATGTCAGTCTGACCTCGTTTCATCTTCTGCAAGCAAAACCACTCCGCCTACAAAAAACCCCACCCAACCCTGTATGTTCCTGCAATGGAGACCACCGCAAGGTGTTACTGTGCACGTCAGAGAAAGCCGAGCCTTTCAGACCAGCTTCAGAGACCTCATGCATCTGGTTTAGTGGCAACTTGGGCCAGCATGCCAGCAAAGAGGTCATAGGGTTTTGGTGGATGTCAACACTGTAAAACCACAGAAAGACACAGTTTTGATCAGTCTGCCTTTATTTGGTGCTAGACAGGTCAGGAGCAGAAAGGCAGAAACCGACTGCCCCTCTGGTCACAAAGCCAACGCAAGGGCACCGTGGCGCGCACACTGCATGCAGAAGTCACACCGGAGAGAAGAAATTCCCCTGTCCCTCCCTGTCCAACAGCCCCCCAGTAAGCCTAACTCACTGCCCCAAGTAAAGCTCAACTCAGGTTCCTCCACGCCTGACTTCAGAAGGACACTACACCGAGCCCCCAGCGGGGTGCCTGTGTTTATGGCCAGAAGGCATACTAGACTGTACCAAGCTTTTTGGAAAATGCCAGACCTAGAAACAGGATGTCCCCATAAACATCTTCCCTTGATTTTGACTGGCAGCAACAAAACTGAAGCGTGCGCTGGTCTTCGAGCACAATGGCTTGGGGCTAGCAATGGTCTCAATGCTCAAGAACAGCGGAAAAAGCCTCAATGGTTGCAGAAAAGCATCCAAGAAGTACACTTGGCTGTCGGGTGTATGCACACATGGAGTCATGCCTCCCCGACATGCCAGAGAGGGAAGGCTGGGGGTTTAGAGCCTGGGAGATGATCAAAGCTGTCCTCCCTGCTCCCAAGGGGCTCCCTCTCAGCGCCTTTCAGGGAGAACATCAAAGAGGCCTTGTTGCTTCCTTACCACCCACCAGCATGCTACAAGGCCTGTGTCAGGACACTTGTTCACCTAATCAGAGCCCTGGGAAGGCTGCTGCTGCCCTTCCAGCCTTCCTCACCTCCACCATGCCAGGCTCTGCCCCGGGGCTGCCCCCTGTGCTCTACTCCTCTGGTGACAGTGGAGTGGGCGGTGGACAACCAGGCTGATGCTGGAGATCCCCTGGAGGGACTGTGACTGAGGACATATATCCCCTGGACATAGAAGGGCACCTAGACCTCTCTTGTGGCATCTGGGAAGCAATGGGTGGGTGAGCAGCCAGCCAGCTGCCACTTCTCAGTCCCACCACTTTTGCTGGTAGGCCCTCACTTGAAAATTATGCCCCCATCAAAGGCTCCAGGTTAGCTCTAACACCTCTAGGGAGGTGAAATACAGACTCGTCTCTCTAAACACCTTGGTGATCCATGATGCGATGCCCAGGTTGACCCTGGGAGAGCTGCTTCACTGCCCCAAGACCCAGCAGAGACGTGCAGAAACCTTCCCCTTCCATGTCGAGTGCATGACATCAGCCCACAGCTTGTAAAGGGAGCGGAAAGCTGCGTGCTGGACAGCAGGCTGACCTCGTAAAATGGGACCAGTTCAATGATTATGCTGCCCTAGAGTTCCTGGGCCAGTCCCTACTGGCTTCAATAGCACCCCTGCTAGCTATTATCTCGGAAGGACGCTCGTTACAGAAAATCGTGTCCCTCTGCCAAGTTCTCATGTCTCACTATTTTTGGAATGACACGGGCAGGCTCTGTGCCTCAGCAACTGTCAGCAGAGCCACAGGGAAAGCAAATCCATATAACGATCAGGCTAGCAGGGACAGTGCTGGAAACAGCATTGCCTGGGGGACAGTCCCCTGAAAGCACTCTGTAGTCATGAGAAAATGGATAAGGGCAATAAACGTAAAACCCAAACGCTCTTTGACACTATTAGCAGGTGAAGCTGATCTCCCCCAACCCTTTTCATTCTCATGCATACAAGTGGAGACAAAAAGGATTTAAAAGCAAACCACCTGTGCAGGAAGGATGGTTCCTAAACCTCAAAGACGACAGGAGTTGCTTACTGCAAACTCATTTTAATTAAAACATTCCAGGATCCACATTCCCCAGGATTAAATTACTGACTTTGCTATTTATACATATAGCCTCTTTCACCCGTTCCAGGACAGTATTGTTGAGGTGTTGGATGACACCAGTGTCAGGTAAACGGAAACAAGCATTTCTTGGTGCTTCTGACCCCTAACACAGGAACCACAATTATCTGCAGGTCCCAGCACCTGTCAGCAACTCAGAGATTACTGGAGTGGGAGCATAATCCTCTCTGACACTGAAGGATGATTCTAAGGCCCTAGAAAAAGCAGAGGTAAATGGCTTTGGCAAGGTGCAAAGTTCCCAAGGCAAGGCTTTCAACTAAAAATTGAAAAACCAGAGACGTGATGAGCCAGGAAGACCTCACACATGCAGCTGAAGCAGAACTTAAACTGCTCTCCTTGCAAGGGAGCAGAAGGGCTCCTTCCTTGCCTTTCACAGGAAAGGAATCTGGAGATGCAAGTCCAAAACTGCCCAGCCCAGCGCCGGGCACGCAGAGGGCCATGTCCAGCCTCTGCCAGCCTGCTCTGCAGCTAATATTTCCTCTTTAGGCTCTGAAAGCTGTGGCCCATACCAGGCAGAGGCAACCCTTGCAGCTCCTACCACCTAGTGGCTGCAGTATTTCTGTGTGACAGAGCAAGGAGGCTGTTTGGAGGTCAGGCAGCCTCAGCTCACCCTGGGCAAATAAAGCAGTCCTTGCTAGCAGGTATCACTTATGCTGCAGCTGAGACTAAATTAGGACCACAGACGAGCACAGGGGCAGCACAAGCGAACAGAAAACCTTTCTGAAAACCATCAGCAGCTAATGTAAGCACAGAGAAACCTCAGCTAGCTCTAAAACAGGAGAGCAAAAGTAGCAGCAATATAGATGAACTCAGGTAATGCAGTGCTGTTTCTGGTACTTGTGCCAGCTCAGCTAATGCTAGATTTTACCAGCACTACACAACATCGCACAGTGCAGCACAGACATGCCTCAGGCTGTTTAAGCTACCCCTAGGCTGCTAAAGTCAGGGCAAGAGTTTTCTGGTTTGGGTGGAATATTATACAAGAGTCAGAATTCAAATGGCTCTAGATCCAGCCAAACCCTCAAACCCTTTTGAGCACTCTGTCCTCAAACTGCCGCAGCATTTCAGGCACTTCCAAGGTCCTTCCTTTCCAGTTTCCACAATTTCCTCTTTAACTGGCGGGGGGGAGGCATACATAACTGGACACCCCTATCCTAGGGGCAGGCTCACCAGTGCCAAGCAGAGGGGATAACGACTTCCCCTGAGCTCCTGTAGCAGCCCAGGACATAATTTAACTTCTGTGAAACTGTGAATGCACTGCTGGCTCATATTGAACTTGGCACCTACCATAAGCCCCAGGTACCTTACAGCTGGGCCAATACCCTGCCAGTTAGTCCCTGCCTGTCTTGATGCATCTCATGGGATCAGGCTCCAACTTTGTTTTGACAAATGGTAAGAAGCCTCAAAATGGCTAGTTCTTGAAAAATTCCAAAAGGCAGGCCCAGTAGGTCATTATTTATCCAGCATCTTCACAGCAGACTGGAGTCATGCTTTGTTTCTTTATAATATATATTAACATATAATGTTAATGCCGCATTTTGAGAGTTTGGGCTGTAAGTGTGATACATGTGATGTGGTTTCCATGTGATTGCAAGTGAAACTAGGTATTGTTTTCTGTAACTCTGCCCCCAACTCCAAACATAAGTAATATTTTTAAATATGGCTGCCAGCTGACATTTGAGTAAGTGGCTACTCTTTTTATATATATAGATATACACACACACACGCATATATATACATTCTTTTCTACCAAGTTCATGTTAATAGAGGGGATAACCCAATGCCATGTAAAGAATAAGCAGAAACCCTAAGTACTGTACCAGCCTTGTTAAGCCCTCCTGGAAGGACTCTGTGCAGTGAATACTCTCCTGTTCCAATCATTTCTCTACTATAGCAAAGAGATTTAATTATGCCTTTATAAGCAATTTAAATCTGGTTATTCTGGATTGAAGTGGGTGTCACTGAGTGCAGAACACGGGCAAAAGACATGACGAACCACATTAGCCTGAAATCTACTTTTTCTTTCATAAACACTTCCCTTTTTGGTTTTCTTTATTATTGGAGGAAAGTGGTATTCTGTTACTGACAATCCAGATAATGAAGCAAAGTGGGATTCAAGTGAAAGAGGAACCTAAGAAGACTGGAAATAGCAGGGTCCTGCTACAACAAGCACCACTCCTTTGGCACCTTTTCAGAGACTGACCAGCTCTGTGTTTGAGGCAGCAAGGGCCGAGGGGTTCCTGCCTCTGCTCCTCTCATGACAAGCTGGTCCAGAAATTCCTGTTCCAGGCTGTTCTACTGTTTAGCAACCTCCTTTTCATTTCCAGTCTAACTGTATCCATGGCCAGTCTAGACTCATTTAATGTTAGCCAGCATCTTGACAGCTTTGTTTCCCTCCTCAGCGTTCAACATCTGCAGACACCAATCACATCGTCTTTTTGCTTTCAATTTGCTAGTCTAAACTAGGCTGAGTTCTTCCCTTTTTTTCCCCTCTTTGCAAAAGACTCTGCAATTATTTCATCATCCCAGAAGACCTTGTCTGTACCCAAGGCAGATTGCATTCATTTTTTGAACATGACACAGTACTAGCACAGTGACCTTAAATCTCCCCAAGTTCATGGAAAATACTCTACACAGCCCAGGAGCACACTTGCTATTTTCACATCTACATTGAAATTCAATAAGCAAAGCCATAGCAAAAAGCATAGCAACAAGTAAGCAAAACCTGCTGCTAACCCACATCTGACCTGAAAGAGCACACATCAATACTGGATATTTCTGATATTTCACATGAGGAATTCAGGAAAGCTATTAAAATTTGGGCCTTGTGTCTTCATATTATGAAATAAAAGAGGAGTTTCCTTGGTTACTAGTGACAACAGTGAGCTTTAAGTTTTGTTTCTGCTATACAGCACAGCTGCTCTGTGAACCATGTACAAAAAAACCCAAACAAACAAAGAAATGAGATGGTTTGTTGGTTTTTACTACATGAGTCTACCCATGGGCTCCACCCTTAACGAGCACAATTCTTAAACTCCATAGCTAGCTGTTGCATCACCCCAGTGAGAAGAGAAATGGGTAGGTGGCAGGATGCATCTGTCTGCCTTTTTTTTTTTTTTTTAGTATTTTGGGTTTATGTAGGAGGAGTGAAGCCACAATTAAAAGGGCAAGTTTCTCCTGCCTCTTCCAAGACGAAAAGAAGCTCTATTACCATTTAGCAATGGACAAAAAGCAACTGGAAAGGAGCCCAGGCAGTTTGGAAGAGCTATGCTGCAGAAAATGCTTTGGTCCTAACAACAGCTTAGCTCAGGGACTTCCAAACTTACCGTCCTGGTACACCACTGTGGCCACTGCCTCCGTCACAGCCACTCCTCCCTCCACCACCCACATCAGCAACAAGCTCCCATCCACATGCGCACACCGTATGAGGCTCTAAGCTGGACAGGCAGCGCATGTGCAGTCCTCCATTGAGGTACACACACCACAAATGACAGCAATGCTATCATTTGTCTTATCTACGCAAGAAGAAACACCAACTGTATATGGATCTGATTCAGTGTCCACCCATGTCAGTAAGATCCTTTCCAGTAACCCCAGAAAGATTCTTCATTCAGTTCTGAGCAGTACACAAAGGCTAATAGAGACAGCAGGCTACCTCGGCTTCCAAGTACAATTCATTGAATTTGCAGATAATTCAATACAAATACAGTCCTGTTAAAATTCAGGTAGCAAGACAGCAGAGCCTGAGATCCCACAGCAACAGGAGGACACTGCAGGTCTGTAGACATTTGCACATATGCATTTGGAAACATTCAACGGCACAGAGATGTTTCTAGAGAAGACACAAAGACCTCCCTGTTATTATTACCATTTTATTAGGGAGCTCAGAACAAGCCAGGATTTTGTTTGCCAAATGCCCAGATGTTAGAGGTGGAATATAGCAGAGTGCTCTGTTCACCCTTCAGCAGAGAGGTTTCTCCTGGGTCTAAGGTGGACATTTATGACAGGCCAGGGACCAAATACACAGGAGAGTGCCTCAGTCCTAAACATGCCAGCCAGTGTTAGGAGGAAGGCTATCCACTACCTGGGCTATACTTACAGGAGTCTGGAAGCAACAGTAGAGCTTGGTGAGGAATGGGTGGTTCCTTGCTAAAGAAAGGATGCGTTTCTCGGTCATGGTGCATTCAACATCATCATCTTGAAGAATGACGTCCTTCTTCAACACCTTCACTGCATAGAGCTGCCCACTCTCTTTCATCTTGGCAAGCATCACCTAAACCAAAGGGGAGGGTGAATTGCAAGAACCCTCAGTATCTGTGAGCAACCCAGAGCCTCCCATACCTTCTCACACTTGAAAGGTCAGTTATCTCATGACCAGGCTTGTGAATGCAAGTGAGTCAGCCTGTTAGTATGTACAATCGATGACACATGCTACTATCCACAGCAGGCTTCTCTGGACAGAAGTACCCACACATGTTGCTCCAATGTCTGGCATAGGGCTAGCTGGTCTAAGCTCATCCACTGTGTCAGGGCCAACACCCTGAGCAGTGCCATCCATTCCAATTCCCTTCCTAGTTATCACATCCAAATGCACCATTTCACAATGACTTTGTGGCAAAGCAGAGAACTGAAACCACCATCTCACTGCATTTGAAACCACTGCCTTGTTTCCTTTAAAGGAAAAGTCTTTATATGCTCCAAGAAACACTGCCCAAATGAGTGCTAATGCACACACTTGCAATTTCTGGTATGGGCCCTGGCATGCAGCTGTTCCATTGGTTGCTAACTTTTTTTCTTTTATGTGATATCCAATTCTTCACTTCACTGCCAGTCTTCTTTCTCTTTCCTTTTCTCTCTGCTCTCGGTAACCAACTTTGTTGCACAAAGCATACTCCACTGGACAGCCTGTGTGCCACATTATAAAATAACTTCATCTATGTTGGAGCTTCTTAAATGAGGAACATTGTTTTCTGTAACTCTCACCTTTCCAAAACTGCCCTTTCCCAGTACACGAAGGAAGGTTAAGTCTTTGATCCCAAGCTTGCTCGCTGAACTTTCACTAACGTTTTTGCCACCTTTCAGGCTGCCTCTTCCCTGATGTCTCAAAGTAGATCTTGAAACCAGTTTCTGTGGAAGAAAGTAAGTAAGTATCCATCTGCACAGAAATTGTACTGCCTCAGAAGTGCTCACAGGTAGCCAGCCTACCAAGCTGGGCCCTTAGGACCTGTTCAGATGCACTGCACGGCCACCGGAACAGAAAGCATATTGGTACCACCACCCCACATAGCAGCTGCATGTGACCAGCCAACCTTGGCACCATGCGGAGCTGTGCTGAGATGTCAACACTGGTTCCTGACCTGGGCATTTTAAGTTGTAAACCCATTGCCCAGCAGATCCAAGAAGATGACTCTCTCCATCCTCACTCCCCAGAAGAGTAAGTCAATAAGTGTGGAAATCCAAGCCTCCTATCTAATATCAGAGCCAGGAGAACTGCATAATTTCTGCAGTATGCGAAGTCCTGGTGAGATCTAGAACCCGAGCAGATTTCATTTGAATCCCTTAGGTTTTTACCTGATTTTAAGATTCTTACTCAAAGCCTAGTTCAGTGGGACCCAAACTTCAAAATATTTTACTTTCCCAGCTGGGCTGCTGGCTTCCTTCACTGCTGTAAGTTCGATGGAAGGCTGTTCATTCCCATGCCAGCAGAGAGGTGTCTGCATTTTCAGGAATTGTACCAGTATTACCACATATTTCTAGAGGTCGTATTTTTGCAGTGTACGAAGATCAAGTCAACCTCCAGTGCCCTCAGTTCACAGCTCTCCAGGTATGAGGAGTTCGCATATAAACCACGAGTACTTTATTTAAGTTTATTAGCCCGATCAAAGTCACACAGACTTCTTGAGCTCCACCTTGTGACTACTTTGGTGTAAAGCAAAATTCTTCCTGCACGGAAGACTTGTCTCAATGCCACAGAAATGGCAACCCTAGCCATGGGGAAAGAACCAAGAGCATTCAGGACAGCACCCAGCAAAACTCCCAACAGATTTAAGCACAGTCTGAACGCTCACCTAGAGCCTTTAGCTCAGAAATAACAAGAAAAGATTGTTAAACTGCAAGCACGCATTTTTATTTTCCTGGTTTCATCTCTTTTTGATGTGCAGATCATGCAAACAACAAATGCTAACAAGGGCTGATTTTTACAGAACTAAGAAGGGAGTGTGGGACTTCTGTTTCCCTGTAACTCCCAGGATACTGTCCCCCTGAACATAACAGTCTGCTGCAAACCAGCTAAATCAAAAGGGGCAGCACAGCCTCATGAGCATGCTACGCTGATACAGCATGATGTGGTTGACCAATGTAGCTGGCTAACTGTATGACAAGATTTATCATGTCTAACAATTATGTTTTGGCTTTAGCATTTTCTTTTTGGTCAAATAAGAACAAATAGACCAGCATTTTATTATGGGTTATTGTGGTCTCAAGCAAACTCACTTTTCAAAACTGCCCACAAAGGAAACATGATGAAAACTGACTTCTTATCAAATAACAGCTCTGATTTCCATTAGTATACATAGGCATTTTGACTCAAGTTCTCACAGCATGTTTTAAACTCTCTGAATAGATTCAGATATACAACAGCTGGACTTTTAGGATGCCTAAAGCACTGACGAGCAGAAATTGTATAGATATGGCCCAACCCTGCCAACAATCTCACTGGGACACTGTCAGACAGCAAAGACCAGAGATGATGTTGTGTTGACAGGGACCACAGATTTTAGCCTGGGAAACTGTAGGGAAGAGTGAAATGGTTTCCTCAAAATCACTCAGAAGAACAGTAACACACCTGGGAAGAGAACCTAGGCCTCTTGCTGAGCTCTTCTTTTGCTCTATCGCAAGCCACATATGCAGATAGAGCATTTGTGCTTGCAGTAAAGGTAAAAAAAAGGTATTGCATGAATTATATTGATCACTAATTAGTTATATATAATAATTATCACTAATTATTCTCCTCTCATTTGTGCCAAACAGATAAAAAAGTGAATGGAGTCACAGCACTGTGAAACATCATTGTACAACAAAGCAACCTATAGATTAAAGCCTCCGCCAGGGTAAACCTGCATCTAAGACATCCATTTTCCAGGTGAAGTCTTTGCCACAAGCTGCAGACCGTAACAACCTACTCATGCAGTCCACCACCCAAAACCATCTGTCATAACTGAAGTCTCCAACTTCTCCTGCACCCATGTAAAGACTCAGTTGTAAATGTTTTAAACAAAGGAGGCAAAAAAAAGGAAAAGACAGACTCACCGAATTTGGGGAAATGCTTCCTGGTTGCAGACCCATGCACGCCAAAGTTTTAGCAAGCTCTGCTGAGTTCACCCCACAGTTTGGTGCAACGTTTGCTTGGCATCGGATGTGGACATTCATTTTACAGACTGACAGCGGTGATGGTAGAGATGGAAAGTAAAAGCAAAGGAACAATCAAAATAACTAGGAGGGATTTATTGGTGAGAAAGAACATAGCAATTCTACTTCAGGAAACATACCCATCCGGATCTACTCTTTAGTGCCTTTAAACTAAAGGGATTTTTGCCACTGACCTTAGCAGAAACAAAATTAGAACTTTTGTAAGAGAATAAACTCCTGAAAATCAGGAATACACCCCAAACTTTCCAAGTAGGATGTCACATTGCCTAAAGCTATTCATAAGCACGTTTGTCAGGTATACAGATACCATTGCAGCTATGCCTGCAGATAAAATTAGTATTTATAATGCAATTTGCAACAAGCTTCCCCTGCATTTGCAGGTATCTAATTTTAAAGACATATTGTTCAGTGGGAAACGAAGATCTTTCCTGCTCTCACTCGTGGACACACACACCCCCTCTTGTGGGAGATGAAGGCAAACCGAGACTGCTACGGTTTTACAGTCTGGATCACTGAAATAAAATCATAACACCAGGACATGCTCTGTCATCAATTAACAGCGTGACAGACAGTGTCGTCAGCCTAAAGCAATGACCTTTTTTCCCCCGGATGCCTTTTCATTGCCTTATCAGCTGAGGAAAAAACTTCAGGTAAAGGGAAAAATGAATGCAGGAAACAGTGATACCCAAGAATATTTTCAATAATGCAAGTTAAGCAAAGCTGTGCTAAGAATGCAAAGTAGAGTCCTTCTGGAAGCCAGAAATTAAGAAGTAGATCAGTGTTGTTTTAACTCTTGCAAAGATGAATATTCATTGCTCAGCTTTCTCTTGAAGGTTGCACAAATCAAGCCCACACAGTGCATCAACAGTCTAAAAATATATGTATTTTGTGAAAAGGCTACAGTAAGAAGTTGCTCACTTTTACACTGTAAGCCCTGTCGCATGATTCCCCAGAGCAAGGAACCGCAGTGGTCACAGAAAGTTGGGACTTTGTAGGTGTGGATGCTGAACTTATGAGGAATGTTGATTCCAAACCTCTGTTCAGTCACCTGAGGCTGAAAAAAAAAAAGCACAGATTTAAAATTCAAATACATATACAAGTTGATGTTCATTTACACATAGGCATTTAAGTGCAAAACTATGAAAATAATACCAACTCATGAAATGTCCCAAGCCATCACCTCACTGAGGTTTACTGCAAGTGAACATTGAATGACCAACCTCACCCGCTGCGAGCCTGCTCTGGTTTCCTTGCTGGGCAGGCTGGAGTACCTGACAAAGCAGATTTTAAAAAGGGCTGCCTAGCCAATTTTGAATTCTTAAAACCAAGTTAGAAGTGTGGATTACCTCATCACAAACCTATCACACTGTAGTGCCACATCTAAATTATGTTAGCTACAGCATTTTATAACTAACCAGTTTTCAAATTATTAAATTGCATACTATGTGCAAACCTGTAACTTTAGGTCAAACCGTTGATTTTATTAAATTTAACATAGAGTAGTTTTTCCAGCTCCTCCTAAAATTCTCATTCCTCTTCTCACCCTCCTTGTTATTAATAGACTTTGATCACAGGCCCACATTTTGCTTTATCACTTGTTCTCATGCCCTTTTTTCGCCTTGTTCTTTTCCAATTGTGAATCATTCAGATCTCAAAGACACCTTACAAAATGTTACATCAGCTGAAGAAACCAACCCCCATTTAGCCTCTTCATTCCTTTTCACTCTGTTTCTCAACAGGCTAATCCTGAAAGACTGAGGGGGAACCCACAGCCTCACAAAGAAAAGTCAGGTGTGCGATTATAACAGTGAGTTTAAAGTGAGCAGTGCCTCCTCACCCTTGTATTCTTTAAAAGGTGGCTTAAACGTGTTATAAACCCTTAATAATCCTAAGAGAGGGGTGAGGAGACTCACTATTTAACTTGCACTTTACCCTTAGGCATTTTAACTTATTTTCATCTGGTTTGGCAAGGGGTCCTTTTAAGAAGTCTAGCTCGGCATTTTGGAGGCAAGAAATAACAAAGGCAATTGCTTATCTGCACTGGAAAGATGGTTTCTATGTGGCACACAATACAGAGCTACCTCCCAATTAAAAATATTTCAATTGAATTTTCCTCAAACAGTTACTAAACAATTTCCAGTTCATAGAAATGAGACATGCAATGCACAGGGCAGTTTTAGGTGGAGATGTTACTCCCATCAAATACAGCCAAAACTAGCAAGAAAGAAAACCTTCAGAAACACAAATTATGCAAGGGTTTTTTATTACAACATAAATAATTTCATAGAGTAAAGGTGTGGAGCACTGACTAAATGGGCACTTTAAGTGACCGGGAAAGAAAAAGAGAAGCATAACAAAGACCAGTGGTTGGATTTTAAGGCCAGAGAGATCCACGTTAAGAACCAGGCACCAAATTTTGATGACAACACAGTTAATCATGCAAGAAAATTACCAAGGAAAACAGTGGTCTTGCTATTTCTTGATGTCTTCCAATGAAGACACCCTGCCTTCCTCAGCTATGTGCTAGCCCAACCAGTTATTGGCACTGACAGAAGAACGGCCTTTACGCATCTCCCTGACACACTTTCCCGCTTTTAAATCCACGAACAAAGATAACACAGAGTAAATTCTGTTGTAGGACAACCCCCAGCAACCCAGGCACCCTGAAGATTCACAGATTATGATTATCCAAAATAAACAACATGACTTTACCTTAAGATCGGTCTTGTTAGTATTGTTTTGGCACGTGCAAGCTGTAACAATTAGATGATGGCAGCGCTTGTGTACAACACAGGTGCATACTAGGGAAAAAAAAAGCATGCTGAAAAGAGCTCTTGAAAGACTCCTAACACATCAGTCCACCAGCTGGATTCTTTAAGGCTCAGCTGTATCATCAGGACACAGTAAAGAGGTGAAAAATAATCAGCAGCTTGAAATTTCCAAAATCTCATAACAGGTCTGGAGATGCAACTCCAACCCATTGCATCAGAAATTCTGCACTAGATCATTCATACAGCCTAGAAAACAGCTGCCTATATAAAATACAGGCAATGCACACAGAAACAACAGTGTAAATTCTCAAATGAACTGGAAAAAAATGCTGTTGAAATAATTATCCAGTGGAGAGTATTTCACACAACATACAAAAGCAGTATTAGAGAACACAGGTCTGAGATACCCAAAGTCATCCCTACATATCAGCGGCATAGTGCTTCTTACACTGGACATCCAAGTGAGTCCTGCCCAAGTTAGTTTATCACTGAGGCTCAGTGCAATGCTTGGGTCTGGGAAGCTGGATAACTGCAGCAGAATGGTTCTGTGTCTAAGCTAATCACCCAATCCCCATCAAGAGGGCTAATGAGCCCTAAAGCAGACTTGGGCTGTCTCCAGGTCTGAAGCTGGCTTGGCTGGAACAAGCTTGGATTCCTCCACTCCGTAACCCCACGTGCACTGTAGACACCACTAAGGGCTGTAGCTACCGTCTATGTAAAGAGATTTTTATAATGGAAACTGCAAGTTGCAGATAAGTTGCAGGGTCCCACATTATTCTGTTTGTTGCTGACTTAAGCTTGTATTCATGAAAGGCTATCAGTAACATTCACTTTCACCCAGAAATTTTATGCAGGATATCCATTTTGTTTACATGCAGCTTCCTTTCATATGAGGACACTAGTGCCCTATTACATTGCACAAGAAACAGGCTGTGTTAGAAAGCTATACTGAATGACCATGCACCCGTGAAGCAAGTAATTCTGTCATCTCACCACAGAAAAAGGGAAAGGCAGAACAATAATTAAGTGCAAACAAGCACCACACACATCTATACAGCCATTCAGCCAAAACATGCATTCAGACAAAAGTGCTGTGCCAGCCCACAGGGCTGCCCTTTGAAGTCACATCCCTAATTTCACTCTGTTGAACTTCACAGGGAGGGAAAGGAAGAGGGCAGCTATTCTAATAAGGTACTTTGTCTCCCACTACCAGCTGAACACTGTCCTGAAGGGACCCTGGATGACTCAAGCCTAGCTGGGTGCTGCATGTACCCAGCAACTCAGTGGATCTGCACAGGATGAAACACATCAACTGGACACCTAATTGTTTGCATGAATGTAGGTGGTTGCTCCTGCATGCAGGCAAGCCATCAGCCTGACAGCTGCTCAAATGCACAGTTTTGGCTGGCCGGAGAGGACGAGGAGCGGTGACTTCGGAGAAGCTTGTAACCACAGGATGTCCCAGCAGCACAGGAAAGCACTCCTGAAACAGCACATCCTACACACATACCACGCAGGAGCAGAGCACCTTACCTTGGCACTGGTATCCTTGCTTTCCAAACACGCCCCTGTTTAAAACAAAATATGAACATAATTTAATATCAGAAAGCCAGTCTTCTTGCAGATTATTTACAGAACAGAGTGCCAAAATGCAAGAGGATCCCAAATGACCAGATCCCCAGGGCAATTCAGTCAGGGTGTGAGAGTATAAGAAAGTGCTACAAGGGCCATAGCTCACAGGATGGGCTGTCAACATGCATGTTATTCCCCACATTCCCCCCTCACTCTAGTTTCTGAAACGCCTCACTTTATTACAACACACACCACACTTATTAGACTGATCCTGGCAGCCCACACCCTGTTATTATCTCTCCCACTCCATGCTCTTTTGAGACATATCTCAGTTTTTCTCCCTGCTCTGCCTACTCCCCCACAGGTATCACCTCACACCTCTGCTGCCTGTTCTGTTCTCAGGCAGTTTCTCTAGTCTTTCAAGCAACTGGGTTTTCTCAGTGTAATCTCAAACCTCCACTCAAGTTAATATCTGGGGTCTTTCTTCAGCTTGCCTGGGTTACTTTTCCCCCCTGTGAAACAACATCTACGCTTACAAGCGAGGAATGCTACCTCATCCCCACACCATCCCACTTTGTTTCCAGCATCCAAGATACACATCAGCTCTGGCTTCTTTGCAGTAGACTCCAGTTTGCAGCAGAAGTGTAACCTGCCAAACCCGATGGCCAAGAGGAATCTGATAAAGTGCTGGGGGACTGATTCAGGATCAGGGGCAGCATGTCAGTCCCCAGACTGTGAAGGGATGGGAAGCTCCACACCACCACATTTGAACTGTTCTTACCAGATGAACTCCCTGCAATGTGAGCAGTATGTTGGCTGTCGCAGGTAGGTAGCCATGAATTTGTGTCCATTCACCTGGTGCACTCGCCTTCGCATCGCCCGCTGGCGTTTCCGAGTAAGATTCTTAAAAACTCGATCCCTCTGGAGGGTCCCTATGCAGTGGGTAGGGGGAAAAAAAAAAGCAACAAAACATTAACATTATCATGCACAGTTACTACTGTTTTTGCTGTGGCATTCAGCTGTGGGGTCCCCAATGTAAGATGGACGTGCACCTGTTGGAGCGAGTCCAGAGGAAGCCACAAAGATGCTCAGAGGGCTGGAGTACCTCTCCTATGAAGACAGGCTGAGAGAGTTGGGGTTGTTCAGCCAGCAGA
This sequence comes from Ibycter americanus, assembly GCA_035590275.1. NCBI lineage: Eukaryota > Metazoa > Chordata > Aves > Falconiformes > Falconidae > Ibycter > Ibycter americanus. The sequence goes on from JAVJGI010000063.1 coordinate 31,583,295, forward strand.
AGAGAAGGCTCTGGGGTGACCTTATGGTGGCCTTCCAGTACGTAAAAGGGCCAACAAGAAAGCTGGAGGGACCTTTTACAAGGGCATGCAGTGACAGAACAAGGGGTAACAGTTTTAAACTGAAAGAAGGTAGATTTAGGTTAGATATTAGGAAGAAATTCACTATAACGGTGGTGAGGCACTGGCACAGACTGCTCCATCCCTGGCAGTGTTCAAGGCCGGGTTGAATTGGGATTTAAGCAACCTGGTCCAGTGAAAGGTGTCCCTGCCCATGGCAAGGGGGTTGGAGCTAAATGATCTTTTAGGTCCCTTCCAACCCAAACCATTCTGTGATTCTATGATAAAATGCTTTCAAAGGTCTGGTTTAGAAGTCGGGGGACCATGGTCTAGAATGAAGACAGCATCTCAGACAGGCAAGGAAGTTAATTGCAAAGGCCCCTTCAGCTCAAAATTACATTCTTCATCTAGAAATAACTGCCTCTTCCCATCTTCCTCTCCCATGCTGAGACACATTACTAACCCATTAATTCACAAGGTGTAAAAAGACCAGAAGCTCAAGGGTAATGAGCTGTTAGAACTCAACAGCTTTTTGGGCAATAACTCCAGAAAACATGACTATGTGCAACCAACTGACAAGCGCCCCGCTTGCTGAGCCAAAGCGGTGCCTTGCTCGGTGAATAGCATTTATCCACCTTCAGTATTCTCATGCTACACGTCTGTATCACCATTTGTAGCGATTCTGCTTTCTGTATTGGATAAAAAGGCACAGCCTAATTTTTCAAGGACTGTTGGTTGTTTGATATATGCCACTCTCAGCTTTCTTTAAAGGGCTCATTTTCCAAAGGGTAGATAATATTTTATAGTTCTGGAAAGTAGGAACGCAGGAACTGCTGCGTCCAAATCTGAATTGTCCCAAAATTCAACTGAATTTTTAGAATAAAACATACTGTGTCACAGTTGGAAGGGACCTACAACAATAACACAGTCCAACTGCCTGACCAATTCAAGGCTGACCAAAAGTTGAAGCGTGTTGTTAAGGGCACTGTCCAAATGCCTCTTAACCACTACCAGGCTTGGGGCATCAACCCCATCTCTAGGAAGCCTGTTCCAATGACTGACCACCCTCTCAGTAAAGAAATGCTTCCTAATGTCCAGCCTAAACCTCCCCAGCACAATTTAATATCACAAATTAATATCTATTTAATTATCTATCAGTTTAATTTTTTTTACTGGGTTGAGTTCAGCCATATAACAACTTCCTGGAAAAGCTCAATTTACACAAAACAAGTCACTCTTTAAAGACAGAACTGAGCTCTAGATCAAGAAAGCCATTCCCATACAGCAGCAGCCATCTGACTTGCAAATCACAGCCAGTTGGTCTCTGGGATCCTTGCACAGACCAGGTCAGGCTCAGCTGAGCTTCCCAGATGAAAGCCTCATCTGGGGCACACCTGCCTCAGAAGAAAGAAATGAAATTTGCAGTCTTCAAGTTAGTTGCTTTGCCAGGTAAAGGCCTTGCTAACAGGTGCATTTTGGGGACACACGCTGGAGTCTGCTAGAGGTAACTGCACACTGACATATGCACTCGGGACTCTTGAGTGTGGACTGGATGCAAGACAAAAGCCAGCTATTGCCAAACCCTCTGCACGGATATAATGACACAGGAAGAGACAAGCAGTCTGTAAACTTCCCACCCATCTGATCATCCCAGAGCAGTGGATCGGCAATGGTACCCAAACACAGCTGTTACCATCCCACTTCATTTACCCATAAAAAAGGGGCAGAGCATTTCCTTGCTTTCAACTAGCTTTGTTGATTAACCCCTGGAGGGGAAAAAAGGGCAAAAAGCTGTCAACCTGATCAAGGCTTGAAATGTAAGAGTCCCACATCACAGGCATACTTCCCGGTCCTCTTTATAGGAGTGGAGATAAGGGAAGCCATCCTGTCAGTACTGAACCCAGCCACTTCAAAGGGTCATGAGGCACACTATGTATTCTCCTCTGTACTCTTGCCGCACAGGTTTAGAGGCAAAGCTGGCCATAGAGCTCAAGGGTTTTTTTCTGCTGTGTTCTCCCAGACATTTGCGCATGTGTCCCCTCCACGGGCACTAATGGAAACCTCCTACCCAATGGCATCACTGCAACATGGAGCACGGCTTGACTTTAAGACAGCTTGTATTTATTTTTAAAATGGGAGTGCATGCTATAAATTAGGATTTTCCCATTAAAACACAAAAAAGGATGTGGTAGGGCTGATCCAAGCACTTAACAGAAACCTGCTTTCTTCACAGCAGAGCTTCAAGCAGCTGGGCAGAGGGACTGGCGCAGAAAAGCCTGCCTTTCTAGGGAAGCACTTAAACATGTGTTTAATTCTCACTGAGGTCAACAGGACTCAGGGGACCACAGGAAGTGCCAGACTAAATCAGAACATTGGTCCATCTAGTTCAGCATCCTGCCTCTGTCAGTGGGCAACCAGAAACACATGACAGCAAGATGGAGGAACCCTGCATCTGGGAGATAATTTGCCTTTTTCCCACACACAAGATGTCATTTTGATCTCCAGAAGTGGGAGCTGACGTGCGGAGGTTTAATATCCCTTCCAAACATTCAATCATCATTGCACAATTTCAATACCCTCGTTATCCACCATAGGAAACATGGCTGAGAAGAACTTCCAGAGGTCAACTGGTTCATCTGTCTTCCCCAAAAGATCAAGAGCCAGTTGCTTCACTGAGCCCAAGCCTCCTGCACCTTCAGGTGAGAATTATAAATAAATAAATAAAAAATCCTTATAGTATTACAGAATTTGCCCACCTTTAAATTCAAAAGAACATCTCCTTGATCTCGGTTTAAACATACATTTGAATGTTTTCCTGGATCAGGGCCAAACACCTCAACCAGCAAAGTATCCTGTTCTTGGCATTCAGCACACACAGGAGAAGTTCCAAGGCATGGAAAGGGAAAAGCAGGGTTTGTGAGTGGGTGGTGAGCACCTAAGTAAATCACCTAAAGCAGCAATCCAGTTACCAGCTTGCTTCATACCAGCTGCTTCATTAGCCCAGCAACTGATGCCCTTTAAGTTCATACACTCACATTTGAGTTTAAGAAAGTATGTTTCCGATTTAGCTCATACAGTTTCTGGTTTTGTTACGGTTCCCTTCAAGGATCAGCATGGGGTAACTAGCTCCCTGGTGCTCTCCCATGCAGCAAGAAGCCCACATGCAGCCAAGAAAAAAACCCAGTCCTTTGCACCAGGAATAGGGGACACTTGAAAGTGGCCCACAAAGCCACCGAGTGGGATACTGCTGTGCATCCCTGTGGTTTGCCTGGCTTCAGAGAGACTGCAAATTTAAAATGGTTCAGGAAGACCAAAAAATGACAGGCACACACTTTTTCATGGGCAGTAGAGGAAGCTGCCTGAACTGGTAGATGACATCCATGGCCAGTCTTGAGCCACCTCCTCTGAGCTATACTTGGTCTCCATCTCCTGTTCTCCAGCCACTGAAATCCCATGCAAGATGTCTTCCATCTTACAGACCCACTTTTCGTTAAAACACATGCCACGAGTTTTTTGTCTTTTTTTTTTTTTTGTGGTCAAAAAGCATAATTCATACTTAAAACATTCCTCAAATTTCATATTTTCCCACACTACTTGGCTGCGTTACCCTGCTAACTTTCTCCAGATGCTGCTCGTCTTCCAGGTGATTCTCACCCAAGCTTACATTTACCTCACATTACATTATAACAAATCTAAGCACCGCTAAGCAGGAGACTAACTTCAGCAAGGCCTGGATTACTCTTCATATGCAATCAGCTCTTATGGGCACTGCTCTTCCCATTTCCTGATGCTGTCTTGAGCAAAAAGGAGTGGGAGCACACAGCACAACTTCAGCCACACCTCAGGCCCAGGCATAGCTGCAGGAGACCATTCACCATGTGATCCAGTATATCTACATATACAATCACATCCTGCAGAATAAATGCCTCTTTCAGAGGGCATGGGCGCTCACCTGTCCCATGCACCTCACCACGGAGCAGGCAAGTTCAACCCTCCAACAAGGCGCAAGTGATTTTGAAACGGTAGAACGTATCACTACAAAAACCACCTTCCTCCCAGTCACCAGCCTCCCCAACCACCGAGACAGCAGTTCCTCAGCTCACACCCACCACATCTGCTAAACAGCCCCCAGCACCGCTGGGCAGAAACCAACGCAGTGCGGAAGTCTGCTAGTGGACAGGGCGGCCAATGCAGCAGCCTCTCGTGCCTCTCACCTTTAGTGTCAGAGGCTATAAAGTCATCATAGACATTTTCCCCACTCATGTTCTGCATTCCGGCCGATTTTTTATAGAATATATATTTTCCTTCTGCACGTGGAGAGCATTTCACAAAACAAAGCAGCTCTAGACCACTTTAGGAGACCCAGACTTTTAAAAGCCTCTAATCTCTGGTAAAGCAACAACCACCATGAATGGTTCAAATGTCCAAATGCTGCTATAAAAAACAGACAACTAATTGCTCGGTGAAGGGAGTTTCCCCATCTATGGTTACATTTGGAAGTCTGTAACTACGGGGTATTGACTGTGCCTGGCTATGTGCAAAAGTAACTGCAAAGTTAAATACTAAAAAGCCTCTTCCCCTTTCCTCCTCTCCACTCATGCCTAACACGTGTTTATGGCAATGGAAATTTTATGCACGTGGAGGGAGAGGAGAATAAATAACCCACCAAGTCATCTGAGGACATCTGCATGCACTAGCACACCACTCACCCACTCAGCAGCCTCTTTATGCCACCCTGCCCCCAGCTTATCCGAATCCTACCCTTCCTGGCCAGGGATCCCCCCTTTCTTCCCCCCACCATTTTTTATTCCAGGGAGTTATTTCAAGTAAGTCCTTCCAGTGGTGGTGTAACTACAGCAGTAAAATAAGAGCTGCAGGATCAAGTGTTGTGTGTGTATCTGCTTGCCTCAAGTAGTTAAAGCCTGAGAGGTCTCATCTACTGGAAATTAATCTCACCACCACGCTGTCAACCACTGCTATAATGCTGGCACAGCAAAGGTTGCCCGGGTACCTCCTGAAACATGACAATTTCTAGTGTTATACTTCCATATGCGTCAATGGAATTTTTCTTTGAAATAGATATTCAAAAAAGCAACTTAAAAAGCCTTAAAGCAATAATGTTAATGTTACATTAAAACTTAATTAAGCCTTTTTTATTAGTACCAGTATACTTGTTATCCTATGCTACCCTGGGAGCACTGCAAGCAAGATCCTATGGCACTGAGTGATACACAAGCACGGAGCACAGACCAACCACTGAACTTACTAGACTGTAAAAGGCAAGATAGCAGACTGACAGACCCCTCACCTCTTGCAAGCACCACGGCTTGGTGAACTTGGTGAACGAAGATTTCAGATCAGGCTAAATGCTCACCTAGCTCATGCCTTAATGGTGAGTACTAGTGGGTGTTTTAGGAAAAGAATATATAAAACAAACCAAGTAAATGACGGGGGAATGAATACACACACCCACACCCTCCAGCCATCAGTATGTAGGTGTTCTCTCAATATTTACCTAACAGCGGGCTTCCTCACATCTACTGAATATAAACAGAGGCTAAACCAAGATGTTTATTTTCCAAGCTGGAAAACAAGTATGTTATGACAAAAATCCCTCACAATGGCTTAGTATCTTTTAACCAGGAGTTTTATCACCATAATCCCGTGGATGGTCAAAACCACAGGAAGCCTTGCTAATTAAAACATTATAAACACAACACAGCATTGAAAAAGAAGCTGACAGCCTGACTCTGAAAAGGGAAAAGGATTTAAAGGCTATAGCCCAAATTGGTATTTCCATTGCAGACTGCTCTGCTTCCCTAGTATTAGTGCTGCAGAGTGATAGTCTTGTCTTTCCTAATTACTGCAAAGTTTTTTCTTCAGTTCCCCTCAAAAGTCACTTGGATGCATGAATCGCCCAGGTGGAAACAGCCACATTCACAGAGATCATGCTAGCCATGCAGGGTTCTCTTTCCCACTCCATGTCCATCAAAGTTTCTGTCCTGCTGCTGCTTTTGCCAGTCTGCGCAGTAAACCAGATTGGTTCAAATCCCAGAAGAGGCTCATTGCAAAGCAAACATGTGGCACATCAAACACAGCCTGGGACTTATGTTTGGTCCAGCTGCTGTTTTCCCCTCTTAAACTGGATAAAGTTTTGTACAAAGATGAGAGAAAGAGCCAGCTAGTGCTGGCAGCACTAGGTTGTCTTGTAGGACTTCAGAGAAAAGGTATGTTAACAGGCTGTCCATCTTGCAAGATGACAACCCATCAATATTGTCTGAAAGAGTAAGAAGGAACAATGATGCTCCAAATCAAATGGGTTTTTCCACTCATGGCATGAAACAGCATTACCAGCAGTCTTGGAAATGCAAAAACATGTAATCATCCCTGCATTGAATCACACACAACTTTGCACTCCAGGCAAGGCCTCTGTTTCTCGTCCAAGTGCTGAAGTAGGGCAGATCCATCTTCCTTGTTTTCCTGTCAGGTCTTGGACAGCAATTCATGTCAGCTCTCACCCTCAGCTCTCAGTGATTAGCAGCATGTGCGTACTGAGGCTGAACGATGGTGTTTCAGCGCTGCAGCAGTGAGAACAGGATCAGCGAAGTTCACACACAGTATTAGTGAGCATGACAGTGCTCAGCTGTTCCTACAAAAGCCCATCACAGGCTTATTTCTAGAACTACACAATGACAGCAAAGCCCTGGTGGCACCAGTAGGTGAGATAGAAAAGCTGAGAGGACAGGTCTCCACGTTTCCCAGGCTTACCAGCTACAGCTCTGCTCCACCCATGACTGCTAACCTCACCATTCACCTCACCAGTGTGCAACTGGGGTCCATGACCTTTTGGGTGCTTCAGTTTTCTTCACTCGCAGTCTCTTGCATTTGGATGCAGCAGTGTCAGGAACAGCAAGACAACTTTGCAGAGCTGGAGTGACCACTACATGGCTGCTGGGAGCCATCCACATGTGCAGGAGGGGAGAGGGCTGCAAAGCAGGGGCTAGAACCTAGTGCTGGGGCTGAAGGAGGAATCGCTGCTTTTTATCTGTTTGCATAAGGTCTGTGAGAACATGAGAGGGAAGGAAAAAGGCAGCCTGAGAAACTCTTAAAACAAGTATTCTGCTGCCACTTCAAGTCTACCGACCAGTTATGAATACCGTACAGGTTATTTTGCATAGAGTTCTAATCATGACTGCCATACAGGTTTTTAGACATGCACAGGGCAGCTCTAAAATATTATTCTCCACATCTGCTTTTACAAGTTATTTCTGGGAAAATTTTTTTAGATTGCTAGTGGATGTTGACAGCTATGAAGCAAGGCACGGCAGCATGTTGCACAAGGCTGAAAAACATGAATGGAAAAGCCTTTCCATTCATTTCTGTAGTGAGTAAGAATGAACTGAGCAAATGGGATACTGAGGATAACAAAAGATTTCAGCGAACATGAGCAACCCCATGCCCTAAGAGGCCAGGTTCTCAGACAGAGATCGCTGCACGCCAGCCCATTTGTGCTTTCCAAGCCACAGCTGCAGAAATGCTGCTGGCTGCCAAGGAAGACGTGTTTGAAGGCAACAGCCATTTCCCTGCACTTCCCTCTCCCTTCTCTTTACAGCCACACCACTGTGAGAGAAGAAAGGGGGCAGCCCCATTTTTCACCCTGTGCTTGTTTCTCTGCCAAGAGCAAAAAAGTTTTTACCTGCGCACCACTTTATCATTCCATCTCTGGAAGTTTTTGCATTAGTCTGGAGATGGTAACCTCATGATACTTCTGTTTGCAAGACAGACCAGGCTGGCGTGATAATGGCAGAGAACTGTCTCAGCTTGCACAAAGAGGAGGTGCCAGGAGAGAATAATCTTATTTAAAATTAGAGGAGGGACTTGAGGGAGACAGCAGAAACCCAAGCACTGAGCTGAGCCCTTCAGAGCCCCAGACTGGCACTGTGACTGGAAGGCCACCTCATATCTGGCCCATACCCAGCAGGAGACACACGATACCCATGCAGTTTGGAAAAGCAAGATAAATTAGTCAGATCACATCCAGTGAAATAACAGATACATCATTCCCTCTGGCTGTAGTTGAACACTGTCTTCCAGCAGTGGTAAGAGGTCCAAAAAGACACCGCAGACCCACTGCGCCCTGCTCCCAATGGAGTCCCCACACACACCATCTCAGACCTGCCAGCATGCCTTCACCTGCAACTGCTCCGTAACCCACTCCTGTCACATTGATCTGGGGTAAGAACAGGGAACAAAAACCCCACAGAAAACCCCTATTATTAAAAATTTAAGTCGACTCACACGAACAGTGAGAAACAGGCAGTAATAACCACCTCCTCTCCTCCCCTCCTCAACTGCAGGCAGAATGGCACATCTGCTTGCAGTCTCAACTTTATCATAAGATGGGGACAATCCTCCTTCTTACTTTAAGATGTGCAAATAATACTAGTACCTCGTACTTCTTACTGCTTTGCTCATTAAAGCCTTAACAAACTGATTCCTCTCCCTCCTCCCCTCACAGTTATAATCATTATTATTTCCTTGTGCTTAGGCAAGTGAATTTCCATTGTAAAACCTCCTGTTAGTCCTTCCCACCTATTAAACTCAAGAGAAAAATGTTGAGATGTGATTTATTAGAGAAGGAAACCATTTAAATACATTATTCATTAAAAACAGGAAAATAAAACTAACAAAGCAACTTTGATCTTTTCCATGATTAATTCATGCGCCAGAAGCCCTCTGCACCATAAGTTTTAGAAGATTGCAAACTATACTGGCTACAGAGCAGAAGCAGCACTAACGGAGTGACAGCATTTATAGGTCAAAGCTACTGGTACTTGTACAAAATCCTTGCAAAAAGCAGAATTGGCAGGCTAGACAAACAGTAAGGAGATCCTGAACCCTTCCCTGCTCCCGAAGCCTCGGGGCTCACATGTGTCATAACCATCAGCAGCTTGCATGCTCATAGGTGGCTCCGTAGTAGGTATTGCAACATGCTATTAGGAGCCCGACCCACACAGGGAAGCACGAGCTCCGAGTTAAACCTATTTTTAACCAGATGGAGTTTAAAGGTATTTAAGTAGATGCTCTGGGGACATCCTTCTTTTAGGCTATATGGCCAGCTTCAGCATTAAAATCGGCTACTTCGGCGTTAAAACAAGAGTACCCACACAAGGTTTTACACTCAACTAAGTCTGCTTAAAATTCACATCTTTATGGTTAGGCAGTGCAATCTTCCAGAGACACAGGCTTAACATCTGTCTCAAAGGAGGGAGGACCAAGAAAATATTCTTTATGTAACACGAGACAAAACACACAAAGAAACTAGGATCAACAGAAAGCCAGTTGAAACAGGAGTATCAAGCAGCTTGTGTCCAGAGGGACCCAAAGTTTTACAGCAATTCCACAAATGGCAACCACGTTCCTCAACATGGCAGCCATCCCTAGGACAAAACCTCAAGCTGTCCTCACCAGGGGCACTATACCTTTCAGTGGGAAAGCAAATTGTAACCCAAAGCACAACTGGAATCTAGTCAGGAACAAATTAATTGGGAGTGCTAATTAAGTAGGACAAGTTAACACTCCCCTTTTTCTGGTGTGGTGCAATGCCTCAGCCTTTCCCCAGTCCCTGGAGGTGCACTGGCCTTGTGCTCACCTGAGAGGATGACCAACACCTGAATCACCGCCCTGCAACACCTGGATTCTCCTGGTCAACTGGTCAGCCAACAGTTGCACAGACCCAGCCCAAGTGGTCCGGCTGCATACTCAGCCCTGATTACACAGCTGATCCCTGGTACTCTTGAGATTTCCATGTGGCAGCTTGCTAATAAGTTCTCTAATTGCCACAGCCTTAAAAAGCAGGTTGTTTACCATGTTGCTCTCCCACACAGATTCCCACACGCCATGGGCTGAGCAAGACACTGCCGCAGCAAAGCATCTGTCAAAAAAAAATAAATTCAGCCTCTTGTATTCCAAGTTTATTGCTACCATGAAGACACCTGCCAAACAGCAGCACCTCTTCTCATCAAGACAGTCCCCACCCTGGTAACGCAGCAAGGAAACAGCACTCAAGCACTCAGGCTAGCAATTGCACTTGGCTTCACTGCACAACCTGTCCTAAAACACTTCCACAGATGGCACAGACCATTACTGCTCTGCCACACACCACACCCCTCCTAGTGCCAGAAGATTATTTCCCAGAGGGATTTCCCAAGGGCTGCCAGCCAGGAGGAGCAGCGCATGCAGAAAACACAGCTGTCCCCGACAGCTTCCTCTACAGCTAACACAGCTAGACCTGATCTACCCCCCTTCCCCATCTCCTCCCCAACCGGGTTTTCACCCTGCAATAGATATTTCTCCATTTCCGAGATACATTTCTGACAATTCAAAAGCAGATGTCTCAAATCCATACAAACACAGCTTTAAAAATGCTGGGTGCCACATGGAGAAGGTGTTGCTTGGCTTAGCTCAGGATCTCTTTATACATAGACAGAGAGAAGGACCCCACCGGTTTCACCAGCTCCGTAATGGCCACCAGTGCCACCAACCAATTTTATTCTCACAAATGGGTGGCCCTTTCCACCAGGTGTAAGACCAGCAGTAATAAGTATATATTCTGCCTCCCCGCAGGCTCTCCCATCTCACCTCTCTCAATTAACAAATAATCAGAGGTGGGTGAGCAGGAGGCAAATCACTTTCTCCAAAAGCTTGTGAGAGACACCTAAAACCTGCTCCTCTTCTCCTCTTTTTTCCTTGTCTCTCATTCGGGAAGGAACACACAGGGAGGGAATTTTTTTAGGCTCAAATGACAGGAGATAAAAGCCAGCCTGTGGTTTGATGCTGACAACAGCCCTTTCACAGACTGAAGCAGCTCTCTCCCTATACGGCACCCTGTCTTCCTTCCAGCACTCCCTTCGACATAGTCATTTTCCAGCCAGGTCAGTTCCCAAATCTGGTTTGCCATGCACCCCACAAACAGCTACACTGGCACAATGTGGGGCATGAAAGCAATCTGGGGGGAAAAGCAGCCAGGCTTTGCTGTGCCTTCTGTAGGGTCCATGTCCCTAGCATCCAGGCTCTGCGCTCCTCCTTATAGCACAGCCCAAAGCCGCGTGCGCTGCAGGACTCAGCCCTGCGTGCCCACCGCATGGGACACAGGGTGCCTCTGTAGCTAAGGTGCGCAATGGCTCTCATGCGCAAGTTATCAGCCCTTTTGGATGCAACACTGGAGCCTTTCTCTGAAGAACTTGTTCTTCTTGCCTTACCTCACATTCACAAGTGAAATGCAGGACCAGAGACAACGCAGGTAAAAACGCACATAGGGTCAGGCTGAGGCCCCAGATTCCTCACCCAACACTTAAGTGCTGTGAGCTGGGCAGGCTGGAGAAGAATGATCTTTCTACCTTTATTCTTGCTGATCTGCAAGAGTGATCTACAAGTCTGTATCGTGAACATACAGGAAGGACAAACTTCAGACACAAAAATTCAGCATTTCCTGGCTTTTGAGAGCCTGACTTTCTAACATTAGTGACATCCTTCAAATGAAAATGTTTCTGTTTTTAAGTTCATCCTCTGGAACTGCAGCAGCCTTCCCCCTCCACGTCCTGGTTCAGCGGCACGGCTGTGGTCTCAGGCACACAGCTCCAGGGAAAGACAACAGCACTAACAGGGGAATGCTCCACAGAAAAGGACTATGCTCTGCTGTGCAGATCCAGCAGTAGTGAGGGACAGGCACGCTTGCTCCACAAGTTTGACAGCTAGACGGCAGAAAAGAGCTGAGATTCTGGGAGTAAAACTTGGTTCCAGACTCTAGCAAGAAACAGGCTTTGATGGTCACAACTCTTCTGTTGCAGCCTTTCCTCATTCCTTGCAGCTCCTCTACCATTCATCTGTCCATACCCTCCCCTTCCCACCTTCTTTAACTTTTTGAGCTCTTTAAGCTTCTCCTTCATTACAGCTCCTGCCCATACCCACCCATCACCACTCCCCAGACCAGTCTCCTACTTCCTTCTCTCTCTCTCTCTTTATATTTCTTCTATGTCCTTCTTCCTGACCCTTATGGCTCTATTCCCCCTTCAACTAACTTTTTCCACTGTTTCCACCATTCACTGTCCTTGCCCTGTGTCCCAGTGGACAAGGCATGGAGAGCAGGACACTCGCTCAGCCAGACCTCCTGCCTTCCTCCCTCCCCTGCTGGGGTTCCCCTCCTGCCCTGCTGCAGCACCCCGGGCCAGCGCTGAGCTCAACCACAGGATGGATCCGGCCCAAAACCAACCCAGGCTCCTGCTCCAGATTTGCTCAGTTCCCCAGTCCGGCCAGCCAGCCAGTGCAGAACTGGCCCTGTGTGAGGCCACCCCAAGGGAACCCCAAGGGCATCCTTTTCAGACAGACAGATTTACCCTCAATTATGAAACCACCTCATTCCTGTATCTGCAACTACCAGCACTGTCAGCATCGCCAGGAGGAACAGTCACCAAAGTGGGAACCTGCAGGTGGTGTCCACAGCCCTCAAACCCACGCTGATCTCATGCAGTTTCTCCCAGAAGATCACAAACAGGTACATTTTCCCAGCAACAGCAGAAGGCATACAGGGACAGTGAAGGCTCTCATCCCTCCCACCCTCTCCTCTGCCAAGCTTGAGGTCGCCCTGGCAAAACAACATCAGGATCTTTTCGCTCAAAGCTCTATTTTGATTCAGCATGTCATTCTGGAAAACAACTAAATCATTTCTGCTGAAGCACTCCAGAAAAAACAAACAGCTGGCACTGAAGAGCAGGGAGCTCAGCATTTTATGCTGGGCACACTCAGGAACAACCCAAAACTGGGGCGTATAAATTGCAAGCGTGACTATTCACCTCCAAAAGCACCACTAGAAGATGAGCTCTGCTTCCTACAGCTCCGTGCCAGCTCACCTAAGGCTGAAGGCCCCATTCTGCTTGCCAGTTAGCAAGATCTTGCCCCACTTCATTGAGGTGCAAGCACTGGAACTGACTGCCACAACACCCACAACGTGCAGCAGACTGATGCTGCTGGTCCTCCTTGTGTCTGCAGGGCCAGAGGGAACCTTGCCCTCCCCGCCTCCCCCCGCCAAGCACTAATGATGCATGAATACCTTCCAGGTAAATTAAGGTAATTAAGCACTGTGGCACAACAGCATCTTGTTACCTCGAGCATCCTCTCATGCCAACAGATCCAGCAGATCAGCTCATGCACCAAGTCCAGCACTGCCCCATACAGTAGCCAGGTGACAGGGACTTCTGGATGTCTGACACACGGGGATGCCAGCCATCCAGACACAAGAAAAACCCTTGCCTGCGATAGCAGCACCTAAATTAGGAGTCTCCACCAGCAGCTGGAGTTGATAGACCTGGATATTAAATGGGACACAGCATAATTTGATAGTTGGTGGCAGTGAGGTTAAAAAAAAAACAAAACAAAACAAAAGGTAGGGTTTTGTTGTGGGGTTTTTTTCCTCCAGTTTCTGCAACAGATTTACAGGGTGACCCTGGGTAACTCACTCAGGCTTTCACCAATAGCCATTCACCCATCTCATCAGTCAGGTAGCTCACAAATTGTGGTCCAGAGAAATTGAGGCGCAGTCATGAGGTGCGCTGGTGTATGGGGCACCCTGCCTTCATCCCAGGCCAGGCCTGGATGATCATCCAGGTGCTCTTGACAGCAATGGGTGCAGCAACCAGGGACAGGACTGCTGTCATCATCCATGGCCACAGGATCAGAGTCCTGACCTCCAACAGCTTTGTGCTCTACTCCTTCCAGCCTACATTTGCCATCCTGCTTTGCTGCAGCACAAACACTCACTCCAGCGCAGTGCTGTCCTCCAAGGCCAAGTAGACAGATCTAAGCTCCTCTGGGAATCACCGTCACTTCTTCCAGGAATCACATTAAAATAAAGCAAAAATCTCTGTTCCTCATTACAGCCAGGAACACTGAAATCCCAGAGCAGATTACAAGCTTGCATATTTATATCTAGGTTTCAGAACCTAGACAAAACATAGCCCACTGAGGAAGTAAAGTTAACCCTGATATTGCTGTTTGTTGCATTTTTACAGCATCTGGGTATCTAAGCTGTTAGCAGATCTTGGCAAGTCATGAATTACTGCTGAAAACCTCTCAGCATTAGACATATTGCAATAGCTGTGGAGCTCAAATGGATCATTTTCCAAGAAATAAGGTGGTCTTGTGGATATGCAGTGGTGCTGTTCACCTCCTGGCTCTGCATTAGAATCCCTCTGTAACACCAAGCAAACCACTTTGGTGCCAGGGCGTAGATCTTCCAGCAATGAAGAATAAACTGTTTGTTTGTTTGTTTTCCCCTGTTGAAATCCTTTTTTCCTGTGAAAATTCAGAATTTACCAAACTTGCCTTTCTTCCCCCCGCCCCGGCCTTTTTTTTTTGTTTCATTTTTAAATGGATCAGAGGCACATGTGAGATATAAGAATGCCAGGATACAAAAATACTTGGGTTCTCTCTCCAATATTTAAATGTGAAATGCAGTATGTAAATTTTGAAGGCTTCACTTAAAAAAAAATTGTTCACACTATTCTCCCACCAGAAACAGTAATAATTATGCATTATCCCCACATTCATCCACTTTTTCTATCATCCAAGGCTGGGCTGTCTCTCATTACAGTGATCCCTTCTCATGACACTGTCAGCTTGGACAGGGCAAGTGAAAGGCAGGGCTCAGGAAGATGCAGTACAGCCCCTTCTCCTAATGGCAACTCATAGCCCAAAGGACATTTCTCTGAACACCCGAAGGCTCCTCCCTATAAAAAGGAACTCCGAGAGGTTCTTCACGGTCTCTCTGACTTTGAAATTCTCTCCTGAGATCTTCAGTGTTGCTGAGAAGCTTTGACATCCTTGCGCTTAACTCACAGAGGCTTCATGACAAGCATAGAGTCACCCTTGCTCCCGTTGGTTTGGCTGACACACCTCTGTTGGGGCACAGGTTTGCAGAGCCTGACCTCCCGGACAGCAATACCTGCTCAGGACTTCAAGATCAGCCTCTGCAATTGCTTTTACTTTTTAACTCTTCTGACATCTTCCAGCAAGACTGGGGATTGACTCATGTTCACCCATCTTCCCATGCAGAGATGCACAGCATCTGTAGATGACATTCCTGGTCTCTGCAAAGGCTCAGTCTTCTCCAGGGTGCATTTAGGGCGTTATTTTCTCCCCCATGGGACTCGACATTGTTCTGACATATTTCCATCTGGAAATGCAGAGTTGAACCAACATGGAGTACATCTCGAAATCCCTTGCCTGCAGCATGCACATATGTGACAAGTGTAAAGCCCTGGAAAAAGTGTAGGCATTGGAAAGAAAGATACAGGGGTATAGAAAAACATGTCTCCTGCTGCTCTCTGCCACATAAGACTTTGGGCTAGACATTAAGGACTTCCATGTTCTCTGACTGTGAACCAAAGACAGCAAAACTTTCTTTATCCTATTCTTCACTGATATTGCTGATTTAGATCAGGAGGCTCTCTGGACAGCATCTACCACATACCTTAGAATTCTGCTTGGACTAGTAACCCAAAACAGAATAGTGGCCCAGCTAGCTAGGCAATGAGAACAGGGCATTTTTCATTCCTGGTTCCTTTTTTCCAATAATTATTCCCTTACCTATAAAAAACAGGCTGAAAACAGTCATTATTGCCGTTTACAGAGGACCCATAAACATCTTTTTTCTCCCTCTTGTGCAAGAGCCTAATAACACAGCTGTAAATAGAAGTTTTGTGAGGCTGAGGAGCTACATTACAGTATAGAGCAAGGACCTTCTTAGCACAACACCTATATACCATTTGAGACTTTAAGGTTGAAGATCTTTACTGATGCCTGACCAAGAAAATGCTACTTCTTAAGATAAAAACCACCTCGTGTTATAAAAACATTTCTAAGAAAAACAACTGCAAAAGACTATGAATCTTTGTGCTTGAGAACAAACCATCTCAAACACATGACGCGGCAGTTGCAAAAGAAAGGAGCATTTCCTGCCTCCATAGAGGCAGGTTCAGGCTTCTTTGCTGCTGCAAAGCCTACCAACATTAAATATTTAGTAATGGGTACTATATCTGCTCTACCAAGTCACTTGGCTTTTCAATATTCTCATTGTTCTATTTCTTGCCCAGAACTCAAATTTGTCTTTGTCTTTCCTGACACTGAAAGAAAAGAAACAACCATTACCTACCTCACAACGATATTAAAATTGAACTTCAAGCCAGAATTATCACTTTGAGTGACAACATAAAAAAAATAAAGTAACTTGCAAGAGTTTGAAGCATTAAAATAGAAGCACTTTATTTTCCACAGGGCCTGCTTCATTCATTAATTCAATCAAATAATTAATTTGTATTAATTTCATTAGCCTTGCTCAAAATTAAAAGAAGTAAAGAGAGGTTGCAAACCGAGGACACAGCAACGTACCTTTCAGACAAAGCTGCAAGGGGACCTTGCTCTGGGACGCCAGTGTTGCAAAGGAGAGAGGCTCATGCTGTCCTTCAGGCACACACCTGGGGCTGCTGGGTGTGCCGCCTGACCTTGCTGCAGCAAAACACCCTGACCAGTGCATGCTCACCTGCTTTGAGTATCTCTACTAATGTCTCACAGGTGTCCAGAAACACCAACAACAGCAGTAGCTCACCCACACTCATTGCAAGGCTTATTATTTCAAATCAATCATCCCTTGCCCAAGAAGAAAGAAATTCATGGCTTGCCCCTTCGCAGCTGAAACCAGTATTCAGTAGCAAAGAAGGGCAAGCAGTGGAGAGCAGCTCTGAATTCATGCCACTGACTGCAACACTCAATGGGTCACCCCAATAGCATGACAGTCACTCGCTATGAACAACACAAGCCCCAAAGACAGTGGCGCCTCAGAGAGACTTCAACCAGAGCCAGAGGGACCTAGATGACACCCTGGGACAGCACACAGAAACCGTACTCAGGGACACCACGCAGGAGAACCACAACGGCCCCCAGTCAATGGTGTCTTCCTGCCAGGGTGCTACCAGGAGCAGTGAGGAAGACAACACTACTTGGAAGCTGTCCACATGGAAATGGTTATGGCCAAGGTTAGGAGAAGCGGAACATTAGGGAACTTTATACCTGACACAGCACTACCTGTTTTAGAGAGCAATAAAACAGAATTTTTCCTTTAAAGGAGGCTTAAAGCAGAGCTGAGATCTTGTGGATTATCTTAAGAGATCCTGGCAGACACGTGGGTCATCACAGGGAGGGAGAGAAGCAGCACATGAACGGTTCAGCTAAACCACAGCCCCTGCAGTCCCAGGGCTGGGCAGAGCTGAAGTCCTGACAGCTACAGCTTTGCTTGGGCCCATGCACAGCACGCTGCACCGCACTCCCACCCCCAGCTCCTCACGTCCATGGATGAGGCACATCCATGGCAAAGACAGACCTCTCAGAGCAGAGAAGGCACATTCATTATTTTTAAGAGAGAAAGGGACAAGGAGACACAAAGAGAGACAGAGAGAGGTTAGAAATGCTAAAGACACCATTGGGGGCGGGAGTATTAATATCCAGAATAAAAAATAAAATAAGAAGAACAAGGAAATTTTTTTTTAAATTATGATTTCAATGACTTCAAAAAAATCCTATTGTCAGGCAGGATGAAATAAAGAAAAACCAGGAAAGAGTAAATAAATTCATTGGAGGGAGGGAGATGTTCAGGGGAAATCAATCCCTAAGCAAAGCCTGAAGTCTAGCAGGCAGCAGTCAGTCCTCACCTTCTCTATAGAAGAGCCTGGAGTCAAACAGCTCTTGGGTCAGTGAGGGAAACAGCTGGAGGAGAGGGTGCTTCCCTCCACCTCAGCCAGGTGCTGGGGCCACTGGGACCCAGCACAGCCAGCAGAGACACAGTCACGCTTGGAGAGGTTATCTCCTCCCAAGGCAAGGAGATTTTCATTTTAATTTTGCACTGGTCGCTTTACACAGGAAATGTCAGTTGAATGAGGGGAGTTAATATAATCAGATAGCGGTTAGCACAGCAACAAATACATACAGCAGAGAAAATACAGATAGGCAGGGATAATTTCACTAGACATCCCTCACTTCCTATTGCCCCATTCCTTTCTTTTCCTGAACGGATTTTTAACACATGAAACGGGTGTATTTCCCTGCCTCAAAACAGCAGGTTAACACTGATGGACAGAAGAGCCATATGAGAACCTACAAAGGACTAACCTCTTTCCAGCTGTATGCTTTCTATACTACCTGCATCCTGACAGTACACGAATGCTTTTGTCAGACACGCTGCACCCCTTGCAGGAGTGCCACGCTTCTCCTCTATCCTCACCGTGGGTAAGGAGAACCAAGTCAAACTTTTGGTCAAAACAACATTTGATCAAACAAAAAAACCAACCACTTACAAAGCTAAAGAAAGTACAAGCTGCCAGCACCACCATGTCTATTTTGTGTAAGCTCTAGAAGACAACAAAACAATACAGTCTCAGGGACCTAACATCCCAGCCTTTTTTGTTTGGTTGGTTTTGGGGGGGTTTTTTTGCTTTTTTCTTTTTATCCTCTCTCTCCTCCCTCTCTTTAGCCACCTTTTGGGCTTTTACTTTACTGGAGATAGACGATAGTGGCTGAGACCCTGTGAATTTGCCTATTTCCATAAACAAAACAACTAGCTTGGCATAAAACCTCTCTGAGATGACTGATGTGTTGCCGGTGTGAGGACCAGCAGTTAGCACTGACCCTCCACCTTTGCTCAGTGGAGCTCTCAGAAGCTTTTCAAAGGAAGATGCTCCCCACAGTTCAGACTCTATTAAGTTATCCTTCTGTCCCCACGGTGTACCGAAAGCAGTGAGGCAAGAGCTGCTAAAAAAAGAATGTGGGTGGCTTGAAGAGTCAGCCTATGGACACTGCCATGTTGCTCTTCTTACCTGCTGGAGTCTGGCTTTTTTTTGCAGCACCTTGTCACCATTTGCTTGACCCTTTTCAGAGCAGGAAACACACCAGAGTTACACACTTAACCATTCATAAGTCTCAAGAAAACGATCAAAAGTCCTAAACATCATATTGCTTGAAACTCTGCATTGGTCTATGCGTGCTGCCTGATGGGGTCCAATACAAACTAATTGTTGGGTTCTCTGTGTAACCAGAGACACACACAGCCTTCAAGTGGCCTCTGCAGCATTAGCCATACCTAGCAGGGAGGATGTGGTAGCAGCTGCCCTCCGTACTCAGGCAAACAAGTGGGAGGCCACTTTTTGTGCTTTCAAGTTGTGAGTTATTCTCAGAATTCTTTCCAAAACACTTAAATTTCAAGTACAATTCTGACCCTCCACATTTCCAGAAAAAAGAGAGAAAAATAGAATGAAATATGACGTTATGAAAGATACCTCACCAGAAGGAAACTGCTTCCTGATGGATGTCTCCACTATCCAATAACTGGGAGAAGCCAGGATCTGCAATCAGGCTTGCTCTGGATTATGTCTATTCTTGGAAACTCTAGATGTCACCACACATGGAACTAACCCGTCAAGAAAAACCCCAAGAGCCATCTTTGATCTTCCTGTTCTGCAAGTCCACACATCCTCAGTAACAACAGAGGAAAGAGAAGTGAACTGTTTCCAACATTTCCCATTTTCCTTGGAAATCAGTAGCTGTACAAACATATGAGCCCTCCATCTTCGTCTTTGAGACCTTGTTAGCAACATGCCTTAACAACTTAGCCACCATCACAAGTTTGAAGCACTGTCTGGATTTATGCTCAAGCCCACCATCCCTGCTCAACCCTGCTTTAAATGGCCAAGCATGACACGCTTACATGTGGACACAAACTGAGATGCAGGTCAGTAAAAGCCCTCTAGTTTTTTCCCTCTTTCCATCATCAGCTCTGTCACAGGCAATTAAAGCCAATTTTTAATGTCCTTTTCACCCCTAAGAGCCATGGCTTCCGAACCTGCAAAAAAAGTCCTCCAGGCCTCCCTAGCACACCTTTGCACTCTCCCCATTCTCTGGTTACAAATAGAAAGCTTTTCCCAAATCGACTTGAAACAGTAATCTTCATGTCTCCCTGTCAAAGCACAGTTGCAGGGAGCATCTCCCTAGTGGAGAAAGGGTAAATGATCTGCTAACGTTTTACATGGGGATAAATGTGAAAGCCCACACCTCAAAGTTGACACCTGGGTAGAGAAAAACATGCATTCCTACTTGACAGATAAAGAACTGGAAGTTGTAGTGCTGCTGTGCCCAGTGAGCATTACATGGTAAGTGAACTTCACTAGAAAAGGGAATTCTGGTCCTCTCTGCCCTGCAGCAGTGCCAGAGGGTGATACTCCTCGTCTTCTTCATCACTCCAAGACTATACATTTCCTTAGGAGTTGAAGTCAGGCTTTCCGCTCACGTCTCCCTCCTAACAATACCTTCTGCAAGTGGGATTATGCCCTGCCAACAGTCCCTAGGAGCAAGAGCAGCCCCAGCTGCACACAGGGAAGGATGTCTGCAAACCCTGCCACTGCTTCCACACCACAAGGCTCAGGATGCTGCTGTGGAGGGGGACACCAACTGCCTGCAAGCCCTTGTCAGGCCCTCAGGTATGGCTCAGCTGATCACTTCTGTAATCAGATGCTTTAAAAGGCTACAGCCATCCTACCAGGGGCAGAGCACTCCTGGGGTGTAAACCACCCAAAGAAAACCAAAAGCTTCACCAGCTCCTCTGATGCAGCAGCGTACCGCCAAGCAGCTGCTCAGGCCCCAGCACACATCAGGCTGCTGGTTCAGCAAGAGCAAGACAGCTCCCCAAAAGCTTCAAGTAAAGCACAAGCTTGCATTCAAACCTGCATTTGAAAAACAAAGGCAGGGGCACTGACAGGCCTGTGCATCTAGCACAAGGTGGAAGCTAGAGGAACTGCTAAGCAGGAAAGCAGAGCTGCCCTGTAACCATTGAAGCAAGCAGCCCTCCAGCTTGCACCCTCCTCATATCCAAGACAGAGCATGGCAGGGTGGGCTGCCTGTGCTGCAGCCCCCAGCACAGCCTTCATGCTGAGCAATCAGTTTCTAGGGCAGAACAAGAGAAAGCATTAAAAATCCGTCTCCCCCAGGCTGCAGGTGACAGAGGAGCAGATCCTGCTTCATTTCCTGGCTCCTGTACAGAAAACACCCCCCAATAAATGCAGGTTGAGGCCGCAGCTAAAACAAGAAAAAAAACATAGTGTAGGTCTGAAGGAAATAAGCTTTTTCTGGGTTCCTCCAGCACAGTTCACATCCATGCTCATAGCTGGCATCACAATAAACAACAGGGAAATTAAAAACATCACACTATAAAATATAATTACAGAAAAAAAAATCCACCCAGATACTTATTCAGGGCAGCTGTCACACTAAAACCTTCTGAGTTTCCTGTGCAAAGTGAACTCAGGAAACAGAAATGCACGTGAAGTAGATGGGAATCATTACAGAATAAAAGTAATCCAGATGTTTTAAACATGTTCTATTTTAAACATGCTCTATATGCTCCATATCTTGCCCTTCAAGAGGCACCCAGGTGAAAAGGACAGGTGACAAAAACAATCTATTTGAAGGACAGCTTCAGATAAATAAACCAGATCAAGCATGAATCAGCTCCCTGGGTCCGAGATCAGAGCAACAGCAGAGCAGAGGGCACGCACACAGCATGAGCCATTATGAACGGCCCCTTCCAGATTGCCCCCATCACTCAAGAAATCTCCAGCACACAACAGCACGTGGCCCATGTGAAGAATGCCATTCGCTTATATACCGCTTGGTAACTGATGGCACATATATACACCAGAGTCCAGCTCTTAATGGAAACAAGCCAAAATAATTCCCTTACCTTCTGTGAAGCTGCCTGTAAGAGTTATGGCAACAAACACTTTGCCTTCGGGCTCCAAATCCACCTGAAAAAGTAAAGGAAATGTTAGCTAATCTGATTGTTTTTCAAGGCAAAGACTCTTCTTGGGGTTTTGCATGATAAGTCTTGCCAACATTTGATAATATTTGAAGCTCTACATATATTCTCATGCCCACCCTTAATTTTACAAAAAATCAAGCTCAAATGTTCAACATTCAGGGCTCCATAGAAAATAAGGAACTTGATTCCTTCTTTTTCCTAGAAGTGTTGAACAATCTCAACCTTGCTAGAGGAAACAGAGATTAAAGAAAAAAAAAATAAATGTGGTTAATAGTTTTCCAATTTGTCAGATAAATGAAGTGGGAGTAACATTAAGCACACGCAATTCTCTGAAAAGATCCATGCATATCTGTTTGGTGAATTATATGGATATTTCCTCCCTATTATATCTTATCCCACTGAAACTGTTTCAGTCTCTCAAAATACCATCAGTGCCAGGGTAAATGCTGATATCTTACATAAACCACCTTTTGGCTTTAAACCATAGAAAACAGAAAAATGTTAGTGCTGTTGCCTAAGGGCTTGTTGCCATTTAATCCAAATTAGATGGAGATACAGAATACAATTTTAGGGATCAGAGATTCAATCCCAGTGCTGGTCAACCTGTCCTTGAAAGAAGGTATTTAATTTTTGGTGAGTAGATTTTTCATGTTTAGTTACTTTTTTAATTAAGGTCTTGCTTTTGGGTTTTTTTGTTCACCAGATAGTTTTTAGCAAAAATCACAGCTAAGGATCCCTGAAGTTTGAGTCAGGCTGTCACACAGAAACCTCACTTTAAAATAACAAAAACAAAAGAACACAAAACCGAAAAAAAAGGCACCCCCAATACACCCCCAAATTGCAAGGTTAAAATTAGTGAAGAGGAGCTTCACACCTCGTGTGTATTGGTAATCTGTGCAGAATAGAAATTCTGAAAATAGACCTCTCTGGAGGAATGACTAAACATGATAGCTCCAACCCTCTGCTCTTGTACAGCCACCTTTTCTTGGTCTGGCAGAAATAGAAATGTGTCTTCCACATCATCATCAGCAAGTTTCATCACGGAGGCGCCCAGAATTTAATACACCTCTGTGTGCAGAGTAGAAAAATATTTCTCAGTGCTGCAAGAAAGGATGATGAGCCCAGGCTCCCTCATTATTCTCAGGTAACACACAATGTACCCTGCCAACACTCTGATTCCTCTCCAGTGTTAATACATATCATACCACTCACATAAACCTCTGACCATAAGCCGCAACTCCCAGAGCAATTGTATATGGATCACCACTAATCCTGACAATATTTGCCCATGGTTTGCAAAATCCTGCCACGCACCAACTGGTTCTTTTAAGGGAACAACATTAAGATACAAGTTCAAAGAGAAAGTTGAACTCTAACAGAAAAGCCAAACAGCCATGCTACAAATGGACAGAAAGTATCTACATAGCTGTAAGCAGGCCAAAAAGGTGTCAGCCACACTGACTGCAGTGCTATGGTATAGCAGCACTTCCTGCTGGCACCTCCACTCCTAGGGATGCTAACGGCAGCTTCACTAACATAAGCTGAGAGAAAACAATCTTCTGGGGTAAGTGTTGGGGAGGCAGAGACAGCACACACCACCACCACACATTTCCCTAGCCTACAATTTGTTGCAGAAGTACAGAAATTGTTTTTTAAACTATTGGGAATTTGTTAGGATGAGCAGAGCAAATACCTTCAGAGAAAGGATGAGAGAACATCCTACTTACATGACTCCAGCTACAGTCCAGAAGTGACACACCTCTATCAGTAGGATACAAAATAGGAAAGCTAGAAGTGCTTGGGAAATTCCTATCAAAATCTTGATTTTATGGACACTATATTTTCAGTTTATATCTATCTATCTATCTCAATCTCACAGGGAAAATTTAAATTAAATATTTAGCTTTGACACAGTATTAATTTTTGTGTTTGCTTGGGCTGCTTACTACACTGGCTTTAGGAAGCTGTATTTGTACAGCCCTTTGACTTGATTAATATGGAAAACATTCACCAAATAAACTCCAACTCCAGTGATACCATGCATCATTTTGCCTAAATTTCAGTTCAGTGGAGAGGTACACAACTTTGTAAAGAATGGTTCTTCCAAAAATATAAAACATTTATAATATATATACATGTACAGCCACCCAAATGATTTAGGGAGTAACAAGAATTCAGATTTTATGGGAAAATTCTTACTTACTCAGGTTTCCAAAATCATTCTTCAGTGCTTATCATTATTCTGCCTGTCTGCATGCATAGCAATATGTTAGACTCCTACTTTCGCATTCACAGAGAGGATCCTCCCTCCCTTCTGACATACAGTCTCTGGTGGGATACAGAGCAAACCCTGCACTCCTTGTTCAGTCTCAAAAGCCAAGGCTTGTCAAGACACAAGCAGCTGGGCTGAGACCAGGAGATGCAACAAAAGCATCATGTACCTCCAACACAGGGCACAAACAAAAATTGGTCCAAACTCTGTGACACACCTTGCTCTCCATCACTGAAATGGGATTCCTCTGCCCTGGGTAGCATTATTTTACAAAACACAAGTAAAATAATTCTGCATGTAATAGCAGGAGATTTACAGGAGTTATAAAACAATCTCTCTCCCCTCCAGACTCCAAGATTAAAGACCAGCCAAATCCCCTACACCAACTAAGCAGCCATGCTCATATTATACCACAGTTCAAGAGCATTCAGTAAAGAGGATCTAGCTACACTCAAGATCTTCTCAGGCAACTTGTAAGCACGATCAAATGAAAGATTACAACTGAAAGACTCCAAAATGAGGAGTGAGGCCCCAGCATGCCAGGAGCTGCTGAAACTTTCGCATACCAGCACCCCACTGGAAGCAGGGCCAATAGTGCAATCTCGTTCTGTACAAGATGTTAAACCACACAGGTCTTAAGAGCTTCTTTGGTCTTAAACTGACAGCAACAACAACAACAAAATATAAGATACAATGAAATGGAAATAATTAAAATTAATAGACCACTGGTAAAAAGTCTGGCTTTTGAACCTGCTGTGATGTCCTTTAAAGATGAAATTTGACCAGCTAAGTAGCAGCCACTGCAATACCTGAGATCAACTCCCAGGTACGTGGAATGTACCTGAAACAGAAAATAATCTCTGACCTAGAAAACTGAAGAGAAAATGTCTGACCACAGGCCTGCCCTCCCATGAGCCTGCCCGAGATCAGACGATCGAGCGGCTCCCAGCCAGCAACACCCACCTGACGGGACGTGCTTCCCCTCACCATCGCACTGACGCCCCATACCATGGCCACACGATGCAGAGGGGCCTCGTGCCGGCAGCAGTTAACGCCTGTGAGCTCCTCACACTTGCTGGACCACAACCTGCAATGCCCATGCCGCCAAACAGATGCTCGCGTGCTGAGCTGGCGCGCACACAAAGCGCCTTGTTAAGCTCGGGCCCTGGGGCTAAACTCAGCCATCTTTACAGCACGGTTCCTCGTGTTCCTGGCCCTGCTTTACACCTTCATTACTGCCTTCACACTTTGCGGTGCAGCTACTGAAACAGCACACGCTTCAGGATAGCTTTACCGACCCAGCAAGCAACTGCAGCCACATTTGGGCACACAGAAATATGCCCACAACCATCTGAAACCAGATGCCCACAAATGAGGAATGTGGTACCCTACTTCTTCCCCAAAGGAGGAACTCCTAATGTAAGCCCTCCTTGAATCCTGTCAGTCTCTAAGGAACTTCTATCACTAGCACCGACTTTCACAGACCAAGAGGACTTCTCACTGTGCTCTGTTATTTAATAAGATTCGAGCACTTCAGAAGGAAGCAGCTGCCAAAGGACTGGCCCTCCAGCCATAGAAGGGATAACCCTATCGAGCGACGGCTGGCTGGCAGCCCAGGCCCTGACTGCGCGCTGGCAAGGCTCCGGTGATGTCGGTACCTCCCAGCATCAGCGAACACCCTCGGGATCCAGCCTCACAACAGCAGTGTGGGTGTAACACAAAGTACCACACATACACCAAGTTTTGCTTCTCACTTCTTTCCGTTCTTTTCTCCCCAGCATTGACTGTGGCTGCCTAAAGGCAAAAAACTATGTTTTTACAGAGAAGCAGGGGCCACGGTATTATTCTTGACAGAATTATTAAAGTCCAAAGCAGACCATGCAATCAGTTTGGGTCAACAATGCAGCTGATGCTGATTTTTCTCAAAGAAAGCAGGAGAGGCTCAGAAAAACTCAACAGCCTGAAGGCAGCGCAGATGATGCTAAGGGGGAACTCCTATATCATAACATAGGTGATAAGTGATACAGGAACGTAACCATCTGTATGTATTTGACAACAATATTCAAAGACTAGTAAGTACAGAGAAAAGTTTCCTAATGCCAAGATCTATTTGGCACAGGAACTTCTTTCAGGGAATTGCAGAGTTCTGCCTGGAAGGTTTAGTATCAGAGCAGGAGATTGCAATGGGAAAGTCCTGTCGTACTGGGAGAAGCAAAGGAGAAGTCTGAATTTTGAGGCATGCATGATATTGCGAATGCTGTGAGGTACACTGATCTCCAAATAAATCAAACTAAACTGGTGGCATGCAGCATCACACCATTGGCACATACAACTGCATACAGCAATCACCTTCCTCTCTCTCTGGCACTTTCATCCTCAGCCTGGTCCCCCAGAGAACAACTGGGAAGAAAACTTTCTGGCTGTTCTAGTGGTAACTTGGCCAAGTTTTAGCTAACTGGGAAAGTCTGCTTATCAGTGTGGTAAAGCCTTTAATCGCCACTCTTTTCTAGTTCAAGGAAATGGAAGGCAGTGCATTCCTCCATAGCACAGAGGGAGGGGTAAGGTCAGCTGCTGGAGCTCAGCTGGATCTGTAAGAACAACGCAGGGGTTTGGCCCAGAGCTAAGCATACACTTTAACTTCTGTTGAACTTCACAGCTGTATCTAAGAGAAAACAAGCGCTGGAGGATTCTGGCAAGTGAGCTGGAAATGAGCAGGTAAGGACTGATGAGTTCAGCTGTGGTTTCATTCACTTCCATTGTGAGACGCAACACTTTGGCAGCCAGGTTGAACACAGGACCGAGGAGGACTTCACTCCTAATCCAAACCACTCACACGGTGCCCCATGCCTGAACTTGCTGGGATCATGCAGCTCCGCGTGACTTCAAAGGGAGCTGCAAGGGATTGGTTTCCCACAAGGAGGGGCTCCAGTCAATCATCTCACACACCTTCTCCAGAAAAGGACTGTGCTAACATCGTTCCTGACAACTAGGCAGGTGTTATTTACTCCCCTTCTCTGCATTACAAAAAAAAAAAAAAAAAAAAGCTAGCTCAGGAGCAAACAAGGGGACAGATGCAGGGAGACCAAAACAGGGCTCCTTAATCACATGCCTTCACACATATAATAAGAACTGGTCGTGTGTGATTCATCAATGGAAGAGGTTTGGAAAACAAATTCAGAAGGAGGGTAATCTCTCAGGCAACATATCAACACCCAGCTGAAGCATCCACTGAACTCGAAGAGCAGGTATAGTCAGTCAGCCTCTGAGAGAGCCTGGCTTGCCTCTGTGAAAAACTCACGGTGGATGGGAAGAGGCAGAGCCGAAGGGCGGCTGCCTGCCTGCGAGGCGCTTGCTCTCCAAAATGGAGCCCAGGTGGACCTCCAGGATGAAGAGACGTCTTCAACACTGCATCTGGTGTGAGCACTAATCCTTGCAAACAGTAGTTTAGATTTTTTTCCTCCCTTCTCCACAACAGATAATCTGGTCTGGGAAGCCTGATCTGAAGTACACTGAAATCAGTGTGAATCTTTTTATTATCCTTGGATCAGACACAAAAGACGACTGCATTTACCCTGGAGCCCAGAACATCCTTTCTCCCATTGCTGCTTCGTCCTTCCTTCCCCACAGGCACAATTAGTAAGCATCCTAGAAGTACAACCTTTTTCTAAGCCATGTCAATGCTGACGTGGCTTCAAAAACAGAACAAGCCAGACACTTGCAGTGAATAAAGCAAATATAAAAGCTACCTGGGGACTTAATTAGGTTAATTAAACAAGCAGCTATATCTTTTGACTTCCTACACAATTTTTAAATTTAATTAACAGAACTGCATATATAATCAGTCATTTATAGAGGCAATTCCCAAGGCTCTGTTCAGTCAAAAGAGCTGAAATTCTGGGTTAGGCTAAAGCTGGTTTTTCACATGCCTCTAGTTATTTCTTTTAATTTTTCTTGTTTAAGCTCCTAGTAGATCATGCTATGAAATGTCAGATCTTTCTGTATTTTAATAAGGTAGCACCTCCACCTGAGCATGCCTTTGTTGGACAGGTCAAGTAGCAACTTTCTCAGTCAAATACACAGTGTCTAGATTAATCAGTCCCTCTTGTATGTTTTGAGGCTAATAGACACCTGCCTATCAAGTTAAGCACCTCTGAAAATCCTTAGGGCTCTCTAGTACAAATGGGATTCTGCATTTCCAGACCAATAGATTAAAGTATTTTTCCTACAAATGCACCGCAGGCAATTTTTAAGATTCAAATCATTCTGCCTAAAAAAAAAAAAAAATGGAGTGCCAAGTATCTTCTCATTTCTGCAAAGGCTGGCAAGTGCTAGGGGCAGTAATTTCCACCACAGGTGCCGAGGGCAGACGTAGACAGTTTATCAATGACCCATGGCAAGCTCTGTGCAGGGGAGGCCCTAGGCCCTAGGAGATGCTATCTGGTGAACAACAGCGACCCCAGCTCCTGTTCCACCCAAGCTTTGAATCTGGTGCTGCCAAACAGCAGCATCTCCCTGCTCCCACCAAGATTTAATTTTTATGCCAGGTCTCAAAACAAAGAGCAAGCACAGGGTGACACAGTGCTGTGGACAGGCTGCCAACCCCACCTTGAACTGATAGGTCCACGCACCGTGCTGAAATCACAGAGCACTGAAGCCCTTGCAGCTCACCGATTCCAGCTGCTGTAGATGCACTACTAGACCTAGAGGTGATACCTGGTCCTTTGGGGGTCAGCCTGGCCATCCCCTGGTAGGGGCCAAAGGCTCAAAACTGCCTTCTGCAAATGACAGTAACTGTCAAAGTTTCAGGGGGAAAAAGAAAACTTTCCAACAACCATTACTGCCACATGTTTAACACTCTGGAGGTAAACTCACAAATGGGTGGAAAATTAGTCTCTCTCAACTCCTACAACCAGTTATTCCAGCTATTACTGTAATATTGTCATTCTAATTTTTTATTCCAGGACAGCTGCTTAAAATACTACTTTTGTTTTCAGTCAAGCTGCATAATTATAAGCTGTGCACCAGCCATGAACAATCATGCATAACTAATGACTCTTAGCCAATCCTAGACTCTTTAATCAATTTTAGTCTGGTTTCACCCAAGAGATTGCCCACCTCAACAGGAAATTTGCTTGGGTAGGAGGAGCAAGGGCTGCAACAAAATTCATCTATCCTGTGAAAATTCCTGCCAAGAAAACCTGCTTGAAGGGCTGCAAATAAAATATAGATGAAAAAAGAGGTTTCAAATCTTAAAAAAAATAAAATTTTCAAAAGCACGAGCCAAAGCCTGCTCATTATGGAATTACAGCAACTTACACTGCTTTTGAGAAATCCCACCCCTAAAGCAACAAATGATTGATGAGCAATAGTTGCAGGTGGCTACTCTTCAGTATATTTGAAAAAAAATGTAGGGTTATAAAGCTAAAAAGAGAGTAAGAGACACACAGTTGGTTCAGGGACTATTATCTTTTTGTTCTTATAAACAAAAACAACAACTACTCTCTGGAGGGATTTCTGACCTCATTTTCCTGAGTTATGTGGCAGGGGGAGGGAATCCAATTGCCTGTTTATCAGTCCAACAGTACTGGAGTTTGTTGAAGACACCAACAGCACGGCTGCTGAGCAAGAACCCATTCCTTCAGAAGTTTAAGTGAAATTCAGAATGAAATGGGGGATAGGGGAGAGTCTAAAAGTCCCATGCACACACTCTGGAGTCTGCAACAAAAGAGGGCTTTCATCCACAACTCCAAGACAAGTGTGGGGCTGGAAATGACGAGGGTGGTAAATGGGCTGAGAAGAAAACATGACAGATGACCAGACCCCAGCAGCCAGGGTCCAGTTTCTGAGGGCACAGATGTCAAGCATGAGATGACTCAGCAAACGCCCACAAACAGCAGAGCACGTGCTGAAACTCCCACCTCAGAGCCCTCCCCTCTCGATTCAACGGGACAGTTTGTCATCAGCCCTCCCCAGCCGGGCCCGTGGGTCAGGGGAGGAAGGTGGTCTCACACGCTGCTGTCAGCACGGCTCGAAGCAGCACACCCAGCCCAACCTCACTGCAGGTGGCTGGGCAATTGCAGCACGCGGCTTTCTTCCTACACGGCTCCTGCAGCAAGCCACCGCTGCCAGAGAGCTCCCATACCATGAGATGGGGGAAGCTGGTGGAGCAGTGCTACTGGGATACAGAGCCCTGGAAGGCCAAGGTCTCCCCTTCTGGGCAAAGCTCTGAGGAATGGAGAGCAGCAAGGTGACAAGAAGCCTGCTCTGAACCAACCTCGCACCTGGGAGACGTCAAGTCCCAGGTGACTCTGCTCTGCTTTCGCACCTCGCCAACAAACAGCATCTCATTTGCTCTAGTGACTGCACATGGCGGCCAGGGGAGATGTCGGGCAGAGAGCAAAGGCTTGCCTCTGCCTCCCCCAACAGCCTCTGCAACCCAGCTGAGCACGGAGCGCAGGGGCAGGACACCACTTCCCGGGGGGGCCTCTCACACCTTCCTGCCACCTCCCCCAGCCTGTATGCCCACAGCCCATGTGAAACCAAAATCGCGTGGGCAGGACACATTCTGCGTTTCCCCACCACATGCACGTACAAGCAGAGCTTTACCTCTGCTGCATACAAATTATTAAACATGCATCTTGCTTTGTAACACCATGCTAAATACCACCATGTCCAGTCCATCACTGTATTTTCCTCCCAACTCCTCTTGCCTTCCTCCTACAGCTATTTTTATTTAAAGTTTTTTAAAGGGATGGCGGGGGCGGAAATCAACAATTGCTTTCATTTCCTAACAGGCAGATGCTGACATCAGTGCAGGACCACTAAATTAAAGGATGGCAAATGCAGGACCTCATTTTCAGCTGTTTGAACACTTGATTATAGCGAATAGACCATGCACACAGCTGGTATCAGGCTATCAGCTTTGCACACGCAATGTATAGAAATCTGCCTGCAAACACCTGTACATGCAATTACAGGTAAAAGAGGCTGGAAGTGGGACAGGGTCTCTGCTCTTGAGAGGATTTGGCAGCTTTGACAAACAAACAAAAATCTTCTATTTCCACTCAATGAACAGTAACAACAGGTCAACACACCTCAACAACCAGTGATTAGCAACAAAAGTCTTTCAACAGCTATAGAGCCCTGGGACACTACTTTAGCTATTATACTCCAGATGCACGAGCTGCGAAGGGATGATGCTGATAGCTCATGTTTTAGGTCTCTCTCAGAGCACATAATGCAGGAAATGCTGTTTTCTATCTCCAAGTTCTGGAAATGATCAACAACTGTATTTTCCATCACATATATTAACTCAATATAACTTGGCAGAATAACCAGGAATTTGTGCAGTTTAGCTGTTTACAGTAATAAAGAAATAAATCACTGATAAGTGCCAAGCAGGCAAGCTGGTGGCACTTCCCTTTGGAAATGCTCCAAGGGCCATAGCAATGAGTTGGTGAGTAAAGTTTCCTCCAAGTAAAGCACTAACACAGCTGAACTTAGCACTGATATAATGTCCCCTGATAAGGAAAGGGCAAGAAAGCACTAGTGAGGGAACAAGCCCAGGTAGCCCATGCATCAGCCAGCATGCACCAGAGACCTGGGTTTGGCCCAAGAGGAACCGAACAGGCACCAGGCAGAAAAACAGAAGGGGAAACAAAAATATTGGGCAAAGAAGCAATAACAATGCTCTCTGTCTTCAGGAGAATTCTTCCAAAGTACAGCATTCACCTGCAGTTTTAATTAACCTTATTAACAAATCCAGGCAGGCTTATGAATCATTCACAACTTTAAGCAGCAAAGTCTGCATCATGGTCTGCATTCAAGGCACTCTTGTTGGTTGCCCAAGGATCGTCACTGCACAGCTACAACAGGAGAGCGCTGCGTAACTTATGGGAAATCCACTGGCAGGGCCCTCAATATCCT
Organism: Ibycter americanus; assembly: GCA_035590275.1. Classification (NCBI taxonomy): domain Eukaryota; kingdom Metazoa; phylum Chordata; class Aves; order Falconiformes; family Falconidae; genus Ibycter; species Ibycter americanus. The sequence goes on from JAVJGI010000063.1 coordinate 31,615,463, forward strand.
GATCATGGATCCAGCCCAAGAAATTGTGGACCCCTAAATCAGCTGCAAGAACACTTCTGTAGTTGTCTCCCCAGCACCTTGTTCATTTACATAGTTGCATTGTTCTCCAGTATTCAGTGCTAGAAAATATTTTCTTGTTATTCATCCATTTTATTGCATCATCTCCTGTGAAATTTTTCTCATTCAAATCTCCATTAGGTGTGTCACTATTTCTAAAATATCTTCCTACTACATATAATTCATTTGGTGTACTACTGCTTTTCCATTTTTGTCCGATAGCTCTTTCTTCTTTCTAAAACCAGGCTACAGCTGATGAGATCATGAACCATTAAAATCTATTAGTCCCCCAGATATAATCCATCAAATTTCTCAACACCCCAGGTAGAAAGGGGAAAGGTCACAACTTCCTGGCACTCCAACCTTTTCTGTCACAGACTCACTTTTGAAGAGCCAAATCCCACCTTTTTAGTAACAGTTAAAAAGTTAAGTCCTGGTGGCATAACAAAAGGCAATCTGCTGGAACAGTCCTATTTATGTGATCAAGCACTATTTATGGTGCTTGATCACTACTAATGGGTGTTGTAAAATAAAAAAAAGAAGGATCCCGGAGTGAGATGCAATAAGCATCTCAATGCCAGGAAGCTGGGGTTCCCCGATACAAAGATTCAAATGCAAACCAAAAACTCTGCAGAGGGCTTGATCTGCAGGCACCTGCCCTCTTTTTCCCTTTGACACCAAGTGTTGAAAAGATCTGTACTTAGTAGAGGGCCTTACAATACCCAGTGCTACACTGTTCGGTTGGTATGTTGTGTGTGCTGTATGAAGGTCCAGCAGTTATCCGTCCTGATCATCTCAGCCTGACTTCCAGAGCTGCTGTAGCACTACACGAGGGATAGCTGGAATCCCAAAATGTGGATGGTAGGGCTAAGGGAACCTCCATGCCAGACATGCTCACAGTGTTCGCTTTCACCCAGGGAAGCGTCCCTCGCAGGCTGTCGTCCTGTTGTTGCAACCCTGGTATCGCATTCCTAGCGCAGCGTTGCTGTGTCTCTCCTAAAGGCCACGTCACATATGAAAGGAGCTGCATATATGAGATTGTACACATCTCCACCTTTTCAACCAATGACTGCAAAGCCCCTTGGAGTGCTGAGGAAACCTTACACCACCAATGTTATAGACAAGAAAAGTAATGTACAGGGATGGCAGAAGCAGAGCTAGAAACACTGCTTGTGGCCTTCAAAAGCCCAACCTAGCACACGGCATGGCTGGCACACCACCCTGAAAAAGTGCAAGGAAGACTCTGCGATATCCATGAAAGCAATGTGTGCCAGCACTGCACAGCAGTCCAGACATCAGGAAGAGTCAATTGCTCCATGGCACCAGAACACATCATTCTTTTCAGTGACTATGAAGACGTGCACTAAATGCATCGGAGGCGGGGGGTAGACACAACACACCACCATCACCCCATCAATATCACAATTACTTCATTTATGTGCAAAATCAAGTTATCAGCAATATTTCTGACAGAACATAAGATTTCAATTGATATGCCTCAGTGGCATGCCAGTCTTTAGAATTACAGCTGCCATCACAGCTATCTCCATGTAAAGCCTTAACTGCATTACTCATCCTTAGTGAGGATACAAAAAGGAAGGATTAATTCCAGCAACTTTTAAAACTCAGGTCCTGGCATAGGCTGTAACACCACAAAGAAGGCTAAGCAGCTATGCTCTGACCATTCTTTCCAGATCTTGAATTAATGACAGTGACTTCTTTCTTTGTCATCTCACTTCCTTATCTGGCAGTTTCTTAACACTGAAACTATTAAGGACTAATACTTATATCCAGCCAGTATTAATCCATCACATCTCCTCTCACACTCTATGTTGCAAGATGATCTGTCAAATGATTTGAGATGAAAGCATGAAAAGCAAACTATCAAATATGGGTGGTGTCTTACAGAAGAGAATCTGCTTTGGACACAGGGAAAGATGGAGAGGAAGGTTAAAAGTACTTTAGCCCACACACCAACCCCTCTCCCATTCCCTGCCAACAGTTTATGGGATTGTTCAACATCCCTGGTACACACATCTCAGAACATCATGTAAAAGCAGTAGCAGTTTCTGGCCGCATAGCCAATTATATGTTTCTAAAGGTACAAAAAAAGGAGTGCCAAGGCATGCACTCCTCCAGCATTCCTGAAGGTATGATGCTTGATCCTGGTGTCCAGATGTTACCGCTCATGTCTCCACTCTAATCCCACAAGGTCCAGTGCTGGGAGTCACAGTCAAGTGTTCATGCAGCAAAAAGAATGTAGGTTGGGATCCAGTATGCTGCTGACAACACCCAGAAAGGACATGCCATTGCCAACGTTTGCTTTGCCAAGTTAGATCATATCCTATTTGTATAGCGTTTTTTGTTTATGGGTTTGTTTTTCTGTTTGTGATTTAGTGTTTTTGTTGTTTGGGGTGGGTTGGTTTGGTTGTTGTTGTTTTGTTTGGTTTGGTTTTTTTTTTTTAATATAAAAAAAAGGCAGTTTCCAGACTAGTCAGTCAGAAGAGTTTCCATGCAGTCTTGCTCCACTA
>JAVJGI010000063.1:31618182-31636591 GCA_035590275.1 Ibycter americanus
GATTACAGTTTTCCTCATCTGCCTCATGAGAGAGATGATCTCACTGCCCACTTGTGACCATAAAGTCACAGCTGTGACTCCAACAATTGAGTTGAGATGGGAAGGGAGCTGAAAAGCATTGGCTTCCAGCCTCCTCCAGGCCACCGGATGGGTGACGAGGTGCTGTGTCACCTGGATATGCTGTTCAGCTGACTCTGCCACCTGCCTCCATCTGAAGGAAGCAGCACTTCTGGGGTTTGCGTGCAACTGCAAGCTGACAGGCAGTTTGCTGGCATCTACCAACAGCCCATTGTCACATATTTCCCCTTTTTAATATTTCTTTTTCCCCTTCCAAAGTGTGGTTTCAAGATGAGGAAGCCCTTCTCAACCGATGTGACCAAGATGTACCTTGCATTAGAAAAAAAGAGGGGAGGGGGGAGGTGGGTGCTCGGAAAGGGTCTGTAGAGGAAAAGGTCAGAACATGGTTGGAGTGGTTTTGCTCACATGTCAATCAAGAACATAACCTGATGCTGACCACATTTCCCATCTGAAGCTCAACATCACCTGCAAAGCTGCAGATAAATGTCCTTCTCTTCAAACAGAGCTTTTGCTGGGGATCACTGCAAGTCCAAGCACGTGGCAATCCTAGGTAAAGCAAGAGTGGGACAGGCTCCATTACAAGGCCATTATATTTAGGACAACTGCTGTCATGTTTCCTCCTTGATAAATATTTAGTTTCTTTGTGAATGGAAGGCCTGGCATTTTATCTGTGCCACAGCCAGAGTTCCATGTGCTTTGTATTACAAACACACATGCTTTTAACTCCAGCTCACTAGCTAATACATTTAAAAGTATAAATTCCCTTCTGGAGAGAAGCACATCCCTACCTGGGTGGCACTGCTAATGTGATCCTTATGCTCCTCTTCCCATTGACCAAGAGCCCTTGCTGAGGGGGCACATGCTAACTTAATTCCCAAAGTAAAATTTTATTCACTCCAGGAAGTGTCACATCAATTTTAGTCTTATAACCTTAACCAGAGAACTTTCACCAGCTGAGGAACAAAATCCCTTGGACGGCATTTATCTTCTTTCAAAATAAAATCAAATAACTTCCCTCCTTTAAGGTTTACTGAGCCCTGTAATATAAATCCAAGAAGCCAGTCAAATAGTTCCTTTCCTCTGTATGAGCACGACGCTCAGTAACAACCTTGGGGGGAAGAAAATGAAAGAGATACGATCCCTCTAATCACTGCCACACATCCAACAAAGTGAGCCATTACAAATGCAGTCCCCCAAGAAAGATAATAAAACACCTAACGCTATTTGACTCCTAATATGCATGATATTGAAAGAGCCCTAGGTAAGATTACAGAAGAGTTAGATCCTAAACAAGCTGCACTGCAACTGCTGACTGGATCCTTACCACCGCTGCACCATGAGTTTCAGCTTTTTATGAATTTAGAAGATTCCTCTTGCCATCCAGCAGCACTTGAAAGGCTTCTGGGACGTTACCACACACAGCAATATGAAGCACTGGGGTGGTTTCGGAATCTGAGATAGAAAGTCTGAACAAGTAATGACCCACTGGAAAATTCACAGCAAGAGATGGAAAGATCTGGTACTCGCCAAACACCTACATGTTCTGACTATGGCTTTGAAGCAAGCCACAACACTATCTATTGTAAAGAGCACTGTTCCTGTGGAAACAGTTGCTTAATATTGTTAGGGATGGAGTAAGAATAAATTCTATAGGTGTACAGAATTTTGCAACTAGCCATTTACTGGCTAAATACATATATATATATATATTTAAACGAGGAAAAAAAAGGTCCTGTTCTTATCATTGACAGTGAAAAAAAATATCAGGCATGGATAAAGAGTATTTTTGTGCAGCTGAAGTAATTAAATGTAAACACAAACCCACATTTCTTTGCAAATAAAGTTTCATATGCCCAGGACTACTAACATAAGGAGACTGTTTAGTCAACCTGGAAATGAGCTACAAAACTTATATTGAGAAAACGTTGATGAGCTTTTTTGAGGTCAGGAAGATTCTTACAGAACAATCTTTCGGCAGCCAAGCACAGGGGTGCTGAAGGTTTTTTAAAACCAGCAAACCTCTATTACTCTTTTCTCACCTAATCTTCATGTTCAAAACAGGAACAGGCGCTTCCAAAATGTTACTAAAATAAGAAGTGGCATTGCTTAAAAACAATGAATACTACATATCCATTGCTGAGGCAAGTGTCTTTGCAGTAAGCTTACTTAAATATAGAAATAAATCCACTGACCTCGTATTAATCACAAACACTCCCTTCTCTATGACAAAGGGAAATGACAAACTTGCAAGGACACAGCAGAAACCTTCAGAGATTTCATCCACATAAGCCAAAACATGTGATGACTTGAATGGTCACTGCTTCTCTTCAAAGAGATCCACCCAGACCCTACAATTTCATTCTTCACAATATCAGAAGAGTGCAATTCTAAAATGGACCAGCCAATGATTTTGGATATATCTTCAATTCTCCATTCTAAGGTTCCTCTAAAATTCTGGAGTTCTAAAGTTCTTAATTCTAAGAGTTTTACCAAACAAACCAGTAACCAGAGGGAACACAAGCAGCCAAAGGCATTCCTCCTCTTCACACACAGTGATAAGCGAGAACTGAAATGAGTGTCTGTTGTGTGTCCTGTCTGCCCCACAACACGCACAAGTTCACAGATACTTCTACACCGCAAGCATTAACATCCTGTGCTCCTGCAGATACACAGCCACACAGAGCAACCCAGGACAAGCCAAAAGACGCAGCTTTCAACACCCCTTCGGTGGAGCTTAGGTAACATCAGAGCGGGGTTTTGTACATGTCCAACAGTGGTTGTAGTTAACTGCTTAGAAGAGCATGGGGTTGATTATGAATAGATAAACCATTAACCAAAGTTCTTCAGCAAATACAAAATAAAGGGAAAAGTCATCTTGATATCAAGCTTTGATCAAAAGATTACTGTTCTCAGCCCCCCCTGCCCAAGCTTCCCCCCACCCTTTTCTTCCAGCTGTCACCACTCCTCTGCAGAGGCAGCAGAACAGACACTGCTTTTGCATGACTCCAAAACCACAGTTCACAGCCCACCACATTAGCTTATTTGGCCTTTGACTGATGTTTGATTTAGCAAGCTTGGTTGCAAATGGGGTAGGCAAGAAGCAGAGACAAGCAGGAAGCACTCTGCCCCTGCACAGCTACTGCCCATGGGGCAGAGGAGGACAAAAACCTGCTGGGTATCCTCCTAGATCTGCCATGTACAAACTGCCAGAGCTCCAAGGCACAAGCCTGCTGAAAGAGTGCTCCATTATGGTTAAACACAGAGCCCGTTCCTAGTCTAGATAAATTTGTAAGCATTAGCCCAAATGAAAGGGGTTTCCCCCATACTAGCACATGAATGTATTCTGTCTACAATGGCCTGAAAACCTTCTGTGAGAACATGCAGCATAGCCTCAACTTCTCATGCTTTATTCCTGAGTCTGCCAGACACTCCAGAATCCAAGAGTTTGCTTTCCATTTCAACACTCACTCCAAGATGATGACAAGCCCTAAGGATTTGGATACAGTGAGCGCTGGCCTGCAGGGACAGCACCATAATGGTAAACATGGGGGTCCCACTGTCCTTCAGGTAGAGCTAGAGATCATAGCCTCAACCTATAGAGATCTGGAACACACAAGAGAAACCGCATCTGCTTCTGTAACATTCCTGCTCATTTCTTTTGTCATTTGTCTGCATCATACCCCTTTTTGTCCTTCGAAGGGAAAGAATAAGGCCCTACTATGCTCACACCAAAAACCATTCAGCAACATTTGCAAAGGAAAGTGAACGTGTTCCTTCCTAGAATCAAGCAGATGGGGAAAAACTTTATTATCTTTATTAGCAATGGAGCTAATTATTTGAAAACGTGGTCAAAATGAGTTACTATCATTAAATACTGATAGCGTGGTTATAACGGGGGCTAATTTTTGAGAGAAAGATGGCTTATCTAGCGCTGGCTTATCCCTGGGTTTCTACCTGATTTTGCTCCATTCCAAACCAAGTACAACTTAGTTACTTGTATAATAGCTACTAAACCATTACAATTAGGTCCCAACTATGTTAAGGAAGACTTAATAAACCAGCATTTTTTCTTAGCATAGGTCTGTAAGCTGCCACATCATGAGTCCCTTGCAGAAACAAGAGGCTGAAACTTCTAAGAAAGGAAACTGACTGTAGGGTCATTTCCAACAGTCTCTAGTGAGTTGTCCTCCCTCGTCAAACCAGTCTTGTGATGAATTCTTGTGGGAATACCCAAAGCTCTTACACTGGACTTTTAACTGTTAAGTAAACTGCTAACATAGTAATAGGTGTGGGGCTCCATCTTGCAAACTGATTATCAGCCGTCATACTCCCACACAGCCCTATCAGGAGATGGAGAATCACCCTACACTTTTGACACCACTGTAGCTTTTGTATTAAATAGCGTGCTCCAACCGAGTAGCTTTGACAAGAAATCCCACCATGGATTTGGACTGCACAGGAACATTTTCCTCACATAATTATATTTTCTTCCAGGCTCAGGAGCAAACTGCCTTACAGAATAAATTTTCATTGAATATATTAACGTTAGATGTCTTCGTCTGTGAATGATCTAGATAACTCATTGCACGGAAGCCAATTCTTTCCTCTTTCTCTGAGCTCCATGAGCACTCACTGTGCTCAATAAATAATGTACAACCCAGCCATCATTATAAACCTTTGTTGCATGCAAGAAGGAGGAAAGAAACATGTCCAGTTCTTCTCTCAGCTAGACTGGTGCAAAGCTGGCAGTGTAATTCCATTGATGCTATTGGGAATCTACCAACATAAACCTTGCAAGCAAAAGCAGAGGCAGGCACCAGGCTCCTATTCTGTTGAAATCTCCCAGAAGACAAAGGCACGCTTTTTAGAGAGTGACATTTTACAACAAGAAAGGAAGAAGAGAGCTTCCACATCAATGTTACTAAAAACAGATGCCAGAAAGAAGTGAGGTGTGGAGAGCACCTCCTCATGGAGTGTGCCAGAGTTTACATGTGAGGGAAGGATAAGAACTGGGCCCCACTGCATGAAAGGCTTCTCTCTCTCTTCTTCAGATTTAAAGCATTTAAATTTTAAGAGTATTAAAGGATAGGAGATGGAAGAAAACGTTCAGTAAATCAGTCCCCAGATTTCACCACTAAGAACCACATACTTTTCCTCTGCTCTTCAATCCTGAGGGAAAAACCCAACAAGCTATATGACCTCGTTTACCAAGGAAAAGAAATGCAGGACAAAGTAGGAATTCAGACAAGGTAATCTAGTCTTTCATTAGCTGTTCTTGATCTAGAAGACCTTCATTATTCTGAAGGAACTTAGCCCAGAATTGAATACATTCAGTACAGGATGAGCACACTGACCAGTCTAGGTGAAGAGAATTCCTCTAGAAACTAACTCACACGTAGACAAGCCAACTCCAATGCTACCGGAGACAGCATTTACTTGCAACTATTTCGTCAGATAAAAGCACTTTGGAGTACAGACATGCTGATTTTTACTGTCATAGTAAAACTGTCACCTCTTTCCTACCCAGACCATAGAGTTAGCCAGTTCCAGTGAACTGACACAACCCTAAATGATCTTTCTGACAGTGCACATCTCTCTGACTCATACCTACAGCACTCAGCACAGTTATGACTGGTCCCTGCTTGAACCTGTTACAGCATCTATAAACCTGTGAATGACAGCAAATATTTTCTAACCAAAAACAATAAAAGGATTCCCAAACTAAGACCCCATTGCTACTGTAGGAGGTTTAAGATACTAAAGCAAGTGAAGATGTACATGAAGACTTTAATTTACAAGTGACATCTTCCTTACATGACAGAGTAAAATTAAATTTACTCAAGAAAAAAGCCCCACAAAAATACAGTACTGTGCTACTAATGGAGACTAATGACAAAGACCTAAGGGGCAATAAAAAAAAAGAAACAAACAGAGGCAATACAGATATCACAGAGCGGGCCAGAGCAAGGGCTAGAAAGCAGAAGTGCTGTAGGAAGGTATGAACTGCTTTTTCAAACCAAATCAGACCATCTGACAAGTCAAAATCCTACTCTGAGGATGGCTGACTTACTAAACATATGAGACAAAGGCAGGAAAAACACCTTAGTGTTCAGACATGGAACTACCATGTCAAACCTCTCCTCAGCCCCTAGATGCACATTATCACACTATCGTCAGTATCATTCTTGCTATTAGGTGTGATGTCCTGGGACAGTATAAATATGCAGCCCATTTCTCACATCTACTCCCTCACTCGCCTCCACATGAAAGGTTACAGGGCGCCACTGATCTGTCAAGTGATTTCACACTGCAAATGATTTTATCAATTTTTTTTTTTTAAACGCCCAGCAGACACGTAATACTTATATACCAAATCACATATTTAGAAACATGTCTTGCTTGGACGTATTTTCCTCCTCTCCTCCTTTTGACAAAAATATCTGTATTGCAATAAAAAGTAAAAAAAAAAAAAGGTAAAAAAAAATTCCACTAAGGCCTACACAGCATTGTCTGTCATCTTAGTTAAAGAAAATTTGTATTCTATCTTCCATCTCACAAACTGAAGTCAGTTACCAAGGCTGCCCAACTTCTGTTTCTGCACCAGTACTTCATGTCTTATCTGTTCAAGAGCAAGAAGACCTCTCCTGGAAGGAGTCTGGAGAGCTGCCACCGTATCACTGATACAAATACAATCAAATCATTCATGAAACTCAACACTTACAAAACCTGGCAGGTGAACACCAAGAAAAAGTCTTTATGTAATGTCATCTACAGGTTCAGACTCTCCTCCCTTCTCCCTCCCTGCCAATATTTCTTTGTGTTGCAAAGCTCATGGGTAACCGCAGTCATAGTAGCATGCTCTTACTCCAGCACAGCTGTGTGCCGACCTGAAGGACAGCTATACACCATATAATGGAGCACATGAATTCCCACCCAGTGACTGGGAGAGCAAGTGGACAAGCTCAAGTCTTATTCCAGACCTGAAGTCCCACACACTCTGTGCCTGTGCAGCCCAGGGCTACCATCCTTCCCAGGCTGGGCTTCATTGTTTTGCGAGGTGGTACTTGAAGGAGACAGCCCTGGATGTGACATCCAACTGTCACACAGACAAGACACAGGCATCCCTCCATCAGGACATGGATCACTGGTGGGCTAGAGAGGACAAGGCTTTCTGGAGATGCAGGAGGTTTCACAAGGCAGACAGTGGCCAAAAACAAGCTGGCGGCTGCCAGAGCAATACTTTTGCCTGCAACTTACCCCCTGCCCCACATGTGAAGAGCCCCAGGAAAGAGCAAAGCAGGGAGCGGGCTGTCAGCCAGTAAAACTGCTCTGGCAGGCCTCTGGGATAGATCTGGTCATCGATTAGATGCCTCTGGTCTGGCGTAACACAGGCACAAAGGGCACACAAGGCCTCGCAGAGGGCAGTGAAAAAGCAATTTTTTCCAATCACCTTGGGCCCAGCACAGACACTGAGATTTTAGCGTTGAATATTAGTAGTGCCAGAATTGCTGAGGAGCACTTACTCTTGCACAGCATCACGCTAACACACCAAAACCAGGCTCTTACATCTGTTCATAGTGCTGGCTTTCAAAATAAAGCAGGATGGTTTCCTCAGCAATTGCCTTCCCTGAGCGATGAGAACATGTCATGATATTGAAGAATAAAAAAAAATGTCTTTGCCATTACAGAAATCTAAGTCATTTGTCTGGCTTATCCTAAGTGGCTTAGCAACATTAATTGGATGCTTCAGGATACACTTTGTTTTAGACATACATTTGCTATCTTTGATATAATTATAAAGCAAGTATTTCCCTCGCAACCAGCCAGTGCTTCTTGTACCAGCACAAGGGCATGGCTCTGGAGAGGAACAACTGCCTGCTGAGCTCTACCAGGACACGACGCCAGGTTAGTTATCCAGGACTCCAGCCTGGCTCACTGCATGGCCCCACAAATAACACAGGGGTGGAATAAGCAATCAGAACAAAGATTGCTCACTGTCTCCAGAAGAAATTAGGTCTGCAACGTGGTTTGCCATATATTAACTGTGTGCCTAAATAGACTGAGATTTGGGAGGCAAGAAGGCGTGATGCCCGATCCAGAATCCTTTCCAAAAGCTGCCAGCAATTCATTTCACTTGATAACTCTTCTGTTCATCTTTTTCTCCATGGTTACACAAAAGGTCCCCAATTTCTTGATTGTATTAGCAAAGCACAATAGCTACAATCAAGTCTAAGACATCAAAGGAGCTTTAATAGTTTGCAAAGAAAGGGTGGGAGCTTTACTCGCCTCAATAAGGGACATGCTTTCATATTGAATTACACTGTAAATCAGTAGACTTTCTAATGGCATTGCAATAGCTTAAACGGCCCCCGTGACAATCTTTTCTGCAGGGTTTATTGCCTATAAGCTCAAAATGGCCAGAAACCAAATCATTGCTCAAAAATACTCCAAACGGAAAGCCTCAGACAGCCTAGATGAAATGCATTTTTACAGAAAGACCTGTGGTAAAAGCTAAATATAAAATGTGAACAGAGTAAGGCGAGGCAGGCTGGGTGCAGAGAGCAGGGCTGGGGACAGAGCTTCCTGGGGTGCTGGGCTCACTTGTGCTAAGGTCACCCTGCTGGTCCCTACTCCCTCCTCCTCCGCACACAGCCTCTCTGAAAAGAGCAACCCCAGGGCTGTGGGCGCAGATCTGCAAACACCCTCAGGATCTTCTTCTGCCATGACTAACGCTGCTGAAGGAAACACGGGCATCAGCCCTTGGCCTGCCTCCTCTCCCTCTAACCGGGGCTTGCGGGTAATTCAGTGGCCACACCACCAGCTGTGCAACAGGCAGCAGCAGAAGCAGAAAATTAACCCTGCATCAAAGTCAACCTCACACCTCAGCAACCGTATTAGCAAGGGCTTCAACAAACATCTCCTGAAAACCTTGTGTGATTATGGGAGCTGAGGCCTCTCCCAGCCACCCGCTCCACCCCACACCAAGGAGCCGCCACCAAGCCGGAGAGCCGAAGTGCCGGCACGTGGGCTGGCAGGCAAAGGCAGCGCAGGCTGACAAGCCAACCATACAGGGAGTGGACCAGCCTCTGTCTGGAAACCTACGTGCCCGCCGTGCCGTGGAGCCAGAGGGCCTGGGTACCTGTCAGTGGGGCGTGCATTGAGCTTTCAGCTTGGCAGCTGCTTGCAGCCGGGGAAAGCAATGTGGTGATACTTGCACCGCCTATCCCAGCCAAACTGCACTGGGTGGAAAAGCGTGCTCCTCTCCTGCACACCTCTCCAGCGTTCCCAGAGCCCTTCCCAACTCCAACAGCATCAAAGCAATAGCTCTCAAGACTGTGGAAAAACAGACTAAGGAACACACTAGAAAGCTGGTACCACAGCAGGACCAGGCACCCAGCTGCACAAAGGACAGCCAAATTCATATCCTGCTGTACCCAGTTCGAAGCCAGGGCATGAACTCCAGTCCCACAGACCCCAGCTGGCATCCCAGTGCCTCTGATCACTGGAAACTGGCTCTTCTCATGCTTTGACCAAACCTTTCCAGCTTAACACGCTCAAGCAAAATGCCTGTGTTCTCTCTAAGGATGCTCACAGTTGCCAGAACGGTGTTTACTGGGGAGGAGCTCATGGACAAGCATGCAGCAGGACTTCTAACTGGCTCAACTTCTGATGCTGATACAGGGCTGTAAGCGTGCATCTCTTTGTGACAGTCAGCTCTAGTCGTTCTCACCTGCCTTGATCAGTAAAATTGTTATTGGCATCACATGCCCCAGGATTATTTAATACCTGACAAATAGCAGGAATTTTTCCTTTATTTATTTATTACAGCCTGTTTTAGGCTGCAGGGCACTCTCAGGTGGCCTTGGTGCATGGGACTCTGCTGGCATTTTGAAGGGTTTGTTGTAGGGCCAAAGGACAGCTGTACGCTAAAAGGAAAGAAACAGAAGCCAAAATTCTGGTAGCTTTCAAAAACCATCTTACCTTGTGCAGCGGGTGTTTCTCTCCACTAGTCCCATTCAACATAACTGCGTATCAGTAATAATAATTACAGAAATAACTTAAAATGTTTAAAAAAACTAGGAAGAAATAGGAAAGGAGCTTAGTTTACTCAAGCAGGGTTTGCAATTATTGTGCAGCATGACTTTCACACAGATCAGAGATCTGCACTATGTAAATGGTCATCACGTGCATGGAAACAGAAATTATATTCCTATTTCCTCAGAAAACAGATCCTTACTGCTTTTTATCTCAGCCTGCTGCTGATCTGTGGAAGGAGAGACCATTTACTCCCACTCTACAAGCTGCAGTCCACCTTTACAGGTGGGCACAGGCTGATGCAGACACAAAATAACTGTGTTGCAAAATCCTCTGTTAACAGATACGAAGTATTTCTGGCCTCCTGATGCAAGTTTTGCCCACCTGGAGCACACTCTGCAGTGAAGTGGGAGTCAAAATAGGAAGCAACTGTATCGTATTTGACCTGCAGCACCCTGGCTCTCTACCAAGGTCACGATACTCTGGGAAAGAAGTTGCATTCTCCTTTAACTCTTCAATTTAACGTTCAATAAATACCATTGCCTATAAACATGGGTAAAACACAATTCTTTTTGCCTTAAGAAAGAAAAAGTCATAGGAAAGGACACAGGCAAAGGAGCTCAAGTTAAAGAATGCATGAGAATTATTTGTCTTAATCTCTTCCTGCACATATGAGCAAATGGTAACAAACTCATCAGGAAGTTGAGACTGGCTCATTAATCTTACAGTCCATCTGCTATCTAGTTTCCTTTGGTATACTCTGATAATCTGCTACTTCAAGATCAAGGTTTAATTTTAACTCCTTTTTAAATCTTAGAAATTATGACATCTCTACCCAGGGACTAACAATTTTTACAACTGTAATTAAATAATTCCCATGGAACAATGCAATTCAGTACCTGTAAACAGCGTTTCCCCAGGCTTAAGAATTACTTCAGCTGCTACATAAAACTCATAGGAATATCCCATGTATTGTAAACATCACCCTTTTCAGTTACAACTCTATATTCCAAATTATTTATGTTGTTTCACTGACATACGACTGCTTCCTACACTGCACTCAGATAGTTAAAGAGGAGATACTACCTTTTAAAGATGCATATGCCAAGTCAAAAGATCTTAGCACATTCTAGTGCAAAATTAAATGTTTTAAAAGACAAGTTTCCACCCTGATGTAAATCAAAACATAACAGCTTTCGGATAGCAGCCAGCTTAATTCTCTACTGCATTGCACCTGGCAGGGTCACGCGCATCTGTGTAAAATGTTGCCATTCAGGTTTGCACAATTTCACACCCACACAGGAAAATGCCTACCAGAAAGAACATGGTACCGGAGAGATTGCTCGTGGTTTTAACTACATTAAAGCATGCTGAAGGCAAGATGGCATTTAATTGACAATATTAATAAAAACTGCTGCAACTTGACAAATAGAAGAAATGGGAAACAGAGAGAAGGATCTTGAAGTTAATAAGCTCTTACAGATCTGATCTGTGTGACATTAGTCAAATGTGTTTAACGACTAATACACAAATTAAAAAATATCCAGATCACGCTAATGTGTTTACAAGAAGGACTTCAGAAAACGATCAAAATCGTTGCATGAAAGAGAGTCAGTTTTGAAGTTTCTGGAACATGGATTTTAACGCAAATGATGAACAGAGAACTCTGTCCCAGTACTCAGTTGAATGATGCAGGTGTACAAGCATTACTGATGAGACAGTTCATATCCATACACTTACTCATCTGCATAAGTGTTTGGGGTCATAATTGCAGTGATGTACCTGCAAGTCATCTGGGAAGCCCCAGTGCTTACACACCAACTGCTCCTACTTGCCTCTTGCTGACATTTCCTACAGTTCTCACAAGAGGTGGTGACCAACGTTGCAACTAATCACTTTTTTTTTTTTTTCAGCAGGAGAAAATCCACGTTTATAAACAGAGCAGCGTGAGCCTGAGAACTCATGACGAAAAGTTTCAGACCAGCATGTGAGCTGAGGGACTGTCCCAGGTAATCCCCAGCAGCTCAGCTCTCCAAAGGAGAGAGCTCAGGGAGCAGAGGCAGCCAGCTGCCCTGCCCTGTTTGGCTGTTACCAATCCAAGGAGTATTTGGAGTTTACCAATATATTGCTGTCCTTGTCTCTGAAAAGCAAACGTAAAAATTCTATTTCAAATCAAAATGAAAAATCATGCGCAGCCAAGTGTAAGCCAGGCTAAGCTTTGAGGATTCACCAATTTTCCCCTCAATCCATTCACTCCTCCCTTGCCTACATGTGCTTTTGCTTTGGGGGTGAAAAAAGGGCAGTATGAAGGATTTCAGAGTGGAGGTATGGTAAATCATCTACAGATCTCTTGTGGTGTCATGTATCGTGCCAGCAGCTCATGGACTTTGAGTTAGTACAAACCAACATTTCCTATCTTTCTGATTACGCAAACCCCAGTGGCAACCTTGATGGATTTATCAAAACATATTACATTATCAGGGCAAAGTGCTGTTCCTGTCATCATGTGATCCTGGCTGCACGCTATGTGAGATGCTAACAAAGCAAGTCAAAAGGGAGGGGAGAGGAAAATGGAACAGAAGATGAATGCTTGCTCACTCCCCACTAAATCCACTTCACTTGCAATTTTCAGACATTAACTGAAAAGGAGAGCAGCAGCTCTCAGTCCCTGTCTACATGCCCAGATATAGCCTCTTCTTACATCAGTCTAGTTAAAAAACTCACCGATTTCCCACCCCATTGCACCTTGCAACTCACAGCTACAGGAGTTCACGAAACACGTGCCTATCCAGCTGGGATGAGAAACTTTCTCCTCACCAAAGACCAAACAAGCATTTCAGGCCACAGACTGCAATCTGTCCTAAAAATCAGCACTGCAGGACGGATGAAATTAAATTAACAGTGGGCCCTGGATATGCATGCGTTCACACCGGAGGCTATATTACTATAGATATTTCAGTCACGTCAATAAGGCCACCACCTTTGCGACAGAGCAGTCCCACCCTACGTGTAGCCAGATGGATGCATTGCGACCGGGACTCCAGCCTCCCGAGAGGACAGGGCTTCTTTCAACAGCAAAGAGGAAACACCCCCAGCAAATTCAAACATGAAGAAAACCCTCAAAACCACAGCTCTGTATCCCAAGCTCATGCCTTTGCCCTGGCCCACAGGGGTACGTTCTGTATTTAAAACTGGTTTAGCACACAGGGGTCTGTTCTATATTTAAAACTGTTTTAGTACAAGCCCCAGGAGCAGTTTCTCTCCAGTGGCACAACTAGCCTGGGATGCTGGATATGCACCCATCTGTGCAAACCCTGGTGAACTCTGTTCTGGCTGGGATGTCAAGAGCAACACCTGAACTCGTCTAAGGCTAGCTTGGATCCCTCTGCTCAACACAAAATCACATCAGTGACTGAGAGAGACCAGCTTTAGCACATGAACCTCAAGCCTATCCATAAGGTACCCAAGTACACCATAAGAAAAAAAGAAATACTACCAATATACACCTGTTTATCAATCCTGCTACTGGTATTTCCCCATAATCACTCCAGAGGTTTAGCATCTCACCTCAGTCACAGACACCAGCTGAGAACAGAAAGCACTAGCACTCTCCCCAGCGATACAATCGAGATGCCTATCTCTTCTCTACAGTGTCAGCTCTCTTTCCTCCACGTCTGATTTTATTGTGGTGGTTACCTGAACACACGTGCTGAACTTCCTGGCCTCAAAAAGTTAATACCTATCTTAACCTCGGAAATTCTCAGCTCCTCTGCACCTTCTCTACCCAGAAATGCCTTTTTTTTTTTTCTCCCCCCCCTTCTTCTTTTTTAACCTAACACTTAGCAGCAAACTGCTGTCTGGATCAATTCAGTTACTTTCTCCTCCTTTACAGCGCTGGAAGCAAAGGCACAACTTTAGAGCCTGTACTATTCCTTTCACTTACCATTAGGACTAAGTCATAGATGTGGTTCTCTGGGCCGGATGCAAGTGACATCTACTTGCAAATAACCTAGAATTAGCTGTAAGTTAAACTGTGTTCAAGCAGTGCAGCGCAGTACATAATAGACACAAGACTAGTCCTGCTGTTCTGTCAAGAAATCAAAGAAATTCACATGCACACATCAAACAATTGTGCAGGCATGTGTAGATGAGAGCAGAAATACATCCAACCCCAGGTTTCCAAGTATGTCTCTGTGGGCTAAGCAAAAGAAGGAACGTACATGACCGTGTGAGTCTGCAGGTGTACTTTGCCAGTTATGTATTACAAGCCATCTCTCTGCTAGTCCACAGAGAGACTTCACAGCCCTCACTACAGGCTGTCAAGAGACTCTCCAGCTACAACAGCTGAGACTTTTTGTCCTTAGGGTCCCAAAATGCATCAGCTGGAATAGCAGTCTAAGTGAATCTAAAGCAGGGGGCCACAAAGAGATGCATGAAAGCACACACCTGTGTAAATGCAGCCACACATGCTGGGTGCGTGCATCTGCAGCACAGGCGTGCAAGGACAAGCCCCAGCACTGCCAGCACCCTTCGAGCGCCTTCATTCATTCACAGAGGAGCCCAGCTCCAGCTTCTCGTACTCACCCAGCCTTCGAAGGTGTCGCTAGCGCCCGCAGAGCGCAAGGGGTCCTGGAAGTGCAAGGTGCAGTTGGCCACAAAGTCATTGTAGCCTGCTGCATGCTGCAATTAAAACTTCTGCAACTTGACAAATAGAAGAAATGGGTAACAGAGAGAAGGATCTTGAAGTTAATAAGCTCTTACAGATCTGATCTGTGTGACATTAGTCAAATGTGTTTAACGACTAATACACAAATTAAAAAATATCCAGATCACGCTAATGTGTTTACAAGAAGGACTTCAGAAAACGATCAAAATCGTTGCATGAAAGAGAGTCAGTTTTGAAGTTTCTGGAACATGGATTTTAACGCAAATGATGAACAGAGAACTCTGTCCCAGTACTCAGTTGAATGATGCAGGTGTACAAGCATTACTGATGAGACAGTTCATATCCATACACTTACTCATCTGCATAAGTGTTTGGGGTCATAATTGCAGTGATGTACCTGCAAGTCATCTGGGAAGCCCCAGTGCTTACACACCAACTGCTCCTACTTGCCTCTTGCTGACATTTCCTACAGTTCTCACAAGAGGTGGTGACCAACGTTGCAACTAATCACTTTTTTTTTTTTTTCAGCAGGAGAAAATCCACGTTTATAAACAGAGCAGCGTGAGCCTGAGAACTCATGACGAAAAGTTTCAGACCAGCATGTGAGCTGAGGGACTGTCCCAGGTAATCCCCAGCAGCTCAGCTCTCCAAAGGAGAGAGCTCAGGGAGCAGAGGCAGCCAGCTGCCCTGCCCTGTTTGGCTGTTACCAATCCAAGGAGTATTTGGAGTTTACCAATATATTGCTGTCCTTGTCTCTGAAAAGCAAACGTAAAAATTCTATTTCAAATCAAAATGAAAAATCATGCGCAGCCAAGTGTAAGCCAGGCTAAGCTTTGAGGATTCACCAATTTTCCCCTCAATCCATTCACTCCTCCCTTGCCTACATGTGCTTTTGCTTTGGGGGTGAAAAAAGGGCAGTATGAAGGATTTCAGAGTGGAGGTATGGTAAATCATCTACAGATCTCTTGTGGTGTCATGTATCGTGCCAGCAGCTCATGGACTTTGAGTTAGTACAAACCAACATTTCCTATCTTTCTGATTACGCAAACCCCAGTGGCAACCTTGATGGATTTATCAAAACATATTACATTATCAGGGCAAAGTGCTGTTCCTGTCATCATGTGATCCTGGCTGCACGCTATGTGAGATGCTAACAAAGCAAGTCAAAAGGGAGGGGAGAGGAAAATGGAACAGAAGATGAATGCTTGCTCACTCCCCACTAAATCCACTTCACTTGCAATTTTCAGACATTAACTGAAAAGGAGAGCAGCAGCTCTCAGTCCCTGTCTACATGCCCAGATATAGCCTCTTCTTACATCAGTCTAGTTAAAAAACTCACCGATTTCCCACCCCATTGCACCTTGCAACTCACAGCTACAGGAGTTCACGAAACACGTGCCTATCCAGCTGGGATGAGAAACTTTCTCCTCACCAAAGACCAAACAAGCATTTCAGGCCACAGACTGCAATCTGTCCTAAAAATCAGCACTGCAGGACGGATGAAATTAAATTAACAGTGGGCCCTGGATATGCATGCGTTCACACCGGAGGCTATATTACTATAGATATTTCAGTCACGTCAATAAGGCCACCACCTTTGCGACAGAGCAGTCCCACCCTACGTGTAGCCAGATGGATGCATTGCGACCGGGACTCCAGCCTCCCGAGAGGACAGGGCTTCTTTCAACAGCAAAGAGGAAACACCCCCAGCAAATTCAAACATGAAGAAAACCCTCAAAACCACAGCTCTGTATCCCAAGCTCATGCCTTTGCCCTGGCCCACAGGGGTACGTTCTGTATTTAAAACTGGTTTAGCACACAGGGGTCTGTTCTATATTTAAAACTGTTTTAGTACAAGCCCCAGGAGCAGTTTCTCTCCAGTGGCACAACTAGCCTGGGATGCTGGATATGCACCCATCTGTGCAAACCCTGGTGAACTCTGTTCTGGCTGGGATGTCAAGAGCAACACCTGAACTCGTCTAAGGCTAGCTTGGATCCCTCTGCTCAACACAAAATCACATCAGTGACTGAGAGAGACCAGCTTTAGCACATGAACCTCAAGCCTATCCATAAGGTACCCAAGTACACCATAAGAAAAAAAGAAATACTACCAATATACACCTGTTTATCAATCCTGCTACTGGTATTTCCCCATAATCACTCCAGAGGTTTAGCATCTCACCTCAGTCACAGACACCAGCTGAGAACAGAAAGCACTAGCACTCTCCCCAGCGATACAATCGAGATGCCTATCTCTTCTCTACAGTGTCAGCTCTCTTTCCTCCACGTCTGATTTTATTGTGGTGGTTACCTGAACACACGTGCTGAACTTCCTGGCCTCAAAAAGTTAATACCTATCTTAACCTCGGAAATTCTCAGCTCCTCTGCACCTTCTCTACCCAGAAATGCCTTTTTTTTTTTTCTCCCCCCCCTTCTTCTTTTTTAACCTAACACTTAGCAGCAAACTGCTGTCTGGATCAATTCAGTTACTTTCTCCTCCTTTACAGCGCTGGAAGCAAAGGCACAACTTTAGAGCCTGTACTATTCCTTTCACTTACCATTAGGACTAAGTCATAGATGTGGTTCTCTGGGCCGGATGCAAGTGACATCTACTTGCAAATAACCTAGAATTAGCTGTAAGTTAAACTGTGTTCAAGCAGTGCAGCGCAGTACATAATAGACACAAGACTAGTCCTGCTGTTCTGTCAAGAAATCAAAGAAATTCACATGCACACATCAAACAATTGTGCAGGCATGTGTAGATGAGAGCAGAAATACATCCAACCCCAGGTTTCCAAGTATGTCTCTGTGGGCTAAGCAAAAGAAGGAACGTACATGACCGTGTGAGTCTGCAGGTGTACTTTGCCAGTTATGTATTACAAGCCATCTCTCTGCTAGTCCACAGAGAGACTTCACAGCCCTCACTACAGGCTGTCAAGAGACTCTCCAGCTACAACAGCTGAGACTTTTTGTCCTTAGGGTCCCAAAATGCATCAGCTGGAATAGCAGTCTAAGTGAATCTAAAGCAGGGGGCCACAAAGAGATGCATGAAAGCACACACCTGTGTAAATGCAGCCACACATGCTGGGTGCGTGCATCTGCAGCACAGGCGTGCAAGGACAAGCCCCAGCACTGCCAGCACCCTTCGAGCGCCTTCATTCATTCACAGAGGAGCCCAGCTCCAGCTTCTCGTACTCACCCAGCCTTCGAAGGTGTCGCTAGCGCCCGCAGAGCGCAAGAGGTCCTGGAAGTGCAAGGTGCAGTTGGCCACAAAGTCATCGTAGCCGATGGGGGTGTCGTGGAAGACGGAGAGCTCGATCTGACGGCCGTCGGTAACTGTGGTGGAGAACTCCTCGTTGTAGGTGGGTTTGTTGGTCTTCTGCTTGGTGCTGGTCTGCCCGACGCGCACCTGGTCCACGCTGACGGTGACATAGGGGTCCAAGAGCTGGTAGCCCTTGCGGAAGAGCGAGTGCCGGAGGGACCAGCGGGTGGGCTGCAGGCCCACCGCCTCCCCAATCCGCACCTTCAGGTACCCGTTGCACTTCATGGCTCCGGACATGGCCGCCCGCCCGGGGCGCCCGGGAGCCCGGAGGAGAGCCAGACCCCTGTCCCGCGGCGCGGGGCCGGCAG
>JAVJGI010000063.1:31637120-31650850 GCA_035590275.1 Ibycter americanus
CGCAGCGCCGCCGCGGCCGCTCTGCCCTTGCCTTTCGCAGCAGGCGCCGGAGCCGCGCGTGTAACTAGGCGAACGTGTACAGGGAATATAAAGATACGTTGACTTTGCTACTGAAAAGTTTGTTCCGACAACTCTGCCGTTTGGGATTAATTGCGTATGATTAACATTCCTAGCACTCGGCGTGCAGGGTTTGTTTCCGGGTGCTTTTCTTTTGGTTTCTCATGGCACTTAATGAAGTCAGAATTTAAATCCCTTTAATTACTTTCCAAAGCTGACAGCAAAATGGGGTGGACTGGGTAGGGGAACAATGAAATCCCGCTTTCCTGGTGATACTGTTCGGCCGATGTTGTCTGAATTAGGTTGCGGTCTCCACAGTGGAAGAAGATGTGGTCACTTGCACATCCCCGCCGCAGCTGCATGGTACCAAGGCTGGCTGAGAGCGCGCAGCCTCTTTTTTCTGTGTATGTTTCTTTCATTTTTGTCTTTTCTTTTACTTTTCTAGACTATTCCTTTCCCCTCAGCACTTCATCTTTCACGTTCTACCCATTCCCTAGCAGACCACCTCTGGTTTCCCACCCCCTTGCCTCCTTGCTCTCCTCCCCACACCCTTTTCTCCTTCTAGATACTCCACATTTTGCAGGAGCACCAAGCCAAGGCTCCTTCCAGCCTCAGACAGAGCAGGTCCTCGAAAGCAGGTGGAACAGGTTCAGTAATGTGATCATTCCTGACACGGAAGCAACAGTTCTGCCAGAAAAACTCGTAGACCCTTAAATCAGACTTTTGACAGGTTTCCTTGCAAGGCTTTTAAGTTCCTTGATCTGTCACTATTAGCTGGAGTAAGTAAGTGTTCAAGAACTTTTTTTGAGCTTGGTTAGGACAGTTCATCCTGGGGCGGAATGCAGGCTTCATCTTAGAAATTGCCAAACTGCACAAAATCCAACCACCATAGGGTCTGAGATCTTGTCTCCAGGAGTGATCAGCTCCAGGTCTTTTAACAGAAGGTATGGCCAAGCAAACACAGAGCAGTCTGTTCCCATAAAAGACTTAAAGATTATGGATTTTTTTTGTTGGGTTGATGTTCCTTCTGAAATGCATTTATAGCATTAGCTGTGATCACTCTGGGTAGTTATCTTTTCCCTACAGACATCCTGGTTTTAATCTTCACACCTTCTCAAATTCCTCCATCCCACACCAGTGAGCTTGTCAGAAATAAACATTTCTTTTTATCAGCTGTATGTCTGCTATCACTTTAATTTTTTGATTTACCACTGTTCTTCTTTCATGACACCATAAAATAAAAAAGCCCTGCATTTACCTTCTCAAGCACATCATTATTTGTCATTTCGCATTTTCATCGCCTCTGTCCTTTCTAGTCATGAGCTGTTGCTTGGAGTCCATATGAGCCAGGACAAAATCCATACTGACCATCATGGGCAACCCACAGTTCTTAGGAGACTTCACCTGGACTCTCTGTAATGGCTGCAGACAAGACTTAAAGACAGCCTGAACTTTAAAGCACCCAGCGTGAATGTCTGTAGGATGAGGCTGAAGGCCTTAAAAAAGCTGGACTGCTCACTCTCTAAGCCCCAGATCCAACATAGTTCTACTTTGCTTAGAGGTCTTCAAAGAGCTCAGCACAATAGCAGTGAAGAATGCTGATTTTAAAAGAACAAATTTTGGCTTAGTGCAGCATGTCTGGTTTGCCTCTAAGTTTCTTGTGCTGGATCTATTTGCCTTATGGAAATTAAAATCTCTGTAGGCTCCCCCAGAAGTACAGATAAACCCTTTTTAGAAGTCTGAGCATCAACTTAGATTCACAAGGGCTCTTGAAGGCTGGAGACTGACTGTAGTTAATAGATAAACATGAATTACAATCACAAACTGCTCTAGTACTGTCAAAATTTTTCTCTTTACCTTTTCCTCAGTTTTCTGAGGAAGCAGAGTTGAAAGCCTTCCCAGGCAACTTGTTAGAAGAAATGACTGGCTCACATATTTACTGGCAAAAACAGGGAGACACCAATATCTCCTAGTCAGAGGTTCAGATGGCACCTTTCCTCTGCTTAATCACACAAGGTGAAGTACTTTGCTGCACTGGAGTTTCATATATAATAGCAATAGGAAAGTGGACTTAAGGAACTTTTTCTATGCAGTGGTTCATCAGAGTCTCATGTAATAACATGATTCCTGTACCTGGGCCTTTAATAAAACAGAAAGTATTGTAAAGCTTACAAAAAAACAGGTGAGCTATATTTATTAAATATTTCTGATAAGCTGCAGTACCCATTGCTAGCTAGTTTTCCACTGGAGGAAAAAATCAATCCTGTGGAGTCCTATGATGTGAATCTAATTTTGTTTATCCACTTGAACTAGTCTGGAACATATCATCTCAAGCAGCATCTGAACACACCCCTATTCCAAACTCTCAGCCAAAGCCCAAATGTCCTGTTCTCAAAGAGAACTGAGTAGTGACATGAAGTTAGAACATACCCTGCCTACTCTCCAGACATCCAAGCAGCGGAAAAACATCCCTAGTTCAGTATTTTCTTCCAAGAATCAAAACATCCCTGAACACAATGACCTTGCAAGGCTGAATGCAGCAGCACCATCTGGTGATGGCTGCATTGAACCTCCTTGCACAGCTCTCGGTGCCAGACAGGTCTGCAGGAGCATAGCTTCTCTTCTCTGCCCCAGCAGGAGCTTGGAGACCAGGCTCCAGACATGGCAAGTTGATTCATTTTGTGCCCTCAAGTGTTCAGGGAGGCTGAGCTCTTCCTAGTGCTTCCTGCCAAGCTGCATGGTTTCCTGAGCAGTTGGCCGATGACACATAGCTGTTCAAGAAACCGAGAAGAACGAACAGATCTCCTGATGTTGTGCCTGAGCAGCAGCATGGGGGATGGCATGCAATGGCAACAAATACAAAAAAAGCACATGAGGCAAAACAATCTGAATTATAGGTAAATTACAGGACAAACAAACAGGTAATAGGCAATCTTACTAACCTTCTACCACTCTAGGAGAAGATTTTAGCATAGTGGTGGAGAACCCCCTGGAAAAAACAGCTTAGTGCTCACCGACTATCAAAAAGACAAATAGACTATTAGTAATTATTAGAAACAGAACTGAGCAAAGCCAAAACTGTCACTCAGGCACTGCATAAATGATACACCCAAATCATTTATCTCAGTGTGCAAGACTGCTTCTTCCTCCATCTCAAAAAATGCAGAGTAAAACTAGAAAAGTCACAGAAAAAGATGCCAAAGGTGATCAAAGGCATGAAACATGGTTTTCAAGGGAGAGAGACTTCCTAGCTTAAGATTTCTGGGTCTGGGAAAGAATGACTGAAGAGGAAAAAGTGAGTGAGATCTGTACAGTCATAAACCATATGAGCTGGATGAATGTGAAAGGATTTTTCATTCTTTCCCAGACAAGACCTGAAGGGCTCTCACTGAAATTTTGAGGTAGCAGGTTTAAAACATACAGAGGCAAACACCCTTCCACAGAACGCATGGTTATGATATAGAATTCATTGCCAAAAATGGAGGTCAGGAATATAAATAGCCTCATAAAGGGCTAGATATTTCTGGAGGATAGACCTGCTAGTGGCTACTGACCATAAGATAAACCCTGGCCCAGGAACTTCTTAAACCACAAATTGCCAGCTGAGAGGAGTCAACAGAGGAAGGACAATTCTGCGTTTCTCTTATTTCTCATCCTTTTCTGCTTAAGCATCTTATTTCTTACTCTGAAGCCTCAGTTACTACCCACTCTTTGGAACAGCATGGCTGAGGTATGATGAATCTAGGAGGGCCCTAGTGTGCCTATCATGTTCCTCTGGATTGTAATTTCCATATCTAAGTAAGAAAACTCAGGAGTGAAACCTCTTTAGACTGGCTTAGGCACCATTCCCTGCAGGTGGGTGAATGGCCAAAGACAGGAACAACTCTCCAAGTTTACTCTTGCATTCTTCCTTCAGGTCACAGCAACCTTAAAGAATAAGTTTATGGAGGTTCTCTCTTATGTTTTTGGGGGTCTATCTGGAAAACTTGCAATTCAGCTCCACAAACAAAGTAAAAAAGGTTGGCTAAGCCCTGTTGTAAGTTTATGATTTAAGCCTGGCCTCATCTCACCCTACAGCTATACACAAATTAGAGCCCATCCATGCACCATGTAAAAACCTCCGCTTCTTTTTTCCTGCCAAAGTGTGCATTATTCCTTTCACCAGTAACTTATAATTCTGTAATAATTTAGTATCATCCCCATTTGGCAAGTTAAGGGCAAATGCTTAAACTGCTCCACTTTAAATTTCTACCAAACACTGGTTACATTCAGAAGTGAGTCTGTAAAGTGATGGAAAAACTTCGGCTTTCACAACTACCATTGCAAAAATGCTACTGAGATTTCTTGTAAATGGAACTGCAGTTAAATACACTTTAAAAATACAAAAATTAACAGAGCTGTAGAGGCTAGTGAAGCAGGAACTAACTCTATTTGGTTCCTCTATTAATTTCAGTCTATTTATACAACTTCCCTTTTATAGTTCTTTCTATAAGAGTGCTTGTTAAACCTCTAAATAATGACAGCTGCTAAAAACTGAATATCCCATGTGTGGAATCATTTGTGGTCTAGGGGGGGAAAAAAAAAGAAAGAAAAAAGACCAAATTCCTCTCTAATGATAATAATTACAGGATCAATCCAAAACTCACTGAAGTCAAAAGCAAAGCTGCCACTGATTTAAGCTATACAAGAATCAGCCCTGGTTTTTATGTCTGCTGTTGCTCCTGATTTATTCCAGTGCAAATGAGAAAAAGAGATTTAACCTAATATCAGCTTTTCTTAGTTAAATAAGCATGCATACTTATTTTCCACTACTAAACTGGAGTCACCTGATCCTTATTATTTTTTATTTTTTGGAAAACACCAGGTCATTTTATAAAGTGCTGGTATTATAAACTGCAGAATATAGTTTATAAGAGCACTAACTCCTACAAGCCAACCATTAATACAACTAATGGGCTGTTTGTTGTATTAAACTGCTCTCATTTGTCTGGGTCCATTAACAAATGCAGTGGTCATTAACTGTTAACAGCAACTCAGTTATTAGATTTTATTACTTGTACAGGAAACACTGGAGAACAAACCAATTGTTTTAGTTTACTGGGGTTTATTTTTTTCCCAGCAGTTTTGCCCTATTATTTATAATTTAGCTCCTCACTTATTCCCAAACATGATTGACGCACTCAGAAATGGATTGAAGCCATCCACGCAGTTAGCCTACATGCCAGCCTCTCTGCCAGCCCCACCTAGCCCAGCAAACCTCTCCTTTGAACCAGAGAGCTCCGAGGAGCCGGAGTGGCCTCTGCTTTTCTGATTTTTCTGTATCTTTGTGTTGGACAGCAGCTTCCCCCCCACATAAGTAATCATGGGATTTAGGTAAAAGATACATTAATGTGCATCTAGGAGGCTGTAAAATCTTCTGCTTCATTCATGGTTCTCTTTCCCTAATTCACTGAAATCCAACATTCAAGGCTGAAAATATGTTTTACTTCCTCTTCCTTGGGACTGATGTATCAAGTAAGGATGATCTCTGTCTTGCACAAACATTTAGTCCAGATAATTGTACACATCTGTTCTGGCCCTGTGGTTTACGAATCAGCTTAAAGCCTCAATCTTGCAAATGCTCGTATGTGAGGAATATTACTCAGTATTATCAAGATGTGAAAGACCTTCACATTCTGAATGCCGAAGACCCCTGATGCACACCTTACTTGCTCTGCTTTCTCCACCCTGATTCGGTTCAAAGCAATGGGAAAACAATACCAGTGTCAAATTGACATGAAGGAACAGCAACGGCTTGTCATGAAAGTGGCTTTCGTCAAGCAGTCTGAGCAGCTTTCTTCAACCTGCAGTGCCATGATACACAAATGAGGGAGGAGACACCCAGAAATGTGTTGTTAGTGCTCTTTAGAAACAGGATCTTCCAGACTCCCACCAATCAGTGTTAGACCTGACTGGTGTTGCAAGACAACTCCTAGTACTTCAGAGGTGGAGATAAATAAAGTGACTGTGGTTCACCCTCTGTGGGGATAGGTATGTTTAATGAGATTGAAATAACTCTGTTTCTGAGCTATTGGTCTTTTTCTACTGCACTGCAGTTATTAATAGTATTTATAAGTTCTTCTCTCCTCCTACAAAGGCACAAGGGTACACCTGGTATAAATGCTCCCACCTGTTCACTAAAGGCTTGGGTCAATCAGAAAGGTAGGGCCACAACCAGCACACTGGCACAGTGTATCAGTGGCACATGTGGTGCTTAACTCTGAAGAAGAAAGACCATACTCCAAGTGAAGTGATTCACAATGCAGTATCTGAATGTGTTGCGCTGGAGATGCCCCACCAATCCTCTTCTCATTTGGCTTGTGAAACAGGGTCTTATCATGGTTTGATTACACACAAAGTGGTCAGAGGATGGTCATAGTGTGCAATTTTGGCCAAATTACATCAGTCCAGTGTGATCTGCAAATCCATTCGGATGCAATAGCAGCCAGTGGATCCAACTCAGCATCAAGAGGAAAAGAGTAAGAGATGTTGTTAAGAACAGGCTGAAGACACTGCTAGTTTGTACAGCCAGCACAGGTGATTAGAAAGTGCTCTTATTATCCCTGGGGCAGAGGTTAAAATCTATTCTGTATGCCCATGCCTGTGTCTCACGTGGTATGTGCCTGGGGATGTGTAGTGTTGTGGTGCTGGGGACTCAAAGATATGAGTCAGCTTATCTGCTCCTGCCTATAAACAAGGCAGTACTGATACAACATCCCTCCTGTCAGCTTCTGATAACAGCTTCCTTCCTACCCTCTTTCCCAAGCTAGCACGTGCTAACATATTGTGCAATAAAACCAGCTGGACAAGAAATTTAAAAGTATTCAAGAAGCCCAAGGATGTGCACATTATGCCATTAAGAAGCAGACACTTGCTAGGAATGGCCCCAGATCATCAGGCATGTGTGCATTCTCCTTACCTTACCATAACAGGGTAAAATAAAAAGAGCATCTCTGCCTCTTTCAGCTCCTGGTACAGCTCAGAATGTAATAAATCCCAGCATTTTTCATGAACCAGCACGACTGTTCAAACATGGAGGACACCCCTAGTATTTGCTTTACATACAGAAGGTAGGTGCCAGAGCTGTGGTCTAGACTCTTGTTGCAAAAAGGCTGAGCACTCCATTCCCCACTCTTGCACAGGATACTGTGCCATTGTACCAATCTCCCTCTCCTGTTTCCCCTCCTCTCCCTCAAGCTCCTCTTGCAGAAATGGGTCTTTCTAACAAAGTCACTGTGCACTTTGTGCAGCATGTTATTCCTTCTTCTTGCTCCCACAAGATCATTTTTCTTTCTCCAAGGATCTGGGTGTCAGCTCAGCAAACTAAGAGATCCTGCCACAGAAACTGAAAAGCACATTATAATTGTGGTGCGGATGACATGCCTCAGGGACAGGATGCCATCCAGTGGGACCTGGACAAGCTCAAGAAGTGGGCCCACCTGAATTTCATGATGTTCAACAAGGTCAAGTGCAAGGCTCTGCACGTGGGTTGGGACAAACCCTACTATCAATACAGGCTGGGGGGATGAAGGGATTGAGAGCAGCCCTACGGGGAAGTACTTGGGGGTACTAGTGGATGAAAAGGTGGACATGAGCTGGCAATGTGCTCTCACAGCCCAGAAGGCCAACCATATCCTGGGCTGCATCAAAGGAAGCATGGCCAGCAGGTCAAGGGAGATGATTCTCCCCCTCTACTCTGTGCTGCTGAGACCCCACCTGGAATACTGCATTCAGCTCAAGTCCTCAGCACAGGAAAGATATGGAGCCATTGGAGCATGTCCAGAGGAGGGCCGTGGCAATGATCAGAGGGCTGGAACACCTCTGCATGAGGACAGGCTGAGAGAGTCCGGGGAGACCTTGTTGCAGCCTTTCGGTACTTAAAAGTGGTTTATAAGATGGGGACAGACTTTTTAGCAGGGCCTGTTGTGATAGGACAAGCGGTAATGGTTTTAAACTAAAAGGGTAGATTTAGACTAGATATAAGGAAGACATCTTTTTACAATGAGGGTGGTGAAACACTGGAGTAGGTTGCCCAGAAGGGTGGTAGATGACCCATCCCTGGAAACATTCAAAGCCAGGTGGTTGGACGGGGCTCTGAGCAACCTGTTGAAGTTGATCTAGTAGAAGATGTCCCTGCTCATTGCACGGGGGTTGGACTAGATGACCTTTAAAGGTCCTTTCCAACCCAAACCATTCTGTGATTCAACGATTTGCCAGAGCACCCATCCACAGCACACTGACAGGCTGATCATCCCATTTGTGAGATACCTTCTTTAATACTCTCCATACTACTCTGGTCAGGAGCTGCTGCCTAACTCAAGTTGACGAGCCCTAGATGCACATCGTAAGAGCTTCACATTCATCTCATTTTAAAAGAAAGTGAATTAGAAAATTATGTTAAGATCCAGAAGGGAGAGTGAGGCCAGGGCCCATCACTGCAACAGTACGTAGCTTTATTTCAGATCAAGGGGACTTAGCCCCACTGTTTCCAATCAGAGAAGCAAGATTTTAGTGAGGACGAGTACTCAGCTTCCAAACCTGTTGTTCCCTTGTCTCTGCAGCACACACCTGAACTGGCCTAGATGCACATCTCTGAGATAAAAGATGCCAAGATATCCTGGAAGAAAGAGAGTTTCTGGAAGAGAGGTACCTGCCACAGCCAAATAAAGATTGCATGCTTCTGGATCAACAGGATAGACTCCCAGCTGAGCTGGACCTTGTGCAGGTGTCAAGACAATGTCTCTGGGAGACAAACTCTGCTGCCTATGTAGAGCTGGGAGCTGCGTTGCTGAGGAGATTCAGAGAAGTTTGGCAGGCAGCTCCAAGAGCTGCCATGCCGTGGTCCTGAGGAGACAAAAAAACAGCCCTGTCTGCTTGCACTGAGTGAGGAATAATCTCTGTCAGAAACCAGCATGAGCCATGCCCACCTGCCTGGTCTTCACAGGAGAGCCTGAAACTGAAATAGGTGAAACAGCAAATGATGGAGAGCTTGATAAACAAAACCACTGCAGTGGTTGCCAGAGATCTGTTTAAGAACTAGCACTCCAAATATTCCCCATAAATGTTTATCCAATATGAATATTATTCCTTAAAAAGTAGGATGTTGTTCTTTTCCTGAGTAGTTTAACTTTGCATTTTTTTTATATCCTCAAAAGTCTGAACTATGACTTGCGCTAAAACAATAGTAGATATTGTTTAGCAGTAAGTAGACTAAAGAGGAGAGAAAAAGAAATGTATTAACATTATGGGACTATTATGACTACATGTTGCAGACTCATTATATTAGCTAATAATACCTAACTGAGTTGACTCCTGTAACACTGGCAAAGGATCAGCAATCCCTCAAAGTTCTTTCTTCGGTCAAGACTTAGCCTGATCTTCCAGTTTCCTGCCATGTCTCTCATTAAATTCCTTTTTCTCATTTAAAAAAAATAGTCCCATCTGCTGAGAACTGCACATTCTCTTCTTCATCTCAAGTGCTGAACTCTGTTCCACTGAAATGCAGGAGTTCACCAATAATCTCTATTTATCTGTACATTTTCTAGTAACCAGAAGAGCTATCATCTTTAATACCTACAGAGCAAATGGAAGTTGAAAAGCCAGCAGGAAAGAGTTAGAATGAATGGAGTTAAAAGTATGCTGTGGTGAATGTACTATAGAGATTATAATGATGACGAGAAATGCTCAAAGGGAGAAGGGAACAATTACCTGGACTAGGTGACTAGAAGAAAAAGAAGCACATAGGAGATATTGGGCATTATTAATCTTTAAATTCTACATAAGGAATATTGATTTTTATTCTTCAGCCCATTTCAAAGAACACTCGTCTTGGTTCAGAACCAAAGCCCTAAGCATCCTCCAGCATACAATTACAGTGCTGCAGCAGGCCTGCACTCTGGGATATGCTGTGCATCAGATGTATCTCTATGTTTCTGCTTTAATCATTACTGATGGGAAGAAAACATGCTGTGTATGCACTTCTACTGAGATCTTTAAAATCTCAGTAAATCATAAGAACTCTGTGATACCAAGATGCCATCCCAAGTACTCATTGAGACAAACTGTTAGATTCCTAATTAGTTAAAAGAACACTTCTGTTGGTGCACACCTACAAGTAAGAGTTACCTGCATGTCCCCATCCCCACTGCATGATGGTTACCACAGTGATACTCTCCCCTTCTTTTGAATCAGTGTAGGCTGAGCCACTAAATACCAGCGAAGACCCAAGTGCAGTCCTCTCTCACGTATCACACTGAGAAATTCCAAGATGTCTGTAAAGAAACAGGGAGAAACAATGGTCAGGACCTCCCCACCCACCCCATTTCTGCCCCAAACTCTGCACACAGACAGCAAACTGTACATATATGGATGCTCTTGCTGAGCTGCAACTCGCTCTGAATAATAAGCAGGGGAAAAAAGGAATATCTCAGGATTGCTCTAAAACTTCAAGGCCCTGCTCCAAAATCTTAGAACTTATAAAACATTTAGAAACCAGAAGGTATAGCTACACTGCACGACAGAAGGCACCCCCACATCCACAACGCTGCATCAGTCAGAAACTTAGGTGCAGAGCTACGAAAACCAGGTTTTCTTCTCTTACCTCTAGATGGAGCTACCTCTTTTGCTTTCAAACCAAGCAACAGCTAGTGACTTACTGCCAGCCATAAGGCAAGGCAAGAGAAATACAGTGCTGTGTAAGGGAAGGAAACTCAGGCATTTGCAACAATGTACATCGGAGGATCATTTTGCATGTATGATGTGCTGTTGTTAGATACTCTTAAGCTTTTTCATAAACCTTTGAGAAACCAGCTGTGTGGCCAATGCCTTTGTACTGCTTAAAATGTTGCCCCTTCCAGAAAAGTAATGTTTGGGAATGAAAAGAGAGTCAAACTGGACTGCGGACTGCTGAGACCTGAATGTAAACAACATGCCAGATCCCCAGCTGATCCCCAGACAAGCCAGACTTAATTTATCTCAGTGGTGTGGCACTGTTATACAGAAGCCTGGGAGCTGAGCTCAGTGCTAGACTAAGTCCCTGTGAAAAGGGAAAGACTGCAAAAACTGGGACACCAAAGAACTCCTTTGCCTCCCGTGATGAGGGGCTTCATTTCTGCAAGGCCCACTCCTTCCATGGGCAGCGGTAGTGATTTTCCCAGCAGGGCAGAGAACTGACTGTGCAAGTGTCACGCTCAGCCTTCGTGACCCCGTAAGGCTGGAGAACAAGCCCTGAGGGTACCACCATGCCAGCACTACACACTGAAGGAAATACTAACAATGTGTGTCCCTCTGCACTGCACTATTCCCACCAGGGCTGAGAACCGGAAAGCCCTGAATTTTGGAAGGATTAAGGCAACACACATCTCCCTTTAAACATGTCCCCTAAACCCACCTGCACCCTGTCAGGGTCCAGACTTAGCATTTCATTTCCCCTCATTTCTCATCAGCCCTAAAAAATGCCCCTGGGAAGGCAGGACACCCCTGCCTTCTGTCAGCAGCCGCAGTGTTTCACAGCCACCAGTGCAGGTTCCGCTAGAGGGTACCCTCACCCCGCAGCCGCGCCACGCAGGGAGCTCTGCCGAGTGCTGCTCCTAATGAAACCTGAAGGCCAGGCCCAGGAAAGTAAAAATCAAACTTTACAGAAAAGCATTCTGTAATTTTATGATGCGTTTTAATTTGATTCTGTTTAGTTAGGGCAGCCCCCTGGGCAGGCTGGGACTGCACCGTGCAGCGTACGGCTGTGCTTTCAACTAACTGCTCCAGCCTCTTCCAAGGAGGTAAATGTTAAAGCCTCCTGTGCAATCAAAGCTGAAAATGACTCTGGGGAGCAAATGAAAAAAAACAAGGAGGCTGGCAGAAGCTCACATTTAAAATACATATTTAATCTTACTAAAGGGATAAGAGCAAAAATATTCAGATCTCTAATAGTATTTGCATTACAGCAGTGCCTGAGGGGAGTCAAATAAGCATAGGACTGCCCTGTGCTAGGAACCGGACTAACACCTAGTAAGAAGCACACAGCTTGTCCCACATAACTTGCAATCAAAACAGACAAGGCATAAGGGAAGAAGGAAAACAGACCGAAGAAGGAAATAGTGATGGCCTGAGATCACCCTGCAGATGGGGCAGAGCCAGGAGTAGGACCTAGGTCACCCAGTTCCCCTACCAGGGTCCTCCTCCTTGGCTCACACTATCTCAAATGCTCTATGTTCACAGCATGCCCTTGTTTCGCCATGTTGGGTTTTTTTATTCCGGCTAGGTTACAAACATGGATGCACAGCTCTTCTGAAAGCCAGGTTCCCTGCAGTCCAGTTTCAGCTAGGCTAACGCAGGTCACAGGGAAGACCTAGCATGAGTAAACATTAGCCTAAACTGTGACCTAGCCAAAAGAACCAGATATTTGGAAATGCCACCTATTTTCACATCGGTAGGAATACACCCAGCACATCAAGCTCTGCCTGTTTCAGCACCTGGAGATTGGTGGCTACGTCTGCACCTGCCATATTCTAAGGGAAGCTTAAAAGGACTTAGTGAGCAGTTTGGCTCACATAACTGGCTATGCTAACGGTCAATTTTTCATCCAGATTAGGGATATCATCCGGAATTCATGCAACTCCATCTCACTTCTGTGGGAAGTGACAATGCTTGGCTACAGCGAGCAAACTCTCTGTCCCCATTTTGCTCCATATTGGTGCAAGACCTGGTTTGCTTTCTACTAAACTGGGATCTTTCAACAGCCTCAAACCTATGAAAATGGCGGTTTATGTGAATATCTGGAGTTGCTGCAGGGGTGTTACTGATGTAACAGGATCAGATCATGAAGGAAATCTTAAGATATGTAAGAGCTTGAGGTCCCTCACAGCAAACAGTAGAAGAATCACTAACTGGTAGGGCAGAAGAGAATTGTCGCACAAAATGAATTGAAACATTCCACTGAAACAAAGCCCTCTGATGGGAAAGGTGCTGGTTTCCACCCAGCTCCCAGAGGGAAAGCCAGCTCAGCCCAGGATGGGATTTTGGTCAGCATTAGTGATGGATCAGCAGACGGGGCTTTCTCATGGGATGTGGCACACCAAGGTGTAAATTCTAGGTTTGCAAAAGGACTTAAACTTGGGTCTTCAACATCTCTAGTGATTGCCTTAACCACAGGGCTGTTTGCTATTTTGGTACCAGCTCTCATACTCACACAGTATTTATTTTTGTAGTAAAAGGAGAAAAGGATAAAACCCTGAGTTAATAGCAGAAAAAAGTTCTCTTCAGAGGGCTGAAAAATTATTTGCTTCCCCATACTAATTACTTAGCATCTAACTTACATGCCTGAGACTGCCCCTGATGTCTAAAGAGCAAGTTGGACAGAAGGGATTTTTATGAGCTGAGCATTACTGGACTTAATTTGAGAGCCAGGAAAACCTGTATGCAAGTACGTATATCTGTCCTTACTGCAGAAATTACTGAAATCCAACTGACATTGCTGGGGAGCTTTCCTGTCTGAAATGGGGACATAAGGATCTGTCCTGCAACATTAAATGTGACTGTTGCAAAACACGTCCAGATAGAGTTGGTGGTTCATTTTTCATTCAAACCTTTTTTGTCTTTTTTTTTTTTTTTTTTTTTGGGCTTTCCCCTTCCCTCCCCCA
>JAVJGI010000063.1:31650950-31679112 GCA_035590275.1 Ibycter americanus
GGCGAAAGAAACCATGACAGAGTTCTCACAGAAAATTATAGTATATGGCTTTGACTAATATGAGCATTTCTGATGTATGTGTCTATACAAGTCTGCCTGTAAAACCACTTTAGGAGCCTTGTGCACAACATGTGTTCTGATATAAGTGCATTATACACGAACAAGTAGTGCAATGAACGCACACTCACACGCTCCCCAAAACCCCTGTGGGTTGGTAGATATCAAAACCAGAACCTGAAATTTCCATTTGGAAGCCTTACATACGTGCTTGGAGCTTTCTCCCTGCATTCGATCGACTGATTTACAAAATGAATAGCAGATGAATGGCTATCATTTCCCTGCTGATTTTGACAGTGGCTGCACCCTTGTGGTAATCAACGTTTTTTAATGGAAAACTTCATGTATTTGAACTGGATTTCTTAGCTATATTTTGGCACTCTGTTTATGACAGAATTATTCATTATTGAATCCTTAGTGGTCCATAGCATCAAATTCATTCTAATTACCAAGGCAGCCAAGTAATAGTTTTCTCCATTTACAGATATTTGTAGGACTATAACCAGAAAGCAAGCCATGAGTGACTAGGCCAGTAAACAGTGCACTTTGCTGACTAGTGTTTGTTTTATAACCTTTGGCACATCTTGATATGTACATAATAATAGTTCTTAACCCATAAATAATATTTTACAGAGGTCACACTATAGTTATTTAAGTTCAGGGGTTTATTTCCCAGAACACTAAGTAGCTGTGAATGAATTATGTTTAGTCTGATCTGCCACAGAAGGGTCATAAACTTATAAGTTGTAGCAAACCATGGAATATTACTCCTGTATGTCAGGCAAACTGTAAATGTAAAAGAATAATGCTTGATAAGGGGAAAGTCTTTTTATTTTGTTAAAGTAATATACGTTCCCAGGGAAAGACTATAAAAATTCATGTTAACTTAAGTGACAATTTGGGCAATCTCTCCACATACAGCTTGTGAATTCTGCTTGCTACAGGGGACTCTCTCTGTGTGTCTGAGAGGCTACAAAATCCATTCTGAGCAGGCAATCTATTTCTTTCTTGGCTCCCTTCGGCTTACAGTGTCCCAGAATCCACAGGAGGTGATGAGAGAAACATTTTTGTCTTTGCATAGGGCTAATAAAAAAAAGGAGTCATTAAATGTTGCCGATAGCCTGTTCAACTGGAACAGCCATGGACAAAGAGAAGGCATTTACTAAGTCTGATGAACACATAAGGGACAAGGAGGGAAGAGAACTAAGCTGCTGATCATCAGGTAGGGACTTTGATCACTTTGGAGGCTGCTCAGGGTCACCTGACAAGTGAGGGTATAGCAGAAAGCAGTGGTGGGGAATTGAAAATGAAAAGACCAAAGGGACTGTACGTTCCGGGAAAGATGCTGTGTGCAGGAAACAGGAGATGGGGGCATGCTTTTATAACAGAAGGATTTTTGTTAATTTCAAGACCAGCTGAGATAAAGAAATCTAGCCAAAGAGCAGCAGAAAAGACTCCCAAGTCCCAAAGATATAGGCAGTAAGACTGAGAAAAAGCCAGACCTACAATAACTTTGCCTTGATTCCAAAGAGCACACAAAACTGAGAAAAGCAGGGAAGTGCATCTGAGTCCATATGTTTTTTGGTGTTGATTATAGTAATAACTTCAAAGCAATAACTAATTTAGAACCTGCTGCAAAACCTGAGTTTCTGTGTGCTTCCACCATCCCTTGTTCCCAAAGCAGCGCACTGCAAGGTTAGAGCCCTAGGAAAGCGCAGCTTTAGGTGAGGAGGAAGAAAAACACTGGATCTGTAGCTGTTCAGCTGCTGTACCTGTAACTGCTATTTCAGGGAAGGGGTACCAGATCCTGTGCTGGGGTTACACCCAGGACAGAGCCCCCAGCTGCCAGCTAATCTGACAAAAGGATGCAGGAGAGCCAACTCACTACATACGGGCCCACACTCACAGCCCCAGCAGCAGCTGGCACACTCGAGTCCGTGTCACACTTGCCTTCCCAGGGCCTGCCCTGTCTCGCCTGTGCCCGGTACAGCACTGTGCTATCCCTACCTCTGTGTTACCAGATGAACTGGAGAAAGCCGAGGGCTCTTAAAAATCTGAAAAGTTTCATGGGTGACCTTTAAGGGACGCTGTACTGAGGTGGTGACAACTTCCAAAACAGAAATAAAGTATGAACCAAAAGGATCAATAATGAAGATCAGATCATTCTGGTTCTCCAAATTTTTCCAACTCCAACCAGCTACGGCTCTCCCACTGTCTGCAGGGAGCCTTGCTGTGAAATTCTAGCTGGCCTGAAGACTTTTAAGAAAAGAGATAAATAAAAACAAAGCAAAAAGTCACCAGCTACATGTTTCAAGTTTGCACTCCTAGTGCTGGACGCCTAAATCCAGCATTAGCTGTTGTGAGAGTGCTGTGGCATGGTGAGACAGGACCTAGTTCACCACCCAGCTGAGCCCTCTGTTTTTTGCAAGTTGTGTTGATGTTCTGGCACTTCCTTCTATACAAAATCAGTCCTGCCTAAATGAATACTTGCATATCGGTGGGGGAGATTTTTAAAGTAACAATATGACAGTGAATTGTTGAGTTCCCACTGAAAGCCAGCAGGAGATGCATGCCTAATTTGTTCATTTGCCTTGAAAAACTCCAATGAATATTATTTTGAAGTTCATTAACTATCAAAAAGAAAATAAAATTTGGGTGATTTTTCTTGACTTTAAGAAATTTAAGAACAAATTATTTCTTCTGTGTGTAATCTTTGAGGGAACTTTGTGGAACTCACAAAAACAAGTCCTTAAAGAAAAAAAAAAAGCACTCTTAAATATCCTGACCGTACTGCAAGTATTCCAATTCATAGATGCTTTCTTATGATGCTGAATTCAAATTAAATTGTAGTTTCTGGGGGTGGGGGTCTAAAGCCAAGGGGTTCTGTGAACTGCGTAATGTGTGAAACCTGGTTTCCCGTGGCTGTCTCATGCTTGGATCATCCTGTGTCTAACACAGCATGAACTCCAGCAGAGGCTTCTCCTCTTCTTGGAGTCTTCAGCATGACTGTTTCTCACGTACTTCCCATTTCTATTAATACAACAGAGGCTGTGCTGCAGCCTTTCTCTCAGGGGGGCCATTCATTTGCATCTTTCCCTTTCAGACAGACACCTGTTTCCATAAAACCTGTAGGAATCCTCTGTGAATCCTTACTTTAAATCTTCTTCCCGCTTGCCTGATTTGGTTGAAATTCCCTAAAAATTTCAAAACTTTTCTTGGGTGAATGGAAGCCAATAATACAGGTGTGGGGAAATGCAACGTATTGGGTAATTTGTTTGTTTCCTTATCCATAACCATAAGGATAATTTCAGCTATATTTTATCACCAAGTTTATTTATTGTGAAATTTCAATTCAAAATAATGGGAAAATAAAATAAATTGACCAACCATAACATCTCCTATGCCCAGGGAAGTTTAAGGAACAGAGACCTTGGCCTCTCTGGTGACCAAAAAGTGATGTGTAGCAAAGCTCCTGGCTGTGCTCTATGACCATCCATTTCCAAGATACCAGCATGATGTCATGTTGTAATTTTTTTTATCTGTATTTTAATTCAAGCATTTGCAATTACAGCAAATAACATCACTGTTATACAAAGCATATTCATTGCTCAGTCCTTTACTCAACACCTTCAGCCACCAGAAAACGGTGGGATATAAAAACATTCACAGATATTTCCTAGGTAGTGAAACCTCACAAAACAATGTAGTACAAAGATTACTGGTTTTCAAGGCCACATTATACATATGTGCCATTCCCCTCAACTGGACAGAAAATATGTAGTGTCATTCCTATATTGCTAGGGCTTATACAGCGAATGGGACTGTGATTTAATGCATAAAGGTCTTGCGCTTGATTTCTGAGCGCAGTACATTTTGTTTCATTCTAGTAACGAAGATATTTACAAAATAAGGTGTTTTAAAACCTGACATAATTCTCTGATCAGAAGGAAACATCAGCTTATTACTTAACACGTTGCATTCATTCAATGCTTTAAATAAACAGATTATGCCCTCAAGAATGCTATTGTGCCAAGCAACATACAAGTAAAGAATGAAAAATGTTGTTTTTCCCAAGAGGTCTCGTGCCCATGCCTAGTCTGTTAAACATATGGGAAGTTCGGCATCTGGGCCCATAGGCACATTTGTTACCATCAGTTCCTTGCTGCCTACACCTACCTATTACAAAGACAGCAACTCTCTGTTGTTCACAGGAGACATCACTTAAGCTGCAGTTCTCCATGCCTGCACTTTTTGGTGAACCAAAAACCTACACTGGTGTCACTGGAATTTCTAAGGGAAGCTTAGTCAAGGAAGCAAAGTCAATAGCTGTTGGTTGCCTAAATAAAACTGAGTGTCCTTTTGAAAATCCTAGCCCTGGAATTTTAGGTGCACCAGAAATAAAAAATGAGACTCTTTCTGCCGCTATTACTAAATACAATATATGATAATTCACTTAAGCCTGTATTTATCCTTTCTAGACACAAATCATTTCCTAGCACCACAAAGCATCACTCAAGCACCATTCTTTGCTCCTTACAATGCACAGCATAGTCAACCTTGACTAATCATCCTAATTATGTCTGGCACTTAGGACTGCAGCATCCCTCCTCCCCCCTCCCCCCAAATACACAATTAGTAATACTTTGAACATATCGTGTTTTCTTCCCAGCTTTCAAAAGTGACATTTCTAAATTACCGTGAGATCATTATTCATTAATTACAATAGTGTCTAAAAATCCCAGATACTATTTTTCAAACAGAACACAGAGAGAAATGTAAAAGCCCTGTAGGTGAACGACAGAGACACAAGTTACAGCATTTTAAATTACCACGTCAACAAAACTGCAATTACTGAGCATGTGCATAGTCTTAATCTATTGCAGACATAAAATGCATTAACTCAAACCTCTCTTGCTGAGATGTATTTCACCTTGCTTTTGTTGCATGGCCCCAGCAAAGAAGTCCTGCATAGCTGTGGTGTTAAGCCAGAGTAACTCATCAGGGCACCTGAGCCCCATGGCACTCCCTGTATCATCCAGGTAAGCACATAATCATCCCTGCAGACCATGGGTATATGGGGTACTACAAAGCACAAGGCCAAACACATGTGTTTCCTACTACCCTCTGCAAAAAGGGCAGATTAATATATAATTAACATGTATTGACTTGTCTTGTGGTGCTTATAAAATGTGTTTTGCATTATGTTTTTGTAACAGTTGGCTAGCAAGCCTTGACCTGCAAGGGTTAGGACGAATACCTGCACAGCTGGAACCTTTGGTGGCCAATCACAGTCCCGCTCTCATCATTTCCCGATTTTATAAATGTAAATATTGGAGGTCTTGTTTAAACCTTCAGAACCTAAACATGTCATCACTATTAATAACATATGTTATAAGACACCACATGCTGGCAAAATAACCTGCAGTAAATGACACCAAAAATATTGAAAAGCCTAGCATAAAATTGAAACTCGTTAATGGTACACTGTGCAGTTTGGCATACAACTAGAGGCAAGAATTCCACACAATGGGACTGTGTGAGTGCTAACAGCAGGCTCCCACAAGATAAAATAAACTTGTTTTATGGACATGAGAAATTGATTTTTAATGAGATTCTGCTCGGCCGTAACATCATCCTGGGAGGGTGAGCTGGTTTTCCCCTTGCCTCTGGTGCAAAATTACAGTTTGCAGAATAAAGAAGCATTTAAATTAGGCCTATGGATTTGCACCTTCATCATATTAAGTGAAAAGTAGGTGTTATCCCAGGTCTGAGCATAAAATGGTTGTTAAAATGCCTGCAAAGAAGATCTCCTCTTCCCTGCATTACCTATCTGTATATTTTAGGATCAGGAGGTCAGCCTACAAGCAGAACACACACTCCTCAAGTTCCTTAGGAGATAAATTATCTTGCAGGCTTATTTCCTGAGGACAGAAGATTAGCAAAAAAAGGGATAAATCTCTCTCTTTAGAGAAGCTGAGTACAGGCATTTTAATTTATCTTTTCATGTCCAGGTCTCAACTGCCTGTTAAGAAAACATTAAAATGTAAAGAGGTTATCAAACCTGCAGTTTGATGTCAAATCACTGACACATTCAATCACAGCAAGAAAGGACTGTCCCTTTGCTGCCTATTCACATCTTTCTTATTCATTTCATCAATTAAAACTAATACTAAATCTCCTCTTTGAACCCCCAGAAAGAAAACCAGAGTGAAACAGATGGAAAGTGCCTTGTAACTAGGCAGCACTTGAGGAAAAACAGAATACAAAAGCGAGAACAACTATCAAGCCTCTTCAAACTCAAAACATTTTCTTTACAAAGAAATCACATTTTTGCTTCCCAAATCAATGTCACTTGGCCCTGAACAAGCTGAGCTGCACAGTGTTGTTGCTTTTCTTTCCTCTCTGCTGTTACGGTTTGCACTGTTTGTGTGTAATCATTGGCTTTTAATTGCCTTCTATTGCCTATTTCATTTGTCAATAAATAGAAAGTGCAGACCTATCACCAAAGGCCTTACATCTGTTTCTCATACATCTTAGCCACCCATGGTGCCTTAAGCTAAAGCCATCCCCTACTGCTAACCAGGCTACCAGTTTATTAGGGTTTTTTCCCTGCCCTTTTAAAAAGATGAAAGTTCCTAAAAGCTTTTTTTGTGCAAGTGATGGTTGAAGTTAATGAAGTAAGCATCTGTTAGGTGAGAGAAGGTCACCCTGGGGTTGGGCACCTCCCAGTGGTGGAACTGGCATTCACCCAGCGATTAGTATGTGATGACAACACCTTAAAGATAATTAGTTGACAATGAGTTGAGAGCCTGTTAACCCCTTTAACACCTTATAGTTTATGATTATAATGAAACAGTTTGTGACAAAACAAAATAGATCTAGTTTTCCTTGAGCGATTTACCATTTTTTCGGTGTTTCGCTTATCATTTTTGTGACCTTCTTCCAAAGAAACAGTTGCCAGCAGCTGAGAGCATGTTTCTTCATGAACCAGGGCTGAAATGTAGCACCAGCTTTCTGTCCATTTTTCTCCACTAGCTATGAGGTTAAAGACTCTGTGGCCTAGGGTAGGAGCTATTGCTGGGGTAGACACATGAAAACAGATACATGTAAATTAATGGCATTTCTCATGTGACTGAAGGCTGAAATGTCAAGCTAAATGTTTTTTCAGGTGGTTTTTCACACTGATGTGGACATACCCCTGCGATTTTAATGGAGGCCATTGGGTTTGACTCACCTGAGTATTAGAGCTGGGCTCTCTCAGGCTTCCCCCAGAAAGAAGGGCTACTTGGCACAACAAGAGAGAGGCTGAACTACGTGGTAAGAAAGACAGGATCAGGCCACATCTCCATGTGAGTGAAACAAGCAGGAAACAGCATTGATCATGGGTGTAGAGAGACAACGGGGAGGAGGAGGAAGCAAATGGAGAACAACTGGCAGTCTGCTGTGATTTATATACACTGGCATTTCCCATCTTCATTCATTCACTCAGTGTGTTTAATCACAACATGAGTTCAAATGAATTATGACTGGCAGTAGCTCAAGAAATTTGGCAATAGCAAAGTAAAACAGATCTGTGCACAGCATTCAAGAGACGTTTGTCTTGAGATGAAAAAATAAAATTCCATTTAATTTAAAAATATGCATTTCTTGCTTTCCTCTTCCTTTGCACTTTCTAGTTCAATGTGATAAAGGCAGTCCTGGTGAGAAAATTTTATGAGAACATGGCCTTGCACCATTTTTTGACATAGACCCAGAACAAGGACTGGTCTTGCTTTCATTAAGTTTAGCATAGAACTTCTATTGATTTCAGCAGGAACAGGCTGTATGTTTCGTATGCACCCAAATACAGGACTACCTGAGCCATTCTGTAAACCTTCTGAAATGTGCCCATCATTAACAGTTACCAAGGTACTAGGATGCACAATAGTTCCACACAATCCTCCTTTCTCCTGGGCCTCCTATTTCAGTCCTTTAAAATGTTTTAAAAACATCAGTAAATTAAGTTCTATTGTGGCAAACCTTCCCTGGAGAGACTTTTCTTCCCAGGTGACAGGCAAGGCAAGGCTTGCAAAGGATCCCCACAGCAGTTACAACCCAGACCTCCTGGCTCCCAGCCTTGTGCTTTACTGCTAATTAAATACATCTAGATTAATGCAGAAAATGTAGAGAGTTTTGGTATGCTTTTTAGATTTAAAGGCAATATA
Organism: Ibycter americanus; assembly: GCA_035590275.1. Classification (NCBI taxonomy): domain Eukaryota; kingdom Metazoa; phylum Chordata; class Aves; order Falconiformes; family Falconidae; genus Ibycter; species Ibycter americanus. Next base: position 31,659,212 of record JAVJGI010000063.1, read on the forward strand.
TGGATTCAGCACTGTATCGAATGTCCATAAACTCAAAAATAAAGTATTTCCAGCAATTTCTAAGTCCCTTATTAACTAGCTTGTACTACTGGGTAGTATTGAGCTTAAGCAAAACTTGCTATTGTTTACCTTAATATAATTCTAGGAATAGAAAGACTGTCCTGCTCCAAGAGTCAAGACTGTCATCTAAAACTGATTCGCCTCTTTGATACTATGACCATCAGTTCTTCTAGCAGTGAAAAGAACTCATAATAACTTCATCTTAAACATAATTTGTTATTGTAGGCAGATGGGTCATAAAATCAGATTCCAGGAACACATCATTGATTGTTTGAATCTTGATTATTAAACGTGATTCAGGGTTAATTAATCAATTCACTCAATGACACAGCAGAAAAATATGCTTAAAATGCCCTACAGATTCAGATTCTCTTGCCTGAGGGGTATTGCTCTCATAGTGGTCTTCAGATTTACTGGTCCCTCTTCCTGCAACCCTTAAATGCATGATTAATCAGAATGTTAAGTACAGAATTATTTGACCCACTATGAATTTCAAAAATACAGTTCATAATTAATGATGAAGTTAAAAGGACAACTTTATGGGCTGAAAGACCAGCTAGTATAAAAAGGCCTGGCTCCACTGGTTTCAGCAAACCTAAAGAAATTTATGCCAGCTGAGGATCTGTCCTCATCTCTACAAAATCTTTTTTTAGCCAGTTATTTCCGTTATCCATTTCTAAACTCCTTTAGAACATTGCTCTGGGGAACCCATCTAAAATATCTGTTTATAACAGGATTCTATGTCAAGCTGCATAATCCTGTTGAATTCAGCTCTTACCTGCCTTTCTTGTTATCTCATAAAAAATGATGAAAACTCATGCTCATTTCAGCATACATGAATCCAGAAAACAGACAACTTGTACAGGTATGTTGGAAACGAGAGCTATGCAAGTCTTCAGTATAGCTGGATGTGGAATAAGTGGAATTATCAAGGATGTCAAGGAACAGTGCTCTTTCTTTGTACAATTCACAATTTCTTTCCAAGATGTTTACAGCACTGTTGCTACCACCCTGCTCTGTTGTGGGCTGCTGCCTCCTCGGGGCAAGGGGGTCAATCCAGCTCACTTTCCAGCTGGATTTGCGTTATCCCAGCAAAATGGGAACAGCTGGTTTGGTTTGGTTGATCATAAAGTATTTCCTCAAGAATTTTCAAGCCATATAGTAAGGTGTCCTGGCGTTTTTAGCTGTCAATGAGAAAAATTTGCCAATATACAAGGATTAGCGTATTAGGTACCTCACTGCACCACCTAATCTCACAAACAGGCCAAACCAAAGCATATAGGTTGTATAGGTTAGGTCTTTTGATGGAGCAGCAGTACGTTACCCATGTCTTATAACCAGGAAGGAATGGTATGAGCTGGACATTTTAACAGACATTTTTATTACTACTTAGTTTCACAATGTTGTTCTACAGAGGTGTGACCACAGCCAAAATGCAAAGGCATGCAATGGCTAATCTCATGAACAGCTTCTGTGACAGCATTCTTACTAACCAGCAAAGCTCTCCCAGAGTGGACAGAAGCAGGAACAGGATGCGCATACACATCCTGTTGTTCAGTCACAAAATCCACTCGACTGGCTGCTCAGCAAAATGGTCACTGCTTAAGCAAATGTCTTCTACTGAAGAGGTTACCAGCATCCAGTCATTTGAAAAAAGAAGATCTCTGATGAGCAGCACTGCAGATGGAGAAACTTTCCACTGGTATAGAACTAAATAAATATTCCTCTCTCAATGTCAGCAAAATGCCTCCGCCAGCACAGCCAAGAAAAAGAAGGAAACCAGCATGGGAGCCAGCACACAACCTTGTTTGGGACTGCTTGAGACAGGAATGGAGCCTGATATGTTGCCATTTTCCATACACTGGCCATCACGGAAAAATAAAGTGACAGAAATAAACTTTGTGGGACTTCAAAAAGACGAACAAAATTTTCCAGACCCCCTCATGATTTTACAGTGTTAAAAGCTATTGCTAGATCAACCAACAAATTTGCTCCCAAGCCCTTTTCCTGAAGCTGACAGAGATCCTATCTATAAAGCATGAACAGACCTAAACCCACTAAAGCTTAGAGAAATGTTGCGACTATGTGAGGATCTTTTCAGTAACAGAAAGGAGGAAAATGCCAGGAGAATTGTCAGTTTGCTTTGTCACCTTTATGTTTACAGAAGTCTATACAAGTTGCAAGCCTGTGTCATTGACTTTTGCTTTCAGATAATGCTAAAGATTTAAGCCAGCTTCCTTCTAGAAGGGTAATGACATGCCTCCAAAGGTCAGTAGTCCTTACGTTTATTTAAAGCAGCCTATGTTTGTCATGTACCATACCACATATTTATCTGTGGCCTGTTTTTTAGCCTAGCAATGTCACTGCAACTCCATCATGTCTTATTAGTACTGCTGCTGGTCTGCCCATGAATGCCAGCTTTGAGAAATTTCCCTATTTATACAGCAGCTACTATCTGTTCTGAAGGCTCTTCCAGTATCCACAGCTCACACGCACACACAGCAGCAAGGAACACCAATCCTGTCATTTTCTCTGAACCAAGTTGTCTTCATTTATTCTAAATTATAAAGGTAAGTGAATTAAGACTCATAACAAAGACGCATCAAACCATAATAAACCTTAATAATCCTCTTTTCATATGAAAGTTTCTGTGGATAAAGAGTGCTTCTGCCCAGGTCAGACTAACTTTTTACAGTTTGCATTTAAGGGCAGGAAGGCATGTACACAGTGTGTTGCTTCACGGGGGACCTTGGCCATTTGACAGACCTGCCCAAGGGCCACCCAACATGGGAGACTGGAAGTTATAAAAAGGATCTCTTACCAGCCCTTTTAGGGAGGGACAGATAGTGAATTCATTTTCTGGAGGAGAAGACAAGGGGATTTATCACAGAATTAGACTCTGAGCGAACAGCATGTAGATAGAGCGTGTGAGAGGAGTGAGGAAACTCAAAAAAGCAAATATGCAAGAAGTGTTCATTTTTTTAAATCTCTATACTTCTCTCAGAAGCTGCTGTAGATTAGTACCATTATTAATTAACAAAGAAAATTTTACTCATCAGTTGTCTGTTTCAGCTATTTCGTGCCTTTGAAAATATTACCTCTAAGACTACAGAACATAAAAACTTGGAGCTCTGCAGAGGATATTCATACTAGCTGAAGTGTCTTTGAGGCTTTCTGGAGGTTTCAAGTGAACAATAAGGTCCATTTTTGCAAAGGAGAACAGAGAAAAGGCACCTTAGGAAGCATGCCAGAGGACTGAGTTCATGTTATGCCCAGTCCATACCACAGGAAGATTAAGGGTAAGCAGGCCTTGTGTGGCAAGACCCACACATAGGAGCCAGTTGTGTGTCCAGCTGGAGAAACTCTACTGGGGCCATGTGACACGCAATGTTCAGTTTTTGTTAACATCTGTGTGGTCTAATTTTCTATTACTGTCAGCAAGCTATTTCTGGGAGTGCCAGGTTATTTTGTCCATAAACATTGTCCCCATCACACATTTCTAATTTTAACCCTATTTGTCTCCAGTTGATTTACATTTGGCTAAGAGCAAATTACCTATTGGAAGCATTTATTGAAAATTAATTAGGTGGCTAAAATACCTCCAGCAGATTCTGTTAACAGTGTCTGTTCCTTGTGGCTCTCCAGAATTCAGCATTTTCCAGTTAAAACACCTAGCAATTAAAAAAAATCCATAAAATAAATGATATAATTAGTTCCAGAATGGAGCTTAGTCTCTTTGAAATCAGATGCTTTCTTCTAAGGCTACAGTGCCATACAATTGCAAGGGGTTTATAGTGCCAGGGGATTTTCGATAGAGGAGAGAGTAAGCACTTACAATAGCTAAGTCACTGCATGAAGCAAAACGAAGGTGTCCTTGATAGCTTAAAATCAGCCAGGCATACAGGATAACTGTGCAAATACCAAAGTGGGGAATAGGAGAGAAGACAAGATGTATGAAGTGAGATTTAAAGGAAAAATGCAGGATTAAATCAGAGGCAACCACAGCACCCAAGAACATGGAAAAACACACTGCATCTCTCTAAAGAAAAGCCAGGATGTTAACATGATTTACTGCAAATAGTTCCACAACATTAAAATGAGTTTTTATTTTCTGTGTGTGCTGCTTCAAAGACCAACTCTGTGGGCTCATAAAAATGCAGAGAACAAATAGGGGCCTCTAAGACCAATTTATATGCCATGCCCACTGTGCACTGAGACACATATAATCTGTAAAATGTCAGCTTCAAAGTTCCACAGAGATTGGTGTTAACCCTGACCCCCGACCTTGCCGACTCTAGCTGGGCCCTCATGCTCTCTTAACCAGCTGTTTTAGATAAATGTGCTCCATTTTTAAAGAGATTGTCTCAGAGTTTTACGTGAATAGTAGTAATATTATTAACTCTCGCTGAAAAAACCACCTTAACCGAGAGTCTTTACAGATGGACCAATCAAAGTTTTACCCCATGCAGAGAGTAGTGGGTTAATAAATATGTCATTGGACTGAAAATATTTAAACAACACCGGGAGAAAAGAGCAAGGCATACGACAAAAGGAAAGCATATTAGTACTGTTTCCTGTCAAAATACACAGAGGAAGCACTTTACTTTGACCATTTTCCTCATAAAGAGACACGGTAGGCCAAAACAAACAAAGCTAAGGAATCTGGTTTATCCCACTGTTGGATACCGAGGACTATCAACTTAAATGAAGTAAGGTTGAGTGACCAAAACCAGGTTCTCCTTGACGAGACTGTTAACTGAACATATCAGCAAAGGTAATCACACAAACTGTGGCCTCGTCGATGAATACTTCCATTTTATAAGGCCTTGTATATATTTTTCATATTTTACTTTATGTATCTTTGCAAAGGTAGGTGGGGGTTAGCCACTCATGGTCTGTCAGAAGTCCAAAAGTATGATGTAGCCTGCTGGTTTGGCAAACCATGGACAAAGTCTAAATCATCCTTTTGGAAGGAAAATGTTGAAGTTCAAGGGCAGACAGTATATTTTAGACAACAAAGAAGCAGCTGGTGTCCACTCATAATAAATAAAAATAAGTTGGGGTCAGAAATACAAGTCAACTGGCTCCCCATTCACTGAACATGAGCCAAAGACAACTGGAGTCAAAGGGAAAGCTCAGAATGATTTCACAAGGTTTTGACTCAGACCCACTGTGAATCCAGACCTACTCTTCATGTAGATTGGGTGAGAATACATCTACAGATTTCCATGGGACTTGGGTCTGGCTCTTCAGCATTGCATTCAGAAACCACCCACCCTTCTTTTTTTGCTACTGACATGTTCAGAAGCTGTCTGAATATATAAAAAAATAAAATGTCACTCCTTAGAAGCCATAACAAACACAAAAATACAGCACGTAGGTTAAAAAAACAGAAAATTTAGAAATATTCCTGTTCTTTAAGAAATAAAAATGTATTTCAATTCAAGCCACTGTTTAAAATACTGCAGCCAAATTGTTTTCACACTATTTACTTTCAGGGACCACAGTACAAACCAGTCTTCTCACTGTGCTTCTAAACCCTCTTTACAGTCTTTCTGGGTTACCAGATAACCATAATGTTGAGAAATCAAATACACAACTGTCAAAACGTGGAAAGTTAAACTGAAAGCTCAGCTTTTGCTCTTCCCTTCAATACCTCATGACTCAAAAAAGAAAAACTCAGTATCATTACCAGTTGTTTGGTTGTTACTGTAATACAAACAAGACTCTTATCCACTCACATTCACAGTACCCTGCCTGCAAATTGACTCAGTTTTAAGCATCAAAATGAGATTGAAAAGAAAAGAGAGTTTGAATAACTCATGACCACCCAAGCTTTAGCATATTTACACATTTGCTTTCTCAGGTGTCTTTACCTTGAAGTTTGAAATTTTCCAAATTCTTTAACAATGTCAATAAATTAGATTTCAAAGTTATTTTCCAATTTACTGGATCCATATTTTCTAAACAGAGCATAACCTCCCATTAGAAAATGCAAAACACATACACAGACACTCACGGCGTGAGATGGACACACAACAAATTAAAAAGGAAAGAAACAAACGAACTGAGCCTTCAATAAATAAATACAAACAAAAAATACAAATAAATACAAACAAAAAATACAATAAATACAAACCTATAACTATTTAATATTTATGATTGCATTTATATACTATATAATTTAATATTTAATGTAATATAAAATTCTAAAATACTTTTCAACAGAGGAAACATTAGGAAGTCTAAGGCCAGGACATACAGAAATCCTTTACATTGGACTGATCTGTGGGTGCTTTGCTTTTGTCAGCCTTCTTTAATACATAAATTGGCTCCCTAGAAAATCTGTTTGTTTCTGAAATGTAATCTCCTTAACTGGCATGGTAGAGAAAATGAGTTTAAATTAGAGGCAAAACAAGTTTGTGAAGGTAAACATTTTGTTTTCTAAATCCCTAAAACAGGTTAATAGCTTTTAGTTCTGTGAACTTCAGGAGGTTTGCCCTTCCTCACATGAAATATTTACTTCCTGTTCCCACTTGTGTCAACAGAAATGCCGTCAACTGACAGGGAAGCAAAAAAGGACATGAACACATGAACCAACCTAAATAAGAAACATGTTTCTCAACGCTTGTTTATGATAAAAATCCAATTATGGTTCCTCAGGATGTCTGAAACTGTATGACAAAGCCCTTGAGAAGCAGTAGATTGTCTTGATTTCAATTACAGCTCTTTTGAGGAATAAGAAGCTGTTCATCCTTGAAGCTGATCAATTTTTTTAAACCCGCTTGGCACAGCTTGTTTGTTGGTAGCGTTCCCATGTTACTGGCTCCCTTTTAAAACTCTCTGTGGGAAAAAAAGCTTCTCTTGCTCACCCTTAATCTGGTCACTGCCTCTCTTGTGTTAATAGAGACATCATAGCCCTGTGGCTAAGGTACTGGCCTCATATTTGGCAAACTGGCTCACATCCTTCCTCTACCAAGGACTTCCTGTGTGGCCCTGAGTGAATCATGGAAGGCTTAATCATGAGGCATCTTCTGGTGCCCAACTCACAAACACAGATCTTCAGCACCCTAGATGCAGTGCTACTTGAGCCTATACATCTAGATTACCACCCTCAGTCTCTTGCTGCTGGGCACGTGTACAACCACTCCAGTGCTGAGCATGTGTACAACTCCAGCTGTTCAGCAACAAGGAAACATTTACCAGATCCCACACAGCATAAAACATCAGGAAGAGAGATGTGTGGAAAGGTGTTGCTTTTATATATCCAGTATAGAGAATGTGGGAACTTTCCCCACAGATGGGCTAAGCTTCACTTATTTTCCTGCCCAATTCAAGCCTCTCACCTTCCTAGAGATTTTCTTAATTATTGCTCTATAGGATATTCAGAGATAGCACTTTTCCATTCTGTCCTGTGTATACAAAATAATTAAATGCTTATTGGAGCAACTGCTTTTGCTGAGTGAATGTGCTAACCACCAAGCTAGAATAATTCACCCTCTGACCCTTCACACATCTAAGCATTCAGAAAAATTACTCCTTGCAACATTACGGAGCTGCAGTTTTCAACAGTTTTCAATTTACAAGCCCGCTAAATTTTTTTTCCAGAAGAGGTATGTATCCTTGTACAGAGAATTTAAACCAACTGACAATAGGCTTGCTTCTGTTAGTTGTTTTTCATAGACCTCTTGGAGTATTCTACAAACTCCCTGAGGTATACAGACCACAGGCTGAAAAACACTGTTGCAAAGGAAAAAAAGCACAGGTTTAATAACATTGGCTCATTCTCCTGAGGCCTTAAGACTGCTGCCTTCATAATGCACGTTCTGCAGACCTTGGCTCTGAGAAGACGGAATATGAGACACAATCTAGATGTTCACCTGCCAAGTGAGGAAAATCCTTTCCCTTCCCAATGAGACACAAGTATTGGCACAGAAGGTCACTAAAACCAAGTGTTTGCTGTTGTGGTGATGTGGGTTCAAAAAAGACAGACGTGTGTGAAACAAGATCCTCCGTTCCATAAGATCCCACTGCACTGTAAGAAAGTCATATGGGAACTCTGACACAAGTGGAGACTCTAAGTTTTGAATTGCAAAAGGTATGGTTTGCTCCCCTTCCCCCTCCCTGCAAACAAAAAGTAAGGGAAAGAGATATGTCCCTACCTGATGCTGATGGAAAGCACATTTCAGCTAATCAAGAGGCATATCTGAGCTATGGCATATGGTAATAATGTCACAGGTACAATACCTGATTGTTAGAATCACCCTAAGATACTCATGACAAGTAGGAGCTCAGCCTGAACATGGTGAAAAAAATGCAACAACGAAATCAACAAAGTTGCAGACATTCTGACATCTTATTTCCTGAAGGAGTTAGAGTGAATTTTGCACTTAAAGGTCTTTTTTTGTAATCACATTATGCTCCCTTTAATCACTGCAGAGAATGAAGATGAACTAGACCACTTCCAGTTCTAGTTCATCTGAATTGCTTCAGACATTTTCACTAAGATAAATCACACACTCCATGGGCCTCTCTCTTCATGGACTGTAAAGAAATGCAGAGTATTAGCACAATGCAGAGGACTACACTGCAGGCACTTCCATTTTGGACAAATGAAACCTACCCCTTACGTTTAACTAGTGCTGGTTCAAACTTTCTGGTGGAATAGCAAAAATGCAATGTCTTAGCAAGAAAACATCCATTTCTCTAATCAACTTTTCAGACATATTTTTATTTTCCTGTTGGGACCCTGGGATTTTTACCTTTGGTCAATATTCATTTCTGCACACATGACTCACCAAAATGGGGGCTGCAGGTCAAGCACCTCAAGGCCCTGTAGGTTGTGATGCATAGCTGGACTATGTTTCCTATGATGGACTGCGGCAGTTTTGGCATCCAGGAGATAAAAATCCAGCTACTACTTTTCTGGAGCTGGAACAAACCCCTGTAATCTGGGCTTGCATATGAAGGGGACTGGGATGAAAACACTGAAGAGCTGGAAGCCAGATGGCTGAGGAGCAGAGACTGAGTTTATCCGAAAAGAAAGCCTTCTGGAAGCAAGCAGGGAACTGAAGCAAGTCAAGAGTCCAGTGCCTGTGGTATAATCGAAATGAAATCCTGCTTCAAATCAATTACTTAAGTACTTTGCCTTGGGCAAAAAATATAGGCATTTTAATTAATTCCAGTGTATTTCTACAGTACATAGACTACAGAAGAGTAATTAAGACCATAATTAAATTTTTAGTAAAAGGCTAAAGCAGTGATATAAGGAATAATGTAAGTATTGGTGGACATTGCATTGTTGTGTTTTTCCATTGCATTGGTTATGGTATGTGTTTGCCAGTTGGCACTAAACAGAACGGTGGTCAGCTGTCAGATGATTACCAATCGTGGCATTGTCGGGTTTCCTGATTCCTAACTCCAGAGCAGTTTGCCCAACAGTAATCACAGTTATACCATCTATGGAAGGGGAAATCCACGTGATCATCATAGTTTATCATTTTTTTCTACCTGAAGTAACACTTCTTCCCAAAATAGTACTTCGAGCGTAATTCTTCCTTAGCTACATCCCATAGCATAATGCAGAATCAGAAGAATGAAAGCAGTATGCTGAAAGCCATAACATGAATATAATGTAAAGTGAAAACAACCAGTTCTTTGGAGGAGAGAGCTTGTTTTCCTCTTCTGGGTTTGTGCAGCTTCCACCATGGTAAGAATAAGGACAATAATAGAGAACAACAGGGATAGTGAACAAGAAATAATAGCAGGGACCTAGGATCTTCCTGGCCATTCAAGATGCAAGTCCTGAAATTCCACAGAAACCCAGATATGACATCCAAACCAGAATCGGAGTGTCTTTGTTGCCTGCTGTGACTCTGAAAAACAATCCAATGGAACAGAGTTGAAGATTACCAGTCCATCGCAACAGAAGCAGGAACCAAGGCTATGTTTCTCAATGCCAAAGAGAAAGAACCACATACAAAATACATCTGAAAACCAAGAACTTTCTGGCACTTAGAAACCAGGCCTCAAAAGCTCCATTTCAACACTAACCTATTTTTTCAGTAGCCAAAGCCCAGGCAGTGATACATTAAGAGATTTTTAGGCCATAAGGAATCATTGTCATAAGCAAATTAGATCTCCTGCATAACACAAGCACAGAACTTTTCCTGACACTCCCATATCCAGAACAATGACGTGCAATTTGCCTAGATCTCAGATGTCATTTCAGTAATGCTATTTTGCCATTCTAAAAAATGAGAAGGGCACACATCTAATGAAGAGCAAGCTGAACATATAGTAAAACTGTTGTGTTCATAGAAACACTACCTCTTTCATGGAACAGTATCCAGTACCAACTTTAAAAGCCCAAGTGATGGAGGTTTAAGCATCCTTAAGCAATGCTTTTGGTGTGATTTTCTCCTCAGGACTATTGTATTCTTTGCCACGAGTTCCCTGCTGCTATTTTTTACATGGTAACTTGAATTTTTTGTTAAAATTCTCATGCCTGGCTCTGCATTTGAGAGCTTGATGTAGTTGCAAAACTTCTTTGCTCTGTCTGCCGCCTTCGTTATTCTTGCAAAAAGAAATATCTCTTTGTGTAATTAGGGTTGTTGGAAAAACAAATCTTCATGTTTTCACGATTGGTTTTATATTTATTCTTCCTTTGCTAGGTATCAAACCCACCACTTTTTTATAAATAATTGTAGCTGTATTTCCTTAAGAAAGAAGGATTGTGCTCTCATGATGTCTGTGGCTGTAGTTCAGTGTGCATTTAAAGCAGGCGCTGTCAGTGTAAAGAAAAAATTCTTACACCCTCTCACCTCACTCCTGGCCACCCACTTCTGCCTCTGCAGGAAGTATTTATGCAGCCTTGCAGCAAATCAGATGAGGGAATGGTGCTGGCTGAAAAAAAGATAAGCCATGCAGTCTTATTAACCCAAACCTAATACTCAAACCCTATCATTCACACATTTTTAAGTGTGATCAGTTCACCACCCAGCTGTGTAAATGCCTGTGCCAAGAACACTCACAGAGCAGCAATGGGCAGCCTGCACTGACCACAGAGGGAGAGGGGTGATGCATTTTTCAGTGGTCAGCTTAAAGGGTCACAAGACTATTCCATGTATGCATGTGTGTGCATACGCATGTGTTCATCTGTCTTTGCTATTCTCTCGCTCTCCCTGTACAGCTCTTCAATCTGTCTGGCAGTCTCAAACAAACCTTACAGCAGGGCTGAGGACTCGAATACACCAAGTTCCTCCTTACACAGACATCAGAAAAGGGAGGAGATCGAAGTCAGAAACTCCTCAGAGGAGAAAAACCACAGTGTGAGCTCACCTCTTATCAGCCATCAGAGAATCCACATGTGCAACCACTTCAGAGACACTGATGTTATTAGACACCAAAGCATCCACACTGGAGAGGCACAGGAAGCCTGGCTTCACAAGTTCCACTGCTCACTGAGCAACTTGTTAGATTTACTAGCTTTTATTCAACTGTTTTGGGGTCTCCAAAGAATCTGCAGTGCTGACTGTACACGAACAACTCACTCTGGCACTGGCAAGTAATTAGAAGGAAAAGAACCAGAACAGCCATTAAAACAATCAAGGCAACTTTTTGATCCAGGACTCTTGAAAAAAAAAAAAAAAAAGAGAGAGAAGAAAAAAGACTTAAACTAAGTTCCAGCATGTAAGAGGAAAAACACTTCTCAGTCTGCCACACACACACCCTGTCCCCATCTCAGGCTCGGTCCTAGGGGGCCTGGAAAAATGTTAATACCCTTGTTAGGCTGAGTTTCACCATTGTATAACCTTTCAAATTCATAGCGAAGTGTGGCCTGTCCTTGGGCCTGAAAACTGCTTCGCAAGGAGCTTTTGACTCTGAATAAAACTAGCGGCAAGAGTTTATTACACTTCACAACCATTCTGTGCACAACCATTCACAACCATCCTCTGTAAGGAGGACCAGAGCTCACTCAAAAATTTCACCTGCCCCTTTCGGTAAACATACACTATGAGTTTGACTCAAGAAAATAGGGAAAGAGGAAAGACTTTCTCCAAAAAATACGAGAATGCCTACTTTTTATGGTTACTACTACAAGCCACAGGTCCATTCAGTCGTTCTCCTCAGATTCGTTTCACTTTGTCCTGCAGAGGTCGGTCTTGCCTGCAACACTCTGCAAAGTAGCCAGCCCTCTTGCTCTGCAAACAGCAGGTCTATTCCACTCCCCTAAATCGCTTCAGGGATTAGGAGAATTAGAATTTGGGAAGGTTTCATTCCCCAAAAAAGCTTTGCTGGAGAGGCATTGTTTTTACAAGAATTTATGTTCCAAACAAACAGAAGTGATGATGATCCTCCTAAATTATATGATCTATCCCAAGCAAAGCAAAGAGCAAACGATAAATCTTATTCTCCCCAAAACTCTGGTAACTGGAGAATACACTAGTCACAGTTGATGAGTTTTGATATAAACATGCTGAATCAAGGCTTTTTATTGCCTTTTTCAGCCCAACATTTGCACTTGCACTAACCAAGGTCTCTGGACATAAGAGATAGAGCAAGGCCCTAACGCAATCAGCTTTTCTTCCCTTGTAATGAACACATGTTCTCCACATAGGGATGCAGCCTTGCTTCTGAAGCGGCACGATCTCAGAGACCACAGCATTCTTTAAATCCTGCTCTAACTCTGCAATCCTCAAACGTACGACTGTAGACGTCCTTGGGTATACTGCACAGAACGGACTGTCATCCTTCAAGAGAAGAAAAAAAAAAGCCATCCCAGTTCCAAAGCAATAAAGCACTCCAATTTTGCTTATTTACCCTAAACAAAAGTGCTAGAATTTCCTTGCCTCTACACTGTGTGTGTGTTGGGGAGCGGGGGGGTCTTAGCTCCTCTAGGCCACTGAAACATGAGCTGAGTGGCAGCTCTCTGCTAAGCTGGTTTCGAAAGCGATTTCACTAACATTTTCCAAACCAGTTCAACTTTCCCACCATCTCAGGACTGATCCCCAGCTAGAAGTATTTAGTGTGGCAGCTGCTTCCTGAGACATTTCACCTCCTGAATGCATTCCTTTGGGACTAGGAAAAGGATCTGAAGGAAGCCGGAGGTAGCTCACTTCTCAGCATTTTGTGGTCAGCCTCCTTTCCTCATCTGCAGCCCTGTCAGTAGGGATCCTCAGATTAGAAGGAAAATCCCTGTCAGTTTAAGTAACCTGGAAAGAAGCAGGGGCTCAGAACAGAGACGACTCTTCAGCTTGCATATGTGTGAGGGCAAATTAAGTTAGGAAACTGATCTAAGACCCAATTGCTGTCAGAGAAAGGGCAACATCTTTGATTTTTAGTAGGAAGATTAAGAATTCACGAGTAGGAATGAAGGCAAAAGTTCACCTGAGGAAACAAGGGGTTTGTCTGGAAGGCGACAGGGTCCTTTATTTAGACTTTATCCTGCCTCGTACATTCCTATGTATTGCTTCATATTGTCACGTGCTGGTCTGGATGAGCAGCTAGTAGCAGCTGCCCTGATTTAACCAACCGCTTGAAATTACCTTCAAACCAAGCAGTAGAAATTTGTGCTACAGTAGATGTGGACGACCTGACTCCTACCTATGCCTTCTATTAACAGGCAGTATTTCCTCAAAACCTCTCAATACTTTCCAGGTGAAATCACTGAATCCCTACCGGGGATTACATACAGGATGGATCACAGAGAAGTAAATTTTTGTCCATAGTTATTACGTCTCATTATTCTTGTCTGGCAAATGTATACTCTCACCTTTATTTGTCACTTTTCCTGCTCTTACACTTGTAAATGCTCCCCACAAGTTAAAAATATTTCTGAAGTGACTAGTCAAATATATAAAACAGATGCACAATTCCATCTTGGGATGAATTAATTCTGTGTGTGAGCAAGAGAATAAATGTGTGGGTAGATCAGGGAATACATTAGACTAAGCACACCAGCTGATTTTTAAATCTCTAGATCTTGATCACTGTTTCTTTGTGTCTGTTTTTCTCCCCTCTTATGTAGAGAGGTAATCAAACAAGGACATTTTAAGAGGTAATCCCACGTCAAGTAGCACATTTTAATATAAATCAAACCACCTTCAGATAAGGCCAAAATGTATCCAACGCTTTTACTTTCTGTTTTTCTGGCATATGAAGTGTAACTCAAAAACAGTCAAATCGGCAGGAATTTCCCTCTAAACTAGTAACGCAAGGAGCCATCTCTGTAGGCCTTCTCTCAGGTCAGTTCCTGTAACCTTCAGTATCAGCAGGCAGTACAAATACTTACTGGGATTTGTAGGTGTAAATTAGGCTACCACATACACTGTGGCAGATATTCACATGCAGAGATGCAGGTTCCCTCAGTGTATTTTAATGAACTGTTCTTTGTCTGAGAGTTTGACAACCTGGCCCTGTGTCTCAAGTGTCAGGGCTACAGCAAGTTTTATGGCTAGGCTCAAATCTTCTCAATTACATACATCATCCTGTATTGAGAGAGACAGTTGGACATTGCTCTTTGGAGAAGGCAAGCAACGTTTGTGTAACTAAATCCTCACCTCTGAAAATCTGCATTATATATTCACATCCTCCATAGACAGTACTTCATGACAGAAATATTAACATAGTGACCAACAAAGCTATAATTAATGGCAAAAGGTATGGCCAGTGAAGGAGGTTCTGCATAACCATATGATCATCTAGGAATCTAGATGAGGCATTTGGATCACTGATTCTAATTTGGGGTACCATAAGCAAACCTGTCATCAACGTTTCCAAAAATTAAAAGCCACATGCCCAGGAAAACAGCTACTAGCCACTTTCATTAACTATGGAGCATGGCTTGCTTTCACATCATCTGCTGTGTTACCTTCAGCAGGACAAGTGTTAAAATAAATTATGTGCACAGTATTGGTTTGGCTCTCAAAAGAACTCAACTCATTACTTGATATCTTCTTGCACAGCACAGGAAGCCCAGATCCATCAGATACCGTTAGTTAGTCTATTTATGTCAATGGAAATTGTGCACTGAACCATTCTGAGGTGATTCAGGTTTTCAGTTTCTGGTGATTCAGTTTTCAACCTATAAAATTCCCTGTTTCTTTATTAACTGTGATTTGTTTCACGGGAAGATGGTGTGTTTTGATCAAAAAAATATGCTTTGACACATTTTATGTATGTATGTTTTGCTTACATGTTACACTGATTAGGACAGGACAGACAAACATCTAGAAAAGTAAAAATAGCCATATTGAACAGGCAAGATTTGGTCTTCTTTGTTTATACTGTTTCTTCTGCATTCTGTGTTAGAAAGGAGATGTGACAGAGCCAAATCCAGTTTATTTTCTCACATGCTTATTATATAGTTGTGCATAAATACCCAGACTCATGCAATCTAAAATAACGCATTAATGCCCTTGTAAAAATTCAGCCCTTCTACTTTTCTAAGGAGCCTGCTAAAAGAAACAGCTACAGGGTCAATCACAGGTATAATAGATTTTTCTTTTAGGCTTCAACAATAAAATAGTTGGTGGTCTCTAATGCTACTGCCTCTAAAACATTCCTGGGTTTTATTAGGATAACCCATAAGTCTGGAAAGTCCCACCCCTAAAAGCAGCAGCAGCTTTTGTTCAGAGAATACAAGTTTCTTCTTGTACAATGTTGGACTCAAGGGTGTCTGAACTATGAATGGGTGGCTAAGGCCATAATAGGCAACAGGTTTCAGAGTTTTACGAGGGGGGGAGAAAGGCAGCCCTGCATTGTGTGCTAATGTATAACACTACCTGAAACATGAAAGGCCTTCATCCAGCTCCTGTTATACATGGTCAGATCCTCAATGGGTATAGCATAATGAAGCTCCATTGATCTCCAGGGAGCTGTGCTGATTTACATTCCCAGATCTGGCCATATATCTACACACCATATGTTGTTCTTAAGCAATCAGAGAATGCACAGATTTCTTCAGCCAACTTTTCTATGAAACCACATGCAAATGATGTGGTTTCTGAAGTGCATAAATCATACCTGTGCAGAGCTAAAAGACAGTTTCTGAGATACACAGTCATTTGTTCCACTGCAAATGACCAAGTTGTTCCTTTTCTTTCTAAAATGCCTGGAAAATAATGCCATGGCTCACTGTTTTTATGAAACTGCATTTCTTCTTGCTTTATTATTGCTGACTGACCTCATGAGCTAACTTTTCAGAGGAGCACATGTGAATTTATTTACATACGTGCCAATTATATTAATAGAAGTTGCAATGACTCATCACTGCACATGGCTAAAAATCCTCCCTCATCTCATCTTCACAGTGAGATTTCTGTTCCATGTGAATTTCCTCAGCTTACCTTGCTACAAGTTCAGACATCCTTACTCTCTTAGGAATAAAAGTTCTGAGTCACTTCTCTTTCCGAGATGGTAGGCACTCAGCTTACCATCCCAGTGAACAGACTTGCAGCACCTTGACTTTGTTGCAAGGGCCACTGTAAAGTGTAATCCTACTTTGGATTCAAATCCCAGAAGCCTTCCTGGCAGAAAACAGGTGCTTGTTCTGCTCTCTCTTGGTCCTTGTTCAGCGATGCTTTAGGACCACACACACATAGAAGCAGTAAGAACCTATCATTCAAATTTGAAACTCTTCTGCAGTATCATAACATTTGTATAAGATGGACTGTTACATACTTCATCTAGAAAATATTTATTAATTAATAGTTTTTCTCTATCCTCGTTTTGCTTTTTCACATAGCTCTCACATCTTTGTTTTTTCCCAATCTTCTTGTCTTCCTCTTTCTCAATCCCATTTGATTTTTCTCCCTGTTCTTTCTTCTCATGACCTCACCTTTACAAAACACGTATCCAGCCACAGTCAGACTGAAACTGATAACCTTACAGCGTTCGCATGTATATACAAGATTAAGCAAAATGCTCAGTATATACAGGCACCTGCAGGTAAGTGGGTAGCATGACTCAGAGTACTTATGGCAGGCTCTCTGCATTGGTCCAACACAGCTTCCAAAGAGGGCTTTCAAAAATCCCACTGCAATATTTAAACTCCTGATCTAAAGTTCAGAAATTATTCCTAAAGAATACTGTGATTCTTGAAAAATGTAACTGATGGTGGTTACTGATGGTTTACAGGCCAGAGTCCAGAAAGGGTGTTCTTCTTCATGAGGACTATGAACGTGTCCACAATTCAGACTGTCACTCTGTCCAAGTGAGAGACAGAACTGGAATAGCTGAGCTGTTCTGCATAAAACTGTCTTGACAGTTGTATTTTAGATATGCATCTATGTGGGTAGCTATTTCAGTACCCTCTTTTTACTTAAGTATCTGCAGGTAGTCTTTAGAGGGTAAGAGCAGCATTTCTCAAGTGAGTTTTGGCAAGAATTCCTTGATCAGAGCTAATAGATGTTAACGGTACAGTACATCAATAATCAGATTTGTTGTTGGCACTGTTATTAATAGAACATTTCAGACAATTTTACTTTCCTGTAGAAAGGAATCAAACGAAAAAGTGGCCCCTGCCCTGAAGAACTGGCATTCATGTCAGACCAAAACAACAATCATTTCCACTCCTGTAGTGATGCAGAGGGACAGATAAGGGTGTGACTTTTTAGCACAAAACTAAAGGAAAGAAAGAGTGTTAAGTGTTGCAACCCAGGACCGTCATGAAGCACAGCCATGGGCTCTGAAAGAGCGCAAGGAACTTCCCCCAGGAGCTCACAGGTCACATCACAGAGCTGAACTGAACTGAACCGAAGTCCATCAAGTCCCAAGCCAGTGCTTTAACCATCCTTCCACTTAGGCGGCTTTACCCAGGTAGCCTCAGAGGTCCAAATTCTGCCCTGGGGTACGTGTTGGCCTCATTAACTTACTCTAAATAAGAGCTGCGAGCAGAACTTAGCCCACAGCAGGCAAGATTTATGGACTGAAAATGCCACATACTTCGCTTTTTATTCAGTGAGAAAAAAAAGCTTGAAACAAGCCGAGCAAAGTAAATGAATCAAGACTGCATATTTTTCATTCTGCAAACAAGAAAATATATATATGTGAACATAAAAAACACAGGTGCCCAAATACTGCAGTCGCCTCCTAAATCTGCTATAAAGCACCAATGGCTATGTTATACCTGTCTCCAGACAGATACGTAAATTACTTTTTTTTTTTTAGGGGGAAAAAATCATATTAAATAAGCTTATTTTTTGCATCTTTCCTTGTAAGGCCCTGTGGCCCTTCTACTTGAATTAGGTGTGTGTAGGTGCCATGGTCTTTGAACATACACTGCACAAGTTTATTCTCAACAGGAAAAGGCAAAGTTTTGGTTATGCTGCATTCCTAATATTTTTTGCAGTTTATGGAAAACTCCCATAAACAGAGTACAACACAGTAAGCTTTCTCTACTAATATGCTGTCTAGACTGCTTAAAATACGAGTTCTCCTTGCCTACCATGTATCATGGCTTCAACTTTTGACCTTGTTTCTTTTCCCTTTGACCACTTCATAGGTTTTGACCCTTTTCAAGTATTTAATACCCAAATGGCATGTCACCAAAGCTGCTGGGGGTATAAGAACAAGAACTCTTAAAACCTCTCCTTTCTTGTGAAGTTGAGAAAACTGACTGCAACCTACCATAAAAAGTTAGAAAATGTCTTCCACCTTCGTACAGCATCCAACACAGGCACCTTCCCAGGCTGGGCGACATTGATACATTATATAAGTGACAGCAGGCTATTCTGTAACACCATCACATACGTGCTAGAAGGGGCAGAGGGTTCATCATGGAACCATACAAACACTGGGGCATTGCTAATGCATGCCTTTGATTTCTGTTTATGGCCCCCAAGTTGAGTGATCTGTCTTGTTGGCACCAACCTGACTATTTTTAAATGATGTAGCAGCTGGCTCAACACATACTTCAAAGATTTATGTTCATGTCGCAAAGCCTTCTTACTGAAAGGGAAACTCTGGAGTAGCTTCTACTGGCTTACCCCATACACAGATACAGTCTACATACTTTATCCCAGGCCATCATAGCATACATTTTAACTAAAAGAAAGCAGTAAGATATATAGGCAAAGGCATGTACAGAACAACAAAGGCAACAATGAAACATTTGAGTGTCTACAGACCTTGAAGTTGCTGAATTACAAGGCGTAATTCCAGAGTTCTCATGCTGCAGTCAGACAAACTCTTGACGGGCATTAAGTGCAGGAAATTGGCCTTTCCTATGAAATGAAATACAGAAATTGAGCTAATTCCCACACTTGCAGGAATACATGGGTAGGCACACACCCACATGAACTTACATGTGCTCATATTTCACTAACAGAGCAAAGAGCAAAATAGACACACTAGAGATCACTGTGCTGATTATTATAATCAGGTATAAGTTTATGGAGGATATCTAGCAACAGCCACGTCTGATGCAGAAGCACAGAATATTTCATCTAAGCTTTTCACATGCTAGCACTAACAATTACTAAAGACACTCTTTTGCACGGAGGCATTTAGTATGATATTTGGCCTACAATGCCTCTCCATTACAAATAGTCTGAGCGAAATCCTGTGGTTAACAGTCATTCCAGAAGTGGCCGATCAGCCTTGCCTTCGCAGAGGTCTAGAAATTCAAGGGTCCATAAGGGAGTATTTTTCACTACTGACTAGAAAAATATACGTCATTCCTGGCACTGCTTTCCTAGCTAATTCAAGGTGGACACTTGTATGAACCAGAGGTCTGCAAAAGCGTTAAGCATCCCTACACAAACGTGGGAAGCTGCCCCAGTACCATCTGTATATTTAGGCCTGTTGTGATGGGACAGGCACTTACCAAACCAACTTGA